>JZKD02S1659248.1:398802-425535 GCA_000966675.3 Picea glauca
AGTTGTGACAGCCATGAGGACAAGAACATTTTTGTTGGTCTTCAAAAGAGAGCTGGTAACTCTTCAAATTCACCTCCTCAAGAAGGCGATAAAGGTGAATGTTCAAGGTATATTTCTACCTGTAATTCAGTTGATTTTGATTATGTTAAGCATGGTAAATTTTCATGTAAAAATGGAAGAAAAAGTCCATGTATATATTGTGGTTTATATAACCATCATGTTTCAATATGTTGGAAAAGATTGACCACATTCAGGAAACTTTCCAAGCAAAGGAAACTTGTAAAGAAGATGCAAAAGATTTGCACTCACTGCCAGAAGAGGGGTCATCTCATTGACCAATGTTGGACATTGCATCCAACCACTCATTCACAACACAATAAGCATATGGATAAAGAGACTGGAAAGAATGGAAGAGGAGATTCCATCATCGATGTGGGTCAAGATGATTCACAAGAAGAGGATTTTCAGCAGAAAAAGTCACCATTGAATTGGCTTGGTAAGAAATGGTTAGATTTCTTGAACAAGTAAGGCTTGCATTTCTCTGTTTGTAGATGCACATTTCAGCCTTATGTATTCATTTTTGTTGAAAGTATGACAAGTTGTAGCAGCTTATCATAACTTGTATGATGCAAGTTTGCATGTGAATGCAATTCTACTGAAGGCATTTTTGTTATTGCACAACTTCACCGGGAGGATGTAAAATATGGGTATGATACTCACTTATTGCAACCATATATCTTTTTCATTTTTATCTCTTATGTACCCACATGTTTTTGGGTTTATGTACTTATGTTAGTACTTGAAGGAGAGTTGAAGAGATATTCACATGCATGTGATTTTGTATGTGTAAACAGTGAACTTTAAGAAAGTTTCATTATGAGTGACTCATGATTGTAACATGGTTGTGTATCATGAATGTCGACTTTTGGAATGTCGATATTTTTCAAATGAGTCTCGACTTGTGTCGATGTTGTCTTGAGGACTATGTTGTGTCGATCATGTTTTTTGACTTATGTTTAGTCGATGGTGTTTGTTGGCTTGTAAGTTAATATTGAGTAAACCAAGATGCAAGAAAATGCCATGTATTTTGATGAAGTACAAGATGCGACCGTTTGCTTGAAGAGAAAAAAGACTTTGTTGGCATCATTTTCATTCTTGTATAAAGCTTGTTTTCAAGATTGATGGTTTTCTTGGTTTGTGACAAGATGTCGCAGGAAAGTATTTTGTAGCCATTGTAGAGCGGATTGTGTTGACGCCAAAGAGTTCACAAGAGGGACTTGATTCTCAGTGGGAAGGCTGACAGTCTTCCAAGCACAAGGAGAAAAGTGGGTCAGCAGTAGCCAAAGAACAGTGGTTGAGGGACATAGCTAGTTGCAGTGCAAGGCATGTCAAGGTACCCAGGTGATTGTCAAAAAGACTTTTCAAGTAGAATCAGTTGATAGAACTTGGAAGTAGAAGAGTATTGAAGATCAGGGAGATAATCATCAGCTTTTGTGGGTCCAAAATCCTTTCAGTGGGAAGGTGTGATCAGAATTAGGACTAGGGGTCAAAATTTAGCCCAAAAATCAAAGTGTTTTTGGATTCGCTTCAAAACAAATAGGTGCATACACCTCATCCTCATAAACCCGACGCACTTTGAATGGGTTGAAACGAACATCGGATGAGTGAGATATCGTGTTCTGCTCGATTAGCCAAACAAGCAAAAAAATGCCGACTGTACAGTCTGTACATGATGATGTGGCAGGGTACGACTCACACGTGGCAGGTGATGTGTCGGTTCTGACTTGGAAAGTTGATGTGGAAAGCGTTGATTGGACATATGCATGGGTGAATCATTTTGAGACACATGGCATTTTTATTAACAAATGGGGTGGTGCCACGTGGTCGAGGCATGGGTTGCCACGTGGCACCGTGTTAACTTTGGGTGTTTAAATGTATTGTGGAGTACATGGGATTCAAACCCCGGACCTCCACACACGGTGCAAAGTCTTGGAAATGGCCGGATTGCCAACGTGCACATGAGTTGGTGCTTACTACATAAACCTTTGCATTTTTATTTAAATGTGTGGTTGGTGTAGTTTGGAGCGTGGGTCCAGGCTGGGGCTTAGCCCCAACCCTCGTTCACATGTGTTTAAACATGTGACCACTCCATGGATTTGCATGGGATTTTTTTAACCACAAATGGTGCTACCCCCATCGCTTGACACTTGTCATATTCACATTGAATGGTTGCAATGGGTGCCTAATTTATGCCCCCCCGTGCACCCAACACCTTTGCGGTTTGGGGGCCAAGTCTGCTAACTGTTCGAAAATTTCATGCATTTCACGGGAATGGAGAATGTGATGGGTTTAGGAATTGGAAACACCCAGAATCCAGGTTACTCACATAGGAGGTGCGAATTGGCGAACCAGAGACAACAAGCTTGAAGGAGAAAAATAGCAAGACACCTATCTTCTTCATTTTTTGGCCAAATAAGGTGCCGAAAAATCCCAGTTAGGGTTTTTGGATGTTCTGAATCCATTGGTATAGTTTTCAAAGGCATTTGGAGACTTCTATTGTAGGTTTTTCTATAGGGAAGTTTCAGAGAGCTCTAGGGAGATTAGGGACACCATTGAAGGAGGTCATGCCTAGGGGAGCCAAAGTCCATTTTCAGTGACTGAATAGTCATTCTTGACTAATTGAGATTCTATGAACTCATTGGGACAGGTTTCAGAGGCATTTGAGGACTTTTATAGGTGTTTTGGCCATAAGGAAGCTCAGGGAAGCTTAATGCCACTAGTAGAAGAGGTCATGCCCAGATGAGCCATGGTCCGTTCTCAGAGATCTAATAGTCATTTTTGGGGTTTTAATGTATTCTGAACCAAATGGTATAGTCAATAAATCCATTGGAGTTGAGCAGAATCTTGTAAAATAATCTTAGACAAGCTAATCCCATAGAGCCTAGTCCATTGAGGGAGGCTCAAGGATATGTAGCCCAGTTGGGGGTGAACTCCTTTATCATGTTGTTATTGTTGTGACTTGTTGGTTATATTTTGCTGCAAGTTATGTATTTTGTTGTATTATTTAAACAATCTATTTAAATTTTTAAAAACCTCACACATAAACACTTAAAAGAAGCCTAAACTTGACACATAAATCCTCTTGCAAAACTAAGACATTGAGCAAGGTCCTGAAATTTATTTTAATGGAGTAGAGGGTGCTTGCATAGAAAAACAAGTCATCCCCCTATTTTCAGATCAGACGGCCTCTGGTGTTATTCTCCACCTTTTGGAGATGTATTCTTGTAGGTCGCGTTGGTGTCCTTCAAAGATGGAGCTGTTCACCCTTTTTCTCCTAGCATCTGGCCTGGCTCTGTGTAACAAATATATTGCTCCCTAATTCAGTTTGGCTCTGGTACAAAAAACTACATAACTTGGTTCCCTCCACCCCATGAAGGCTATTAATGTGATCAACCATGAATAGCTAAACTCTGTGCCTATATCCTATGCATCCTTACAGTCATCCATGAAGAGTTTCAAGAGGTACGGTGCCCAGCTCACTGTGGTGCCCTCGACGCATTGAGCTGCAACTGCAACAACTCCACCCGGAACTTCCTCCCTGCAGAAATTTCTTAGCATCTTGCAGGCTAAGATTTTCACGCCTAATTGTGTTGCGGCATCATTGATTCTCTTGATGATGATCCCTCTTGTCCCCCTGTCAGTGCCATACTTCTTCTTCATCTCTTCTGCTAGTGTTTTCTCCCTGGATTTGTCATTTAGAAATTGCGCAGGATCCATGCCCTGGGATGGAAATCCTGTTATGTTGTCCATAAGCTCTACGCCTATCGATACTAGCTTGTCCAACCAAATATCCCCTCCATGTGTGACTGCTAACAAATGTTTGACGCATGCAGTTGCATGCTCCAACCCTGTTTCTCATTGGAGAAGTTGACTAATTGGTTCTCCAAACAGATTTGTGCCCACCGTCTCCATGTATACCCTCTTTTCAAGTTCCATAAACTTTTCTTCATCTTATATGTCATGGTCATATTATTTGAGCTTCCCTATATAGACCAGCAGGTCTGGTCTTACTTGTACCCCATCTGGTATATGTGGTAAAATGATTTATGTTGCAGGTTTCTTGCGAGGTGACCTAGGTATCTGTATCTTGTCTTTCTTCAGTGGTGGTGGATGGCTTGAAGTTCCAACAACTTCCAGTTGTTCCTCAGCATACCATTCCAGCCAACCTGAGATATATTCGACCTTCCCTTCTTTTGGGTGTCCTGATATGGTCATTTGAGACTCATTTGGATCAATTGTTGTTTTCAGATTTGGTATCTTTCCATTGACTTTTGAAGCTACTTCGGTGTTCTCTGGTTGCACCTCCTTCAAGTTTTCTGTGTCCCGGTTCAGATGCTCATGTACCTCTGTCGGTATATCTATGTTTGTTCCCTCCGATGTTGGATATTGGGTTTCCTCCACTATCAGTGTGGGGTTCATCGGTGCTATGTCTGGAGATGGGATTTCATCGACATTGATGATCTTCGACGGTTGTTGTTCACCTTCCTCCATCTATCCCCGTGACCTGGTTTTAACTCTAGTTGGTCTGGCACTCTGGCTTGCTTTTGTTTGCTTGGGTGGTTCCATGGTGTGGAATATCGAACTTTTGTTGGGTTTGAATGGTCTCTGTGACCTCTGTGAATTTTCTCTATAATTTTTTAACTCTATCACTCTATGTCTTCTCTTTTTTCATGAATAGATTGTTTGCTCCTGCGTCCTTGTGTTGTATGGGTTTCCCATGAAGTTTGTCGATGATGCTTCCTTCATTATGGGTTTAATGCACCTTAATTACGAGTTCAATGTACCTCTTTCAGTTTTGTACTTGCCATTACTTTTCCTTGTCGTCTCCAGTTGGCACGATTAATGCGGCATCCCATCGGTCCTTTCCATCCTTAACTTCTGCCTAGTGCCATCATGTCGTTCTTCTTTTGTCAACTTTCCTTTTCTCACATGTTTATATTTTTATGTAATCATTATCCTTCTCCTCGCTGAGTATGCATGCCTTTTCTTTCTTTTGGCACAGTGTGCCTCTATTGTTAGTAATTTCAACAACAATTTATTTTTATTTATTTTTTTACTGCGCGATGGGTGGTCAACTGTCCTTGTACAGCTTCAGCCGGCTCCCGTTGATCATCCCTCTGATTTTTGTACCTAATAATTATTTTAACTGTACAAATCCTCCATCTATGACAGATTGTACATTGTATGGTCCTATCCAATGCATTCTTAGCTTTCCTGGTTGCTGAAGCGATTTGTTATCATACATCGATACTAGATCTCCTTCCTTGAAAGTTTTCTTCTTGATGTGTCTATCGTGCCAAGATTTGTCTCTTTCTTTCTGGAATTATTGGTGGAATCCTGCTAAGATTCGATCTTCCTCCATGGTTATTAACTGATTCATTTGCTTCTGAACTACGCCTCGTTATGTCATTTGTGTGATTGTTGCTACGCGCAAACTTGGTGCTAAAATTTCTAATAGCACCACTGCTTCTTGGCCATAGACCAGTTTAAATGGCATGTTCTCTTTCAATTTTTTTCTCGTAGTCCTGTAGGCCCATAATACTGTTGGTACTTTGAGGTCCCATTCATCCCTATTAACGTTACAGATCTTCGTCAGCGCGTTCTCCAGGATTTTGTTAAATGCTTCCACTGTGCCATTTTCCTGTGGATGATATGGTGTGGTATTCTAATGATGGACTTCAAAATATTTAGTCATAGCATTGATGGTTTTTTTTATGAAGTGTGTTCCTTGGTTTCTCATCAAAATTCTTGGGCACCCAAATCAAGTGATGACTTGTTCAAATAAAAAGTGTGTTGTTGCTTCTACGCTGCAATACTTCATTGGTGCTACCTTCACCCATCTTGTTAGGTACTCTGTCGCGGTGATAATGTACCTAGCTCCTGTTCTTTTTGTTGGTGGGTTGATTGGTCCTACAAAGTCTATTTACCACTTGTCAAATTATTTCAATGTTACTTGTGGTCGTAATGGAACATCGTCCCTTTTGTTGGGTTTGCCTACCCTTTGATAGACATCGCATCTTTGACAGTACTCCTTCAAGTCTCTGTGAATCGTTGGCCACCATAGTCCTACGCACAATACCTTCTGCGCGGTAGATTTTCCTATGTAATTCCCTCCTATTATTCCTTTGTGGGCTTATGCTAAAACTCTTGGTCTTTCGTGCTCTAACACATATCTTCGCAAGATGCTATCTGCGCCCATTTTATATAAGTGTCCTGCAATCAATTTATATTTGATAGCATAGACTACTAGGTTTTTCTTCTACGCGGTGTTATATTCTTGCGATGCAGTACCTGTGCTCAAGTACTGAATGATATCTGCGAAGTATTCATCAATGATCTGGACTGAGAATAACTATGCATCCAAAAAGTTGTCTTCTAAATTCATGGGTTCTTCTCCATTTGTGACCCTTGATAGGTGGTCAGGTCCTGCATTCGATTTTCCTTTCTTGACTATTACCTCAAAGTCAAATTCTTGAAATAGTAAAAACTAGCAGCAAATTCTCCCCCCCAACATTGGCTTGTTGACTAGGTATTTCAGGGCTGAGTGATATGTGAACATCTTGAAATGTTTTCCCAATAAGTAGTGTCTAAAATTTTGCAGTGCGTAGACCATAGATAGGCCTTCCCTTTCTATCGTGTTATAGTTCTGCTTCGAGTTTGATAGCTTTCTGCTCTCAAATGCTACCGGGTGATCCAAGTCTCCCACTCCTAGATGCGCCAAGATTGCTCCAAGTGATATGGCTGATGCATCTACATGCACGTGGAATGTATTCTCCCAATATGGAAATACTAATATTGGCGTGGTGAACATATTTTTCTTTAGGGTATCCAGACCGAGTTGACACTCATCGTTCCACGGAAACTTTGCATCCTTCCTTAACATCTTTTCCATCGGTGCAGTAATCTGCACATATCCTTTGATAAATTTCCTATAGTAATATGTGTGTCCCAATGTCGCTCTTAGCTGACGGATGGTTTTTGGTGGTGGTAAGTTAACAATTATTGTGATCTTTGCAGGATCTACTGATAAACCTTGTTTTCATATGATATGGCCCAATAGTATCCCAAACAATGTTCCAAAATGCATTTCTTTATGTTTAGTGATTTCTGACACTGTTTGCATCTTTCTAACATTAGTCATAAGACTTATACATGGTCTTTCAACAAACTGTATACTGTCCAATCATCCAAGTATACTTCGAGAAACTAGTGGATGAATTCCTTAAACGCAACAATGACTACTCTAGAAAATATTGTTGGTGCATTCTTTAGTCCAAACGACATGACTATGTATTGTTAAGATCCCCATTCTGTCACAAACGTGGTCTTGTATCTATCTTCTTGTGTTATCTTGATCTGATGGTAGCCTGAGAACCCATCAGTGAATGAATAAGCTTCATGTCATCCTACGTTCTCTAACACTTCATCCATGAAAGGTGTATGGAACGGGTCATGTAGACATGCATCGTTCAACTTCCTCAAGTTGATGAATATTCTTATCCCTCCTTGTTTCTTGTCCTGTACTACCCTCGGGCTTATCCATTACGATTCTTCGAACGGTTCTATGATGTCGACTTTGAGCATCCTATCGATCTCAACCTTGAATTTCTGCTTATATATTGGGTTCAGTCTATATGGTTTATTTTCTGATCGATATAGCTTCAGGTCTGATTGGTATATTCATCTCTCCTAATTCTACAGCTATACCCTTCATCTCTGTAAATGTTGTGGGAAACAATTCGTTGTATTCGCGCAATAACTCTGTTATGATTTCCACTATTTTCTCATCCCAATAATCTCCAATGATGGCCATTTTGGGATGCTCGACTGTCCCAATGTTGACTTTATTTAATTTTGTCGACACAAAAATGACTTATGATTCTATGGGTGGACCTTCCACATCTCTTTCACCTTCTGCTTATTCAATCTGAAGGTCACGTGGATCATCTTCACTTGGTGCTTCCTCTTGTGCATGCTAACATGGCAACTGTTCCTTAACTATCTGTTTGTTCCATTGTTGTTCCTCTATGATAAGTTCTACTTCTAGTTCTTTGATGAATATCACTCATATTATTTGTTTAAGAGCATCATCGATGTTGGGGTTCTCATGCTTGAATGAGAAAGTGACTATGAAATTATGTTGCAATGTCATCTAGGTCATAGTTCCTTTGCATAATTCCTGGTCTGTATACCAGTTCACTGGTATGCCCTCTAGGGTGTGTATAAAATGATAAGGCCATTCCTCTGGAGGTGTCTTTTTCCACAGCGTTCTACACTCCTCCAAGTGTTTCACTGGTGCCCTTTTTCCATCATACTTTTGTTGTTTATTGTTTTTTTGTTCTACGCCAAACCTTATGCGCAGTAACTGCTTACATTGGTACCAGTCTATGACTATCTCTTTGTGTGCACCCCACCATATTGTAGGTGTGGCCTTAAGTGCTAGGTCAAGTTCTAACAGTGTCTGAGTCTCTAACATTGCATCTTCGTTATGTCTCAAGAATGTTTCCAAATCATTTATCCCGTGGAAACTGGGTGGTTCCCTTATCTCTGTGCTCTCCCATATTACTGCGCAGTCTATTCGTGCACATATTCTCATGGATACTTCCTGTAGACTTTGTTTCTAGTTCTCTAAACCGGTATCTGAATCTGTTTCACATGAATTAATGCTCCGCAAACTAAGTATCCCATCTGCAGTTGGGTTTACATAGTCCTCATCACGTGCAGTTGTTCTGTACAACTGATCAATTTCCTCCACGTCCAAACAAGTGGGTTCTACAAACCTCTCCCCTTCCGATGGATCTAATGGCGCGATGACCCTATGTTCTCCTGACTCAAATTCCATTTTCCTATTCATGAAGTTAGTTATGGCCTGGTTGTCAAACACTTAGTCCATACCAAGCAATGTTGGGTGAAGTGTTGTGTCATCCACTATTTCGATGAATTCAAAATCTGCTTTAGTGCACACTCCATCTAGGTCTAATGTTACTCCTTTCAGTCTACTGATTGGTAGGACTCTGTGTTGGTTTTCTAGTTTCAATTGAACAGGTGAATATCCCAATGTTGGCTCTCCCATGCATTGCCATGTCTTATTCGGTAATACATTAACTTCAGATCCTAGATATAGTATGATGTCTCCCATGTTGAAATAACTGATGTTGGCATTCAGTTTGAACTCCCTACTGGTTCTTCTCCTTGTATGTAGGTGATTGACAATTTTTTGTTATAGTTTTCCTTCTGTCTCAATGCTACATTTTTCTAGTATGTTTTTCAATATTTTCACAGATGATGGGTCATTTAATACTTTTACACATGATTGCAAAAATCCTTTGATTGTACTTACTTGTCCCCTGGGTTGCATTTCATTGGTATCATCCAATAATGGAGGCATATCGTACTCCGGTGCTTCCTTGTTTTGCTACGCAGTTGAAGTCGACGCTGATTCTTCCTTCTGAAATTCCTGTCTGGCTTCCTTAAATATGTCCTTCTCCTTTTGTGCGTCGAATTGCTTCCCTAGTTCGACATTCTTCTTTACCCACTGGTTTTGCACTAGATCTTGTATGACTGCGTCGTTTCCTATTTTTTATCCTCCATGAGTAACTATGTTGATGTTTCGTCCCTCATCCCTTGCTTTGGCTGAAATCCACTGAACAATTTCATTGTTCTGGTTCCTCTTTTCCTGGATCTTTACTAATAGTGTCGGACACTCCTCTGTGTCATGGTCTGATGCGCGATAGTACATAAAATTTGATGGTGGAAGTAGACATCCTCTTGCATAATGTCCTAGTTGTTGAAAATTATGACATACCACTGGTCCTCTACCTCATCTGAAACCTCCTCTTGCTCGTCCTCCACCTCTATAGCCTGCTCGGTCCCCTCTCTGTGTATTATACTGAGGTGCTTGATTGTACTACGCAGTATTGTACTGAGGTTGTACCGTGTTGTACTTCGATTGCACATTATTGTATGGTTGTTTCATAGTATTGTATTGTTGTTGTGCAGTGTTGTATGGAGATGGTACTTGATTAAATTGTGGTGTGGCTTTCCCAGTCATGATTTATGCCTGCACTCTATATGCATCTGATGTCCTTTCTCACATCAACTCCATAGTTCTACAATATTTTTCATCATGGCCTACTGACTTGCAAAAGGTGCAATGTGAACTCTTTGGTACTGTCTGGTATTTTTTCATCATCGTGTAGTGATAAGGATCATGACCCAATTTTTTGCATATTTTGCACCATTGTCCTCCTGTTAGTAACGGATTTGGCATCCCTGCTGCCATATATTGCGTCAATGTTGGAAATTCATTCTTGTGGTGTCCTTTCGTCCTACATGTGGTACACCAAACGGCTTATCGTTTTTCCTTGTTCCTATTCTGGTTCAACTGAAATGTTAAGTTCTTTAAATCCTCCTTCAACTCTTCGATAGCTGGGTTTGTCTGTTGGTACTATTTTTCTTCCAGTTTCAAGGATGCCTATAGAGCCTCTGCCTGCATTTGGAACTTATTTTTCCATAGTGGATACTTTAAGTGTGGTATCAATGAATTGACAAATAAGTGTCTATGATGCATCTCAGTCATGAGATACTTCAACTTCCCCTTCAGTCACTTGAATCTCTAGTCAATATCCCATATAGATTCTCTTGGTTTCTGTCAGATTTCGATCATCTCATTCAAGTACTGATCCTATGAACTTGGCTTCTGGAACTCATTAATTAGTAACTTCTTAATGTCTTCCAGTGTCCTTGTCATCCCGAGGGCACTGTTTGCGTCTAAACTCATGTACCCGTCTAGTGCGCAGTCTCTTAGCATAATCACTAGTTGTGCCAGTTTGGTATCTTCATTAGTGATCTGTTTTGCTTCCTAGATCTTTTCACAAATGAACAAATGTTTCTCAAGGTCTTATGTTGCTTCTCCTCTAAATTATGGTAATCTGATGGTGGGATCATGTCCTGCCATTCTGAATGCTGAACTACTACCTCTACGCGGTGTAGATACTTGACTAGTGTTGCCTGAACTGGCTCCTCTAGTTGTTGTTCCTTGTGTGGATGCACTTCCTATTGTCTAACTACTTCTAAACGTTGGTTGTCTAAATAGTTGTGTTCTCTTTGGTGTATTAGTCGCACATGGGTTTATGGGTTACACACTAACATTAATATGGATAGGATTGTTTCCTTCTCTTCCCACTCTTGGAACTCTCATCTTCCTCTCATATGTTGTGCACAAGATTTTCTTAATCTACTCCACAACCCTGAGATCCTCTACCTCTTCCTCATCACTTTCCAAGCCTTCCCTCATGGCTATGACTCTCTTCTTGGTATTCACTTTGTATTGGTAGGATACTTTGCTACGCGTCTTTCCAGATGTCACCATGATCTGCTCGATCTGGTCATTGTCCATCATGATCAGGTCCAAGGTTTCCTCCTTCTTTCCCTTATCCTTTCCTCCTTCAATTTCTCCTCTTTATGTCAGTGCTTCCCCCCTACCCCGTGCGCGCAGGGAAGTTCAGTTGTCTGATTCCATTGTCATTACACCTTTGTTATATAACAATATCTTAATAGAAGTATACAAGGATTGAATGTACCTTCCTCTAGGTCTGCATAGAAAATATTTCTCCAATGCGCTATATGATTTCGTTGTGTCATCTGTAAACTCTGTTATAAATCTTGCCACAATACTATCAAGACAAAAATCTACTGCACAGGTAAATTTGTTGTTCACCTGCTGTAACTGCTCAATTTGTACTGGGGTCCATTCTAGCTGTCGAATCTTATTCGTTGCATGGTTATCCTTCAACCTTAGTATCCACTCATGCAATAAATGTGGAAAATCGAAGAAAATGACTTCATGTAAATCAGTAAACATGTATTTCTCAAGATATTTGTGAGGTGTTAGTCTAGGGTTTCTATTATTTTTCTGTGAAAACTCTATCTTTTTTGTTCTTAACCAGCTTTTGATCTCAGATTTTGTGGGATTCTACGGTCTCAACATCCCCTTTTAATGGCTCATTTCTCTCTTCCCTAATATTTTCTTACCTCTGACATATTTTCAAATTATCCCATCTACTCAATCTTCTCATGTTCCTACCAACGACAACAGAACCATTTGTTGTTTATTATTCTTCTATATTACTTGAGTTTATTGACCCAAGTTTCATGTCTATTCGGGTTTCCAACAAAGCCTCTAAAACTATTGGCCCTCTTGGTAAACCAGAAGGCAACACAACACACAGAATGCACTGCGCGGTCTCACCTGAGATAACTTTAATGGGTGGCTGTAAGACTCATGTGTTTACAGCCTAGGATTGAGTATGAGATATGAGAGCTAACCATTGAACCATTATTATAACTTGTAAATGCAACATGTTGTTATTCATGACTATGCAGTAAATCCAACAACTTATTCCCTCAATATCGCAATGATATTTAACAAGAAATGTAACAATTCATTCATTAAGAATAACAAATAACTACTGAAAAGATGATAAATATGTGCATTCATTCATCACACAACACATATGTTACCGTGGTTCACCCCCTCCCAGGCTACATCCACAAAGATTTGGCTCTCAGCTCTTTTATTATGAAATTTCTTCATCTACAGTGTCGCGTGCTTACAACTCTTCCAGTTGGGTAAGATCTATATGAGGTGGACTATATCACACTAGGATCCTTAGCCTATGATCTAACCCTCAAGGTCTACCATCCCTCGTCTCCTCTAGCTCAACAACTCATACAAAATAGATCATAATGCAAAATATTGCATATCGGTTCACTATAGTAGCGCTTCCTACAATACCAACTTACCTCTATAACCTCTGAACAATAATAACAAAAAACTCGAACCCTTTATGATACCTAATTATCTATATTTATACATTTATGGCTCTTCTTCCATTGCAATTCATTACCAAAACCCTAACCCTACCGTCGTTAGGTCTTCTTGTGCATGTGCACGTGTTTTTCTTCCTTCCAACTATCACTTTCCTCGTGCATGATTTCTTTCCCAAAATCATATTTCTTTTTCTCTTTGGCCTTTGGCCTGCCTCCAACAATTGTAGTGCCAAGAGGCTTGCTCAAACATACAGGAAAATTAGAAGCATAAGTTCTCAAGGAAGCCAACGTATACACATAACTTAACCATTTCAATATAGAAAACATTTATAAATATGTAAATACATGCATACAACCATTAATTCCCAATTCAATGCATAGAGTATGAAAACACTTATCAGAACCAGATAACGTGTAGTGACTGTTGGAAGGGGTTCTCATTTCCACCCAACCATAGGCTCAGACACTCCTAACGAATTTACCACTAGCCAACCCCGATCTAGAACATGATTCTTTTTGAGATTGAATCTCTTCTTCCAGCACATAAATACATAGGGACGAAGGTTACTCTGCTTATCCTGACTCAGTCTATATTTTTTGTGATCATAACACATTATTTTCACAATTCTTCCTCAAATCTAAGAGCTCTATCTCTCGTCTCTACTCTTTGCAGATTTCCTCCTCCTTCCTCTCTGACCCCCACACTTCCCTTTCTTTCCTTTTTCCAGCAATATTGCGTGTGGCTCGAATTCCTAGTCTGTGTTCAGGTCTAGAAGCCTTACATATGAGTGGTCTTCCCCATCCCCTCATTAACTCTTGAGGAGGTCTTCCCACCTACCATCCTGATTGTAATTCCTTCCTGGCTCAGAATTTTGTCCTGATCCTGAGCAATTAAATCCAACAAAGTAATGGTTCGGTGGATGTTAGCACAACCATTCCTATTCCCCGCCACCATCTCTTTCATAGAATTCATGGTCTCTCTTAGCACATCCCCTTTCCAACAGTCATGCAACACGTATCCAATTTCTATTAAAATAATAGAATTTACATTCATCGACCTTTTATACAAGGTCCATCAAATCATCACATCTTTGAGTTTGTCATAGTTTCTTGGCCAATATAGTTATATTTACAGATTGGGGGAAACAAGTTATTATAATTCCCTCCCCCTTAAAGGAACATCATCCTCGATGTTCTATCTATCAACATGATATGTATATACAGAAGTAAACAAAATCGGATATGTTTGTCTCATGGCATCCTCCATTTCCCACGTAGCCTCATCTGGGCCAAAGTGTTTCCATTGCACCTTGACCTGTGCAATGGTTCAGTTCCTAAGTGAGGTTTCCTTCCTGTCTAGTATCAATTGATGTTCTGGCAGGAATTCTCCCTCCGGCTCCACCTGGATCACAGACCATTCAATTATATGATTAGAATCATGTACATATTTTTTCAATAATGAAACATGGAAAACATTATGTGCCTTTATTGTGGGAGGGAGTGTTAGCCTATAGGCTACATGTCCCACTCTATCTAAGACTTCAAAGGGTCCAAAATAATGAGGTGCCAGCTTGGCACAAGATCCCATTCTCAAGAAACTCTTCTTGGGTATAACTCTAAGATAAACATGGTCTCTTGTATTGACCTCTCTGGGAGTTATCTTTCAGTCGACGTAGCTCTTTTGTCTATCCTAAGCAATTTTCAGACTCTTTTTATCTGAATCACTTGTTGTTCCATTTATTTCAGCATGTCTGATCCGATTGTAATTCCCACTGGATTACTCAAGTTGATTGGAATCTTGCATCGTCTACCATAGAGGGATTCAAAAGGGATCATCTTTAGTGACTCTTGATAACCATTTTTGTAGGAAAATTATACCAATGGTAGGTAGTCTTCCCACTTCTTAGGTTGATGCATTACATGCATCCTTAACATGTATTCTAATATTTGGTTTACTCTTTCAGTGTGTCCATCAATTTGGAGGTGATAGGATGCGCTAAACAACAATTTAGTCTCAAGACCAGCCATCAAGGATTTCCAAAATCTTTAAGTGAATTTTATGTCTCTGTCGGATACAATATCTCTAGGCATGCCATGTAGTTTGAACATCTCCTTCATGAATATGTTGGAAATATATATTCCCTTGCAAGTCGACTTGACAGGAATGAAGTGAGCAGACTTGCTCAATTTGTCCACCACTACCATGATGGCATCATTCTGCTTAGCCGATCTTGGTAATCTGGTGATGAAATCCATGGAAATGGTTTCCTATTTCCATTTTGGAATTGGTAGAGGCTGTAACAAACCTGTTGGGTGTTGGTGTTATGCCTTCACTTGCTGGCATTCTAGGCACTTAGCTAGATATTCAGTTACATCCCTTTTTCAATCCAAGCCAATAAAATTGTTTCCTAGTGGTTGTAATCATTTTCTGATATCCTGGGTGACCAGTATATGGTCTCTTGTGCAGTTCGTCCATTATGAAACTCTTCAAGTTGTCACAGATTGGAATATACAATCTGTTTATGTAGGTCAACAGGCCTTCATCAAGCATCTGATATCCTTCATACTTTATCCATGTAGGCTCTTGCCTTAAGTATGAGGTCACAGTATTGAAGAATGCATCTGTTTCATGTGCATTCTTATTTATTTCACTAACATCCATTTCATAGGTGCTTGTTGTTTCCAGGTGAATCATTTTCACACTTTTTCTAAGGGCATCAGACACCCTATTTTCCTTCCCTTTGATGTGTTTGATTTTTAAATTGAACTCACTAAGGAGATCCATCCACCTAGTTTGTATAGCATTGATTTTTGGTTGATCAAATAGGTGCCTCAACCCACAATGGTCTGTCATTAATAAAAATCTCCTACCCAGGAGGTGATGCCTCCACATTTTCAAAGCATGCACTATGGAAGCCAACTCTAGTTCATGGGTCACATAATTGATTTCATGCTCAGTCAATTTCTAATATGCATAGAAAATTACACTTCCCTCTTTCATAAGGAATCTTATGAGTCCTTCCTTGTAGGCATTTGTACACACGAGGAAGTCATTATCAAGGTCTGCAATCTTCAACACGGGTGCATGGGTCAGAAGGAATTTCAGTTCCTGAAATATTTCTTCACATTCTGATGTCCAAGTGAATTTAACCCCCTTTTTCTTGAGGGCAGTGATTGGACAACAAATCTTGGAAAATCCTTTTATGAACCTTCTATAATATCCTTCTCAGCCCATAAAGGATCTCATATCAGATACATACTTTGGGGTAGGCCATTCCATAATAGATATGATCTTGTCAAGGTCTACTGCCACCCCTTCTTTAGAAATAACATGGCCCAAGTAATGCACTTGCTTCTGGAAAAAGTCACACTTTCTAAGCTTAGCATAGAGTTGATGCTCTCTTAGTACTTGAAGTGAAAGTATAAGATGTTCTTCATGCTCTTCTCTGTTCTTGGAGTAGATTAATATATCATCAATGAAAACCAATACAAATATGTCTAGGAATTTGCTGAGTACATTGTTCATCAAGCACATAAAATTGGTGAGGCCATTGGTTAGTCCAAATGGCACCACCACAAATTGATAGTGAGCATACATTGTATTGAAGGCCATTTTGTGGATGTATTCATCCTTGATTCATACTTGATGGTATCCGGACCTCAAGTCAATATTTGAGAAAATGGAAGCACCCCCTAATTGGTCAAACAAGTATTCGATTCTTGATAAGGGGTACTTGTTCTTTATAGTTGTCTTATTGAGTTTTCTATAATCTATGCACAGTCGGAGCGTGCCATATTTATTTTTCACAAATAAGGTTGGTGCTCCCCATGGAGACACAATGGGATGGATGTATCCTTTGTCCATCATTTCCTTTAGTTGTAGCTTGAGATAAACTAGCTTGGGTGTACTCATCCTATAGGGTGTCCTAGAAACTGGCACTGCTCCTGTTGCAAGTTCTATCGAGAAGTCAATGTCTCTTCTTGGAGGTAGACTCGATACCTCTTCTGGAAACATGTCTCTATACTCTCTTAATATGGGGTGGTCCTCTAGGTTCATTTTGTCATCCTCAACATATTCCAACACCTGTATTGCATATAGAGGACATCCCTTTCTGCAATACTTTTTCATTTGAAGGGAATATATTTGTCTCACTGAGATAGGTTTATGAATCCCTTGGAGGGTCATATTTACCCCTTATTCATTTACACATTCTAAAGTTTTATGGTAACAATCCAACTTAGTTTTATAAGAATCCAACCAATCCATACCAATCAACAAGTCATAAGATCTTAGGGGAAGTATGTTAAGGGTCGCTTGGGTGGGAAACACATCCATGATGAATTGGAAAGATGGTATGATCTCTGTTACTTTTATTTTGGTTCCAGTGGATAGATGTACCAACCATGGATTAACATGTCTAACTGGTTGCAGTTTACACTTATCAAAAGTATGAGGGGCCACATAACTCAAATTATAACCAAGGTCAATTAAAATAGAAACTAGATGTTTGGAGATCATACCTTCCATCTCCACCACTGAAGCTTGGTGGTCGACTTGTTTATTGTCCAAAGCCGCATAAATCCGTCACATGTTCCTAGCCACATCATTGACTTTGGTATCTTCTTGGATGTTGTATATTCTCCTACTGTTATGATGTCTGTGTGGGAAATCCATCAGCATATGTTCTTCTCCGCAACCCCAACATTTCAAGGGTTCTCTCTTTGGGTTATCAATATTTCGTAGGGTTGATCCAAAAGGATTATTTCCACTCTGGTAGGGGAAATTATGTTGATACACACTTAGGGAAGGAAGGCTCATCCTTGAATCGTTCCTATAGTTCTTAAATCTTGCGGATTTAAGCCCCTTCTTCTTGAACCCCAAACAACTCTTCTTCTTCCAGTCCTCACGAGGTTTTGTCTGATGCCTGAACTGTTCAAAAAAATAACTTGCCTTCCTAATAGTTTCTTCTAAGGTCTTTGGCTCGTCAAAATCAATCCTCTCTTGGTAGTTTTGAGGTAACCCACTAATAAATCGTTGGAATTTTACCTTTTCATATTTTGTGTAGGGTACATACCTCAACAGCCCAAGGAATTGATTGATATATTCCTCTATGGTGAGTTGTCCCAGCTTGAGTTCATATAACTCCTTAGTATTCCCATCGAAGTATTTCTCTAACAGATACTTCTTCTTGAAGTGTTTCTCAAATTGTTTCCATGATAAGTCATTTTCATGGATTCCTTTCACATTCTTAAGATCTTCCCACCAAATGGAAGCCTTTCCATTCAGGTTGAAGATGGTTATTCAAGCCTTCAAGTTTTCAAAATAGTCATGAACTCTGAAGTACTTCTTTAAACCAAGCAACCAAGCTTCTTCCTCTTCCCCTTTCTCAATCTCTCCATTGAAAGAGGGTGGTTTGGCTTTCTTGAACTCTTCAGGGTCATGACTTTTTGAATGCTTTTGCTTCTTTCCTTTCTTCTGAGAATGTGAGCTAGTTTTTCTACTAGAAGATCCCTCAGAGTTGCCCATTCCCTTTCTAGAGGACTCTCCCAATGAGCATCCCCTACCTCTAGGATGGGCCTTCCTCGAGGTACTTCTCCTTGTGTGACCACTTATGGGACCACATTTTCGTATTTCAGGTGGACTTTGACTTCTCTCTATATGTCGTTGGTCCACATGGTTGGTTGCAGGTCCATGTTGCAGCTGCCTTCGTATATCAGATAAGCTCTACAGCAAGACCGCATTGATTTTTGTTTGTTTTTCTTTCTCCTTTATTAATCTCTCGTTGTCATCTTTGCAACTCTGTAATTTGGACATAAGGCTCCTTACAGTTTCAGCTAGATCCAGAGGGGTCTCAACCACTCTCCTATTGTCATACTCTTCGTCTCTATTATGCGAGCCCTCCCCCACTTCATGGTGCATCACCATCCTTTATGCTTGTGATTTCCCATGATTCACTAATTACTGGATTGCTGACAAAACACTTGTTGTTAGCTAACATTATAGTAGTTCATGAGTAACACATAATTCATTTTTCTAAAATACACACACACAGTAGAAGGTTTTCATTATTTTCTTTAGTAATAGTTTAACCAAATTCTTTAGGAACAAGGTAAGGTAGGGCGTCACCCTTGAGATTTTCTTTAAACATGATTTTTAAGTGACTCGTCCATGAGCCCAAGTAGGCCAAGTGTTGTAACCATCCTCTGATGCCAATTTGTGACACACCCATGGTGGGGCGTCAAAATTTCGTCATTCTTAAGAAAATCAAAATCCCCATTCGAGCTTTCTATTCCATTGTGTTCTTCCATAACTTTCCATCCATGGTCTCCATGCTTCGAACTGAGCTCAGAGCTGGCAGATATCCTCTCCCAAGTTCTTCAGGTTCTTCCATCCCTCTATACTTGCATATGACCGCAGGCTATGATCGAGTGCCAAGAAAACCACCGCGCGAATCCTCTGGAGTGGAAAATCTTTGAAGTTCACAATCTGATGCCGCATGTCCTCAAGGATTTCAACGACCCTGATTCACTTCGAGACTTCAGCATTCGGGAATTTAAAACACTCCAAAGTATTTTCTCCCCAAAGTACTCCATACTCAGAGTTATAGATCGAGTGCCACGCGTCCCTCATGATCGACGATTGTGATCCACTTCGGGACTTCGACAATCAAGATTTTCGAACACTCCAATTCCTTTTTCCTCTAAGGTACTCCATACCCAAATTTAAAAATTGAGCACCACGCATCCCTTCATGATCGACGACTGTGATCCACTTTGGGACTTCGGCGTTCGAGAGTTTTGAACACTCCAATTCATTTTTCCTCCGAAGTACTCTGTACATGAAGTTACAAATCGAGCACCATGCATCCCTTCATGATCGACGACTGGGATCCACTTATGGAATTCACTCCTCACGTTCCTTCAGAGTGTTCTTCTCCAAAGTTAACGATCTATTTCCACGTGCCTTCCTATTCCAATGCCTAGGATTCTACGTCGACACTTCGACACTTCAAGGATTTTTGAAGCACCTCAAATCCTTCGGATTCCCGAAATCCTAGACTCTCGGAATCCCAATCATTTCATCAACCATGTGGGTGAGGTATGCATGTACTAGGGGCTGACACATAGTTGGGTCAGGGTGACACGTTCCCTCATCTGGAATGACATGTATCACATTCAAAAGGGGCTATAGGGTATGGGATTCATCTGAATCCAAGTGGCACGTAGCTTGTCAAACTTAAATCCATGTCACCATGGATGGTGTCACTGCACCTCATTGCTCTGATCTGATCGTCTTTAAACCTCCCTCATATTTTCATGGTCAAAATATTCCCGACACCAATTATTTCACAGATCGACGGTTCACAGTGAATGCGGGTCCCCTATGTGCTCACTCTTTATCAGAGAACTCAATCTCCGCAATCTGAAAAGTGTTTTCCTGACTCAGTCTAATAGTGGTCGTTGATCCTCCACCCCGATGAGATAAATGGTGTTGGTGAATTGTAGGTCATGAACTAGCATGTCCACTAACTTCACCTTCATGCTCCATAATGATTCCCAACCATCGATCTACTTTCATAGATCGACGGTTCACAGCGATTGTGGGGCCCAATCTCCACAATATGGGAAGTGCTCACCTGACTAGGTCTAATCATGGGTGTTGATCTTCCATTCCCAATGAGATCAACGACATTGGTATATTGCGGGTTGTGAACTAGCATGTCCGCTAATTTCACCTTCGCGCTCTGCAATGATTCCCAACCATCGATCTAATCGAGTGGCTGTCGTTTGATTCGTTAACTCCAGTGGGTCTTTGAGTCGATTTGACGAATGAGATAGGTTTTCCTCCCAATGAACGGTTCACATTCATATCCTCTATTAGGTTCTTGATTCATCTACATCTCTTGTTACTCAAGGAGTTCAGGTAACTTTGAATAATGTGAAGTTTGACATCCAAGGGCGTCGAGCTCTTGAAAATATGAAACCGTTATGATCTAGCTCCTTTCAGGCTTAGTGCAGGGATTCTATACCCAGGTTACATGGACCTTCATATGACTCTCGGGTTATGATCTCTACTCTTATTCGGGTTTTGGTTAAGGTCGTGGGTGTGATTTCAAGGTATCTCAAGCTGCTAGTTTGAAGTATACGCCTTCCTAATTCACATAACTTTTAAGTTCTGAAATAGGGTGGGGTAAACTCTTGAGGCTACTGAGACAATCACAGTGCCAAGAGGCTTGCTCCAACTCTAGAGCTGTGAGGTAGCTCCCTGGGGAAAACACCTTCGAGAGTTAAACTAAAACATATGGGAAAATTAGAAGCATAAGTTCTCAAGGAAGCCAATGTATACACATAACTTAACCATTTCAATATAGAAAACATTTATAAATATGTAAATACATGCATGCAACCATTAATTCCCAATTAACCGCACAGAATATGAAAACACTTATCAGAACCAGATAACGTGCAGCGACTGCTAGAAGGGGTGACCATTTCCACCCAACCATAGGATCAGTCACTCCTAATTGATTTACCACTAGCCACCCCCAAGATAGACCACGATGTTTTTTGATATTGAATCTCTTCTTTCGGCACATAAATAGATAAGGACGAAGGTTACTCTCCTTCTCCCAACTCAGTCTATATTTTCCGCGATCAAAACACACACTTTTCATAGTTCTTCCTTGAATCTGAGAGCTCAGTCTCTTGTCTCTTCACTCTTTGCATATTTCCTCCTCCTTCCTCTCTGGCCCCCATGCTTTCCTTTCTTGTCTTTTTCCAGCAAAATTATGTGTGGCCTGAATTCCCAGTCTGTGGTCAGGTCTAGAAGCCTTACAGATGGGTGATTTTCCCCATCCCCTCATTAACTCTTGATAAGGTATTCCCACCTACCATCCTGACTATCATTCCTTCCTGGGTCAGAGGGTTGTCCTAATCCTGAGCAATTAAATCCAGCAAAGTACTGGTTCAGTGGAGGTTAGCGCAACCATTCCTATTCCCCTCCACCATCTCTTTTATATCATTTGTGGTCTCTCTTAGCACATCCTCTTTCCATCATTCATGCAACACGTATCCATTTTCTATTAAAAGAACAGAATTTGCATTCATCGACCTTTTATACAAAGGTCCATCAAATCAAACATTCACACCTTTGAGTTTTCCATAGTTTCTTGGCCAATATAGTTATATTTACAAACTAGGGGAAACAGGGTGTTACACTAAAACCTTAAGCCCTCAACCTTATTTAATCACTAATCCCTTACCACAATGTCCATAAATCCCTTAACCCCTAAGTCATTGACCCTTAAATCCTAGCTAATCTGTAATCCCTAAACCCTTAATCCCTCAACCTTATTTAATCACTAATCCCTTACCACAAAATCCCTCAATCCACTAACCCCCAAGCCATCGGCCCTTAAACACTTAAACACTAATCAGTAATCCCCTTAATCCATAAACCCCTATGCCCTAAGCACTTAAACATTAATCCCCTAGCCCATAATCCCTAATCCATTAACCATTAAACTATATAACCCATAAGCGTCGAATCCCTTATCTCTTGACTCTTAACCCCTTAAACCATAATCCCTAATTCTCTTAACCCTTAATCCTTGTACCCAAAATCCATAAATCCCATAATCCTCAAAGACCATATCCACTTAACCCCCAACACCTCAACTAATTAACTATTTAGGCACATCTGGCGCTAAACCCCATTCACTTCTCATCGTGTGACATTGATGTATGACATTGGTGATGTGTTTGGAATACGTTAATCCATGACATTTTAAGAGAGTTTCGACAAGCATTCCATAGATGTGAATAAAAAATGATGCTAATGAGACTGCATGATGAACGTTGATGCAAATGTGGATGATCTCAAATATTATGTGGGGACATCAGGTATCCTTGAGTCTTGAAACCCTCACATACCATTAAGGCATGTGTCTATTCTAACTGTGTCAAATTTCAATGCATGCAGCAACAGTTTGAAGAAATTTCAACGTTGTCCCCATTCACTGCTCACTGTGTGACATCAGTGGATGACATTGGTGATTGGCATGTTGGAAGAGGTTCCATGAAATTTCAAGAGAGTTCTGACAAAGCCCTAACTCCCCTAATCCCTAATCCATTGACCCTTAAAGCCTAATTAATCCCTAATTAACCCTTAAGCCATCAACCTTAGTTAATCAATAATCCCTTAACACAAAATCCGTAAATTCCCTAACCCCTAAGCCATCGACCCTTAAACACTTCTCACTAATCCATAATCCCTTAATCAATAAACCGCTATGCACTAAGCACTTAAACATTAATCCACTAGCCCATAATCCCTAATCCATTAACCATTAAACTACCTAACCTGTAAGCGCCAAATCCCTTAGCTCTTGACCCTTAATACCTTAAACCCTAACCCCTAATCCATTAACCCTTAATCCTTGTACCCTAAATCCCTAAATCCTCAAAGCCCCTATCCACTTAACCCCCAACACCTCAACTAATTAACTATTTCGACTAATTTGGATACATCCAGTGCTAAATCCGAGGTTACTTATGGTGCAATTTGTGGCGCTAAATGGGGTGATAAATTAGGCTCTAAACGGGGTGCAATTGTTGGCACTAAATGGGGTGTTATTTCTAGCACTAACTAGGGTGCAATTTCCACCGCTAAATGGGGAGCAATTTTCGATGCTATTAGCACCTAAATTTTGTGTTCGGTGTAAAAAATGCCATGAATAGCTCCATCCCGATAAATAACGCTGACTTGTTCAAAAAATTGAAGATAAACACACTAAAACCATATTTGGAAGCAAAAAAGGGAGAAAATCACAGGGATTTGTTATAGTGTAGAATGACAGAGCTGTGGGAAAAGAGCACCCAGCTGTGGACATGGCTCTTAGAGGATGGGAGCTTACAAGAGATGCAACGGAAGGAAGAAAAATTTCATGCAACAATGGCATATGTAAAGCAGTGATAAAAGACAATGTCACTTCCAAAGAAGATCAAGACAGTTGCAAAGATGAAGAGCCTACAAGCAGAGGAAAAAGCGGTGCAAGTGCAGAATATGGCAAGACAGGCTATGTTGGAGCCCTTGCAGGAGAAGGCAGAGCAGTTGGTCATGGAGATTGACACAGTGAAATTGAGCATAGAGAAGATAGGCTCGGAGGGGGGAGAGATATTAAGAACTCTAGTCACTGTGCAGGCAGTAGAGGCCATGATGGAGAAGAGAAGCCAAGCTCAGGAGAAATGCCAACAGATAATAGAGATGTACGAAGCACTAGCATAGGAAGTGAAATATGTTGGTGTCCATGAGTGACTCGAGATGAGTCACAATGTCATTTTTGGGGGCCTGTTGGGGCAGGCCAATTTTGGGAAAAATCAAAGAAGTTTTGAAGGAATTAAAGCAGTGCCGAAAAATAGGGGAGTGCGCCAGAAATAAAGGAAAAGTAGTGCCCGAAAAAGGAAACACTGAGAAAAGTAGTTAGAAAGTGGACAAATTGTTCTGGAGTAGTTGGAAAGTGGACAAGTGCCAACTTGGAGCAACAGTTGGATAGAGGACCAACCGAGATTAATTCAAGGAGAAAGTGAAAAAAGCTAATCCGCTTAGGGTTAGGATTTTTGTAAGGCACTTGTCCCAGTTTTGTATAAGTAAAAGGTATTAGGATGTTGAGAGGGTTTTTTTTGTCTATATGTTGTCCTTTTTGGTTGACATATGTATTTTTGAGATTGTAATAGGTCTTTTTGGGTTGAGTAGAAGATCTTGTTGAGAACTTTAGTGATATGTGGAGATCGAATATAATGGTGGAAGAATTGTATAGTGCACAACATTGGATTTGCAGAGAATATGAATAAAGATCCCAAGCGACAAATCTTTGTGGACATAGCCCCAAGGGGGGTGAACCATGGTATATCTATGTCGTATGTGACTGTATGCAGTGTCTATGATTTTATTTTCTTTAATGATTTTGTGTGATGAATATGTTATATGATAAAGGAATGAACACTACACATTGAGGATAAGCTAATGGAATCTACAGAATAACACTAAATAAATGAATGTTATAGCTAGTGTTTAGATCATAATATTGTGTTCTAGTAGATAAATGCTTGTCATTGAACTCCTCCAGTTATAATGGTTAATGAAGTCCTATTATAATAGTTGTGACATTGGTCTGGAATGAGATATAATGAGGGTTTGAAGGTTGAAAATAAGTAGGTTAAATTCCTCTCATAGATGCACATCCCATCCCAGGGTTGTAGACATATGAGTCTTGCGACCACCCATAAAATCCATCTCGGGTGAGACTGTGTGGTGCACTCTATGCGTCGTGTTTCCTTCTGGTATATAGAAGGGCCGATGGTAGAAGGGTTTGTTGGTAATATTGTAGTTAGAACTTGGGTCATCCCATAGTAAACCAACACTCTCCTATTCAGATAGAAGATAAATATTTCGAAAAAAAAACCCAAGATTTCTCTTCTCACAAGATTGATTCCCCGCATACTACGAAATAACCATTAGAAATGTTGTTAAAAAGCCTATAGAAGGAGAACCCAAAATTGACCTAGGACTAGAAACTTCCTTTTGGAAAGAAAAATATTTTTCAGTGGTCCCTATTTTACAAGCAAACTTAGTCAACTTGGAATTGGAAAACCAGTTACTCAGAACATAAAATAAATCTTTGGTTCAAGATCAAAGGAGGTGAGCTTCAGTTTCAAAGCATGAAAATAAATAAGAGTCAATCAAAATCAACTATCCAAGGGTTACTATTTTTGTAAACTCAGAATTTAAATGTTTCACCTCATAATGCTTAATATCTAGTTTTCATTTTACTACTACGAATTTACTATTTGGTTTATTTCATTTTTAGAAATAGTTACAGAATTCAAAATTTTGTAACCACTATAATTTTGGTTTTGTGTTTTATTAGTTATTGCTATTTTTTTTATTTTACCGGTATGAAATGGATGACCTAGACGGATATTGGGATATGAAATATCATAATTCTGGGCATAATTTCAAGAAAAGAACAGTTAATTATTTAAAGAAAACTTATCATTTTTTTATGTAGTTTTGGTTTGGGAAATAAAACATTTCGATAACTTCCCATTCCTAATTTTGAAGAAGATAACTACCTTTAGTTATAAAATTTAGTTACATTTTTTATACAACTCTTTTCATATAAAAGAGAAAAACAATGATAGAAGGGGTTCAATTTTGGTAAAAGAATCAAACTTATGCACTATTGTAGAAGTTGTTGGATTACTGAGAGGGGGGGTGAATCAGTAATAACGTAATTATAATCATTTTTTTTCAAATGTTATATCAATGTATAATTATTATCCAATAATGAGAAGTAATAAATAAACAATCACACACATACATAGTACACCAGTGTTTTACATGGAAACCCAAATCGGGAGAAAACCACAGAATGCTTTTTTTTATATGTCTTGAAGAATTACATTCATTGGAAGCACCAACTTCCTTTGCTTTCCAGCTGCAACTGGAAGGAGGCTCCAACCCCTTAGTTTCTCAGGCTACAACATGAGGGAATCTCCAACTCCCCAAATCTCTAGCTACAACCAGAAGGAGGCTACAACCCCCAATGTTCTCAGCTACAACCGAAAGGTGGCTACAACCACCTGTCCTTACCCCGTCCTGCCACCCTGAAGTAGAAGTAGAATGATGGAACCACTGTCACACTATCACTATGAGATATACCGCCTGTAAACCTGTACCAATAAATATGAACCATGCATCAACCATGCATCAACCTGTAATCAACCTATACCATAAACAAGTGCATCAACCATGCACCAACCTGTAATCAACCTGTACCA
>JZKD02S1659248.1:464708-478624 GCA_000966675.3 Picea glauca
TCACTAAGGATAACACCAACAACATCATCAAATTTTAAATTATTTGAACCAGAGACAGAGTTACTTACAGCCATGACCAAGCCATTCCAGCTTTCTGGCAATGAGCACAAGATTATAAAATCCCTGACATCATCATCAAAGTCCACTTTTACAGAACTTAGTTGATTAGTAACCGTATTAAAATCATTTAAATGATCTGCAACAGACCCACCTTCCGACATCTTTATATTAAATAATCTCTTCATTAGAAATACCTTATTGGATGCCAAGGGTTTTCATACAATTTGGCCAATGCGTCCATCAAACCCTTCATTGTCTTTTCTTTGGAAATATTGAAAGCCATCGACACTGCCAGGCTCATTTGTATCATTCCTAAAGCCTTTCTGTCAAGAATCTCTCATTCTTCATCCTTCATAGTCGTTGGCTTCTTTGCTATTCCGCCCAATGGTAGGAACAGATCCTTCTGATATAAATAGTCTTCCATCTACATCTTCCATAACTGGTAGTTTTGGTCATTAAATTTCTTGACCCTAAACTTCCCATCTTCTGACATTACTCCCACTCAAACCAGGAACCCTCTTTTCCTATGAATTACCTTTCACTCTGATACCAGTTGTTAGAAAAACAGGACCATGGATAAATAAAATAAAACAAATGCGGAAACAAAACAAAAAAGATACACAATACAATAGAGACACAGATTTACGTGGTTCACCCAGTGTGGGCTACGTCCACCATAGAAATTGCCAGGTCCTTCCTTTATTATTATCCAGCATATAAAGGGATACAACCTACAACAAACTCGTTGTAACTTCCTCTTCTTTCTCTCACGGTCTCCTATCTCAGAATACAATATTCACCATCAACCATAGCCGCAATACATTTCCATCATAAAATAGGGTTGTCTTCTAGGGAAAAAAAACCCTAACATAATCTCTATCGTTAGATCTGTGACCTTATAATGAACGGTCCATATTTACAATGAAATTACAATATACATTTACAAGGCAAATTTTTCTTCCGGGGCTTCGCCCCCGAACCCCTGCTAGGGCGCCACTTGCCCCTAGCCGAGGGGATAGGCCCCCTAGATCCCGCAGAGGGGGGTACCCCCCCTCTGCACTCCCCCACGTGGAAGAGTGTATATACTTCTAGGGTGTAAATACTTCATGGGGTATAAACACGGTTGAAAGTAAAATACCTCTGAATCAGGAAGATAATCAGGCTCCATAATCAACATGAGCATCGCTCAATGGTCATTGCTTCAATAATCCCTTCCCAAAGAAGGTCATCACCAACATCCAAAGGATAGGTGGACGTAGGCGTGTAATCTTTTGTTTCTTGATAATGTCACCTCCTAAATCCACCTTCACCCTCTTCACCAACATTAGAATCTTTGTGATACCCACTCTCTCTTTCATTGTCTTCTCTCGCTCTAAACTCATTGACTACACACACTTTTGAAAGTAATTACAACATTAGAAAATACATACATGATTCATCCCATCCAAATTTAAACTTGTGGAATCAAGTCCCCTATTTACTGGATATTTATTTAACATATCTCCAAACTTCAATTAATGACAATAACAACTAAATTATTTCTATAGATACACTGATGTATATCTAGATCTAGAATTAGAAGTAATCTATCCTAAAATGCGTCAAAAATTTACTAACTAGAACACATACCAATCTGTTGTTCGGCTCATCATTTTGAATGACCTCCTTCCAACCATCACAAAAAAAAATTGCATACTCCTTAAGATATTCTACTAACATGGTATCTAACTCCGCATTTGTTTTATAAACAAAAATGACTCGAGAATTGGTTTCTGCTCGCTGACGGTTCAAACCAACATCAACACCATAAAAATTGATTCTAAATTTTCCTCGATTGCATTCCTAGCCTCTTTTCCAACCTCTGATGAAGATATAAACTCTGAATGTGAATCAAAATCCCCTATTAGGCGTGATACTAAAGATCATGGAGGCCTCTGCAATGTCGCATTTCGATATGCCCATTTTCGATCATATATCTGTCATTTACCACCCCATAATAATCAAAAGATAGACTAGTATAATCAGGGTGCATGTCCATGAAAAAATCTACATAAAAGTGTCTAGAAAAATAATGTGGAACCTCATCGTTAAACGACAATTTCTCATATGCTGCCAAAAATATGTTATACAGATGTCCTGCTATGTCGGGGTGCTTAAAATATTTCACCTTCAACATCTTTCGCTTTGTCCCATCTTTGAAATTGAACATTGAAATTGTATTTTCTTTTGAAAATTTATTTTTTAATGCATCTCATTTATCAGGGCCCATCACCTCTAACTTTCGCCACCTCATCAAATCGATAAAACTTTCAGTGGTTGGCCCCATCTTTTGATATGCGTCCATAAACTTTTTCAATTAATAAAAAAACCATCTGCAATATTTGTTTACTCTCTTGAGGGAGATCCGAGATCCTCAAATCATTTTCCAACCTACTTTTAACACTTGAGCATCACTCAAGGGTCATTGCTTCAGTAATATCTTCCTAAGGAAGCTCATCACCAACATCTGAATGATAGGTGGACATAGGCATGTAATATTTTGTTTCTTGATAATGTCACCTCCTAAATACACCTTCACCCTCTTCACCAACATTAGAATCTTCGTGACACCCACTATCTCTTTCATTGTCTTCCCTCGCTCTAAACTCATTGACTACACACACTTTTGAAAGTAATTACAATAGTTAACTTGACATAAATTTAAATACACAAAAATACAACAAAAATAAACAAAATCAAAGAAAATTACCAAAAATATTTTCTTGTCCTGATGTATTTCCTACATTCTCAAGTGTAGAAGTATCAATGCGCAACCTATCTAAGAAGTTTTCGTCCATAGAACTTGCTTGAGCATATTCTCGAGTTGATCTATTCATAGACTTGTTTGATAATATCCTCTGACGAGACTATCGTTCGTCACTCGGAGTCTCAGTCGAAGAAGGGGTTCCTCTTCTTCCTTATTAGGATAGCCTAGAGTGTTTGCAAGGAATGTTTGGAGACTCATGTCTCGACATCTCTCATCAATATCTATCCTTTGGAAATTCATGAAAAGTTAAGCACAAGACAAGTACGAGTTAATATCTCCAATATTGACCAACAAAAATTATGAAGAAAGAAAAAAAAAATAAGACAAAATTAATAGAAATGTTCTTTATGTTAGACACAATTATAATAGGGTCATGCATAACTCCACTATCCATGCCCATTTCAAATAAATTTTGGTTTCTTACTATTAGCACAAATAACCTTGGTAGATCCACCAAAAATGGAAACAATATTTAGATGAGCACATATTAGGACATAAATTTGATGAAATGCTCCAAAAGTACAAGTGGCAAGGCAAAGTCACAACATGATAAACACTTACTATGATGGAAACACATAGTATATGGAGAGTACATGGATCAAATTCTGGTAACGGAGTAGCGGTTGTCTATATGGGCAATCAGATTTCATGCATCCAATGGGTATGGAGCACAGTCCATGAAAATCAACGATTAACTTTATGCCGTGTTAGTTTGGAAGGAAGAAATCTATCATATAATTAAATTTTAAATCAATGACATCATTACTTTATGATACAATGCCAAATTACTAGGTTTGCATCCAATGGAAAAAGGGTAAAAGGGTTGTTTTATCTACACTTGGTAAATTGATTTTTTTTAGTTAAAAAGGAAAAAGGGGGAAACTTAAAAGAAATAGGAAACTTAAAGAAAAGGGGAAACGTAAGAAAAGCATTGAATGTCTAACTTAGTAAGGAATCTTGCCTTTAGAACTTTCTAATTATGAACTCAACTAGGAATTAAGTAAGGCGTAAGTCATTTAAGAAGTGTATTGGAATTTTGGGACATCAAGGAGCGTTTTTAGGAATGCTTTAGGTGGGTGAGGGAAATAGGAATATTTAATTAATTAATAAAATTGATTTTATGGTGCAACTAGGGGATCGAGCGACATGTGTATGGGCGAGGTTTTTCGAAATTAACTAAATGAAAAAAGAATTTAATGAGAATTTGGAAAACTAATTACTTGAAAACTCTATAAAACGGATGGAGGGGAAGGAGTATAGGGTTCATCTTTTTGTGTAACTTTACGATGTTGAAATTTTATCTTGACTGAACTTTCTCTTGTGGGAGTTGGGATACCTAGCTCGGGTAACAAGTGGTATCTCGACATTGCGAGGCGAGCTGGGTGCTAGCATTCTCTGGTATTGTGTGCATGGACCCTTTGCAGCTCAGGGAGCTCAGGGGGAAGAAGAGTACCCCTAGCGTTGGTCGGGAGGTACTGGTGAGGTCACATCGATTAGAAAGAAGGACCTAGATGGAGCTCGCATGGGATGGTGACTTCGGAGAATTCGCATTTGGCTAAGGTACGCATGTTCAAGTTGTTACTTGTAATGAGTTTAATTTATACATTTTTTTCTGTACTCGCTTGAATATTTCATGGCCATGAGATTTCTTGCACATGCATTCCTATTGTAATTGTAATCCCCTTGTTGCTTGATTTATTCAGTAATAACCCTTTCTATCCACTGTATCCTTTATTTTTGAGTTATTGTCTCTTTGTGCATGGCCAAAATGAGCCCTGGACTCAACCTTGCCTGTGTTCTTGTATCTCTTGCCTGCATTTTCATTATTACTTGATTGTTCTTTTATTTCATTATTTTCTTCTCCACAAAAAAGATCTGGATGTGGATTGTGTTTCTATCTTCTGTCCCTTATCCCTTAAGTTATTAGTTTGTGCCTGAGCAGTCGACTAGGAGCCGAATCAACGATCGTCACTCCGATGTTTAAAGACTTATAGATTCAAATGCCCTACTTTTATGTGCATGGATAATAAGTGAAGGATAAATTTTCACCTAACTATCTATCCCTTACTTATCTCTACGTTTTTCTCTTATGATAAATATTTGTGGTTTCTTGTGATTGATTACCTCGGCCTTTCTTTGAATGATCAACTCTGCGTTTCGTTGGAATGTTTAAACTCTACGTTGAATGATTAATCCTTGAAGGATTAATCTCTGAAGAAATCATTTTTCCCAAATCATTTTTTCCAGAACATCACTACATTTTATGACCATATGTGATTGTGTTTTTACTGGTGTAATGGCTGCGTTTTTACTTGTGTAATGGTTTCATTTTTACTGGTGTAATGGTTGTGTTTTTACTTGTGTAATGGTTGTGTTTTTACTGGTGTAATGGCTACGTTTTTAGTTGTGTAATGGTTGTGATTTTAGTTGTGTAATGGTTGTGTTTTGGTGATTGTGTAATGGTTAGTCATAGATTCATTACTAGACAATGATATTGACTTTGTTGACGGTGAGTATTAATGGACAACGAATTAATATATTTTCAATAATTAATGGACAGTGAATTACTTAATACAGCGAATTAATGGACAACATTATACAATAAACTTGTGAACTGGGCATCGATCCCTTTTTCTTAGCATTTTAATTTCACTTTTAAAATGTATTTTACACTGTGATTATGCTAGGCAAGGATCCATTTTTCTTAGAGTTTCAATTCCACCTTAAACGTATTTTACACAGCGATTTCCCATAAATTTGCCTTGATTACACAACGAAGTCTACATAGTGATTTCCCATAAATGATTATTGTTAGATAGCATAATTATGACAGTGATTTCCATAAATTCTAATTATGAGATAGCGATATCATACATTTTATTTATACAACGTTTATTTAGAAAGCATATATCTAGACAGTATATATTGAGAATGTGTATCAATGCTAGACAACGATAACTTAGCCAGTGTTTCCTTTTAAATGCTAGACAACGTATCAATGCTAGGCAACATATATTTAGGCTATGTTTTCATCCCATATATCATATAGACAGCATGAATATTGATATCAATATGTGGGACAGCGTGAATATTGATATGTCAATATGTTGGACAGTGTGAATAATGATATCAATATGTGAATATTGATATGTTTTTGCATGTGGATATTGAGATATTGATATTGATATGTTGGACAACATTTATATATTGATGACAGTGACTTTATATAAAATAGACAGCAAATTTTTATATATAATCGACAGAAGATTTTATATATGATAGAAAACATTTCATATGATGACAACAATGATATATTAGACAGCAATAATATAGCCAACAATAATATAGACAGCAATAATATAGTGATATATTAGACAACAATATTGTGTATTCAGACAACAATAATTCAGACAGTAGTTCAAATGTTAATAGACAGCGTAGTTCACTTTTTAATGTTAAGTAGTTCACTTATATTAATAGGTAGCGTATATTGATTATGTTAAGTGCATATAGTAGTTCACTTTTTAATGCAAAATAAAACAAGAAGTTATTCCATAAATGGAAAGGAAAGATCAGTTTAAGGAATGTATGACGCATGTGGATTCATGAAATTAATGTGAGGTATGATTTGTTAAAGATTAGATTCCTAGGCGCCATTAACCATGTTGATGTAGGATTGCTTTGGAATTTAAGTTGATGTATGATTGTTATAGTAGTCAGATTTCCCTTGCGTCTTGTCAACTTGTTGTTTGGGGTGATTGGGTTTAGTCTTCATGTTTTTGACAATTAATTCGGTCTCCTAGCGTGAGGGATTTAGCTTGGGTTAAAGGTCTAGAAATGTTATGTTGCACCATGGTTATTGTCACACCTATCGCCTTGTGATGGCATGATTCCTAATGAGGGGATCATTGTGCGCCCTAATGGATAAACATGAATGATAACCTGGGCGGAGTCTTGTGTTTCTTGATGTGGACGTATAGTTTGTTGTAATGGATGTTGGTACTTGGTTTTGTAATGCCTTAAGGTTTTGGGTTTTAAATGAGGTAGAGGTTTCTATTTCCTGGTCATCGAAGCCACTGTGTCGGGTTGTTGATGTTTTCCTTTAGCTTGTAGGCATTGTCTTGCTTATGTCGGGTGGGTAGTCGTTTTTATCTGTCTATTGATTATCATATGTTTCGTCAAGTTTCATGATGTGCTAGTGTGATGAGTCATTGTTGTCTGTTTCCTTATTTGTGTGCATTGTGTTCATCATCAAGTTGTGTTGTTTAACTTTTGTCAGTGTTGCCTTCCTGCTTCAAAAAAAAAAATGCACTTGCTTGCATTGCTTGTAGTTGTAACGATGGGGTCGTTACATATGGGATTAGAGCAGGTTCGAACCGTGACTTGGGATCACTACGTCTTTCGTTGAGAAGATGTTTGATTAAAAGGATGTTAATTAAATTGATTTTATGCGTGCAGGTAATCATGGTTAGAGGACGTCGCGGAGGCAGATGATGGGATGTTAGGGGAGGAGGCGCGATGCCCCCAGTAGCATCCATGCCTGAGGGGTCTAATCCCAGGGGAGACAAATAGGTGGTCGGGCATGAACAAATAGCAGTGGGTGATGTGGTTGGGCTAATGAGATCCTTTCAGCAGATGTCTGAGGCACTGATCAGCCATTTGGACAGAGATGAGAACAGGGCGTTGGCACCCCCTGAAGGTCCACCGCATGCTCCGGTCGATACTGGTAGCATTCACCGCTAACTCGAGAAGGTCAAATTTTTTGAGTTCTTTGGTGCCTTGGATGACGCAACTGCTGAGGCATGGTTGGAGAATATGGTGATGTGCTTTGCGCTTCGTGAATATACCTCCAACATGAAGTTATACATGGTGGTATTTCAACTAAATGGGAGCGCTCTTCTATGGTGGAAGACAATCCTACCGAAACTGAACATGGTCATCGAAGACGTGTCATGGGAATTGTTCGAGGAACGGTTCTGAGAGAGGTATATGTTGGAGGAATTCATTGAGCATCAGCTCAACAAGTTCAATGCCTTGAGACAGGGTGGTTGTACGGTGCCCGAGTATGAGGCACGTTTTATGGAGCTTCTTTGGTATGCTCCGCACATGAATACCGAGAAACTTAAGGTCAACAGGTTCATGTTTGGCCTTAATGTCAGCATTCGTGCAAAGGTTAGGATTCTGATGCCTCAAACCTTGCATGATGTCGTTCAGAAGGCCCTCATAGCAGAGGACGATATTATTAACGAGGTTCAGAGCAGGACTCTAGCGAGACCAGTAGGGCAGGTGTCATCTGGTGTACAGCAACATCAGACACTAGCTAGACATACGCCAGGATATCGTGGCTTCTAGAGATGATCCAATTTCTCTACACCTCGGCGACTAGCACCTCAGTAGTGGATTCTTTACCGAGGACCACAGCACCAACAGTAGTGTCAACTGCATCAGCAGCAGTTTAGGCCTATTCAGCAGAACAGACCAGGGTTCCAAGCCAGTGGGCCATCAACTTCTACTTTGGGAACCAGAAGCACTGGACCGAAGAAAGGGTGTTGGACATGTGGGGAGCCACATTACTAGCATGACTGCCCAGTGGAGAGGACTAGATCATCTGGATCAGTCGGACCCACTACAGTGTGAGATTTGAGCAAGGCCCATCGGATTCATGCAGTGATGAATAACTACCAGGAAGATCACTAGTCGACTGTGCTCAAGACATCAGGTATCATTGTTGACCAAACCCTTAGTATTTTGATAGATCTCGGTGCTACCGAGAGTTTCATTTATGGTGCAGCGCTAAAAATAATTAAGTTAAAGGAAGTCGAATGGGATGAGTTTATCTTTGTAGAAACAAAAGGTTGGTGGGAAGGTTACAAGATGTAGCCTTAACCTGGGAGATTTTTTCACTAGGGCCAACCTGTACGTCATGATAGGTATGGACTAGTTGGAATCGCATGAGGCGATAATCAAATGTAAGACAAATGGTTGAGCTTGGTCGATGACGAGGGACAGAGATGCATGATTGTAGGTAGGAACCAAGGAGTTTCCCTGAGGTTCATCTCTTCCTTGTAGCTACGAAAGAAATTGCGCAAGGGATGTAAGATTTAAGTGATCCTTGCGTTAAATGAGAAGGGAGTAGCGGAAGGTCTAGAACACCTTCTAATGGTGAGAGATTTTGCAGACGTCTTCCCTGAGGAGTTACCTGGGATGTCACCGAAGAGGGAGTTGGATTTTACCATAGACCTAAAACCGGGGACTAAACCAATAGCAAGAACTCCTTATCGGATGTCGACCCCAGAGTTACAAGAGTTGAAAATGCAATTGAAGGAGTTGTTGGACCTGGGACTTATACGTCTCAGTGTGTCACAGTGGGGTGCACTTGTTATTTTCATACGAAAGAAGGATGGGTTGTGAAGACTTTGCATTTACTACCATCAATTTTACAAGGTAACGATCAAGAATCAATATCTGTTGCCAAGGATTGATGATCTATTTGATCAGATGAAGGGTGTGATGGTGTTTTCAAAGATCAAATTGAGATCAAGGTATCACCAGTTAGGGATCAAGGAGGAGGATGTCCCAAATACCTCCTTTAAGATGAGGTTTGGACATTACGAGTTTATTGTTTTACCATTTGGACAAACAAACGCCCCTGGGGTATTTATGAATTTAATGAACAGGTTGTTTCGTGAATACTTGGATAAGTTCGTCCAAGTATTCATTGACGATATTTTGATTTAATCTCTGATGATGGAGGAGCATGAATATCACTTGCACTTGGTACTACAGTGTTTTCGAGAGAGAAAATTGTATGGGAAATTGTCTAAATGCTCGTTTTATCAATCAAAGATTCACTAATTAGGGCATGTCATCTCCAGCGAAGGTATCATCGTGGATCCAGCAAAGGTTGAGGCTATTACAGAATGGCATGTGCCAACAAATGTCTCAGAAGTGCATAGCTTCATGGGTTTAGTGGGATACTATAAACGGTTCATCGAGGGATTTTTGAAGATAGAAAATCTGATTACAGAACTGCAGAAGAAGAACAAGTTTGTTTGGACCAAGAAATGCACGAAATCATTTTGGAGGCTCAAGGAGTTGTTGACAACAACACCGATACTAAAGGTCCCTGACATGGACATGGACTTCTTGGTATGCACTGACGCATCCTAGGAAGGCTTAGGCGGAGTCTTGATGCAAGACGGTCGAGTGATCGCTTACATCTCGAAAAAGTTTAGAAGGCATGAGGAGAACTATGCAATGCACGATTTAGAGTTGTTATCCATTGTATATGACTTGAGAGTTTGGAGACACTACCTTATTGGATAGAAATTCGAACTAAAATCATACCACCATGGACTACAACACATCTTTACGCAAAGCGACTTGAACGCGGGACAACGACATTGGTCGGAATCGCTTAGCGAGTACGATTTCGAGATTACTTACATAAAGGGAACAATGAATAGAGTGGTGGATGCGTTGAGTTGGAGACCACACATATTTTATGTGATGCCTCTTTAGACAAATCTACATGAAAATATTCTAACTTTACAATGCGATGATGACTGGTACAAAGAGGTCAAAGATTTTATCGGACAAAACATAATGATGGTACCAAAAATTGAAGGATTTACTTTGGACAAATATAGATTATTGAGATTTAAAATTCGAATTTACATACCACCCAACGACGAGTTGAGGAGTTTGATCCTAAACAAGGCTCACAGAGCAGTGTACATGGCTCATCTTGGAGTCACGAAGATGAGAGAAAACCTTAAACTCTTATTCTTCTGGAAAGGAATGAAGGCATGCATAGTCAACTACGTGGAAAGATTTCTAGAATCTCAACAGGTGAAGGTTGAACATAGACATCCAACAGGATTACTACAGCCACACTCAATTCTAAAATCAAAATGGGAGGTCATTTTGATGGATTTCATTGTTGGATTGCCACTGACGGCAAGGAGACACGACTCAATTTTTTTGGTAGTCGACACTTTGACGAAGAGTGCTCATTTTATTCCTGTGCGTATGACATATTAGGCACCTGACATAGCTATAATTTTCATCAATGAGATTGTGAGGTTGCATGGCATGCCTAAGAGGATTATATCTGATCAAGGATCAATGTTTACTAGACAATTTTGGACTAATTTCTAAGAGGCCTTGGGAACCCAACTTAACTTTAGTACTGCGTATCACCCAGAGACAGACGTGCATATTGAACGAACAAACCAAATCTTGGAGGATATGTTGTGCATGTACGTGATGGACCAACAAAAGTGTTGGGAGGAATTCTTTCCACGGGTATAATTCTCATATAACAACAGTTATCAAAGCACCATTAAGATGGCGCCTTTCAAGTTTCTTTACGGGTGACCATGTCGGACGCCTTTGACTTGGGATCATCTTGAGGATAGGGTCCTGGTGGGACCAGAAGTGATCCAAGAAATGGAAGATCAAATGCAAACAATAAGACAAAGGATCAAGGAAGCGCAGGAACCGCATAAGAGTTATGCTAATGCGCATCATGTCGACCATAGTTATGAAGTTGGCGATCGATTCTTCTTGCGGGTGAAGCCGCATAAGAGTTCGATAAAGTTTGGAAAGGGAGCTAAACTCTCTCCTAGGTTCATGGGACCTTTCGAGATTGTGGAAAATAAGGGGCCCATGGCCTATCGACTAGCCTTGCCTGATTCTTTGAGGCGTATGCACGATGTTTGTCACGTATATGTTTTGAGACATTATATTGGTGATCCTACACATGTTATTGACATGAGTTCTTTGTAGGTATCTGATGAGGGTGCGCTCGTGACATAGCCAATCCACATCCTAGACCATTGCAGTCGATAGCTACGGCGTCGAACAGTAGATCAATTCAAGGTCCAGTGGGACAACTATAGTCCACACTCGACAACCTGGGAGGACACATATGATATGTGTCAGTGGTTTCCATTTTTGTTTCATAGATAGACTTATGATACTGTGATACACTTTATTTCGGCACTTATATACTGTGAAACTTCGGGACAAAGTTTAAACCAAGAGGGGGTGTATGTAACATCCCACTCTTACGTGCACTGAGTGAACTTATTCTTTGAGGACACTTGCTTGCAAGTGATCTAAGTTATTATATCTATGGGTCGTTTTGATTACGATTATGAGATATTAAGGATTTGATGATATGTTATTTGGTTGTATTTACATAGACATGTGCTATTGACAGGGTTCTCCTGAGTGTACAGGACTTTGGACCTTGAGGATGCAAAGGCATCGATGAAACCCCTTGGACTCTGGATTGAGTCAGGGAGTGGATTGTTGGGTTTGAATGTTGTTGATGTGACATATGTACATATGATTAGATGTTATGATTATTGATCATTATTATTGACATGATTCGCTCATGGATGTAGGCTGACGATAGCTTGTCGACCAGACTCACATATGGACTAAAGGGGTCACGCATTAAAACCAGAGACTTTGAGGGAGAGGTGTAGCAATAGCCCTACCACAACCTACTAGCACTCCCATCGTGGCTCGAACTGTAGGTTAACGATTACCTAGTTTGAGAAGACCCACGATGTCGTGAGGGCAGACTGTGATAGTCGTTGATTCAGGAGATCAAATTTTGCTCAAAATTCAAAGTGCTTGGAATCACTTCAAATTTGGGTTCAAATGGACATCGGATGAGAGAGATATCGCATTCTGTTCAAAACGACAAACAGACAAAAAATAATGTGTTGACTATACCGTCCGTACGAATGCTGACGTGGCAGACCGTACGACACGTGGCAAATCCGTACGACATGTGGCAGGTGTTGGTTGGCAGGATTGTGGATGAGTTGGCATATGACATGTGTCATCGGTGGCGAATGAAATGTTGACACGTGTCCCACTCAGTGGTCTCCACGTGTCACCCTGGCATTGGTTTAAAATTTATGTTATTGGCCAGATCCGACCCCACGACCTCCGGGCAGGGGTAACTCTTTGGGAAGGGTCGCCCAACCAGTGCGCCCACAAGTGTTTGTTATTATATATATGTGAAACAATATATTTAAATTGCAATAGTTTTTGTATGGGGCGCGGTCCGGGCCGAGGCTTAGCCCCAGCCCCCGGTCATATACGTTGCAATGTAACCACCGGGGCAGTATGTTTAACCATAGCCCTTTTCATATGAGCCCCGTTGATATGTGTATGTGTATAGAACCACCAGTGTGCACCCAACCATTACCATTTGGTTTTAAACGTATCCCTTTTTATATATACGTGTGGTCATATGGTGGCCCATGTGCCCTCAGCCTTGGCGGTTAGGGGCTAAGGCACGTAACCATCCTACAGTTTTCACCAGTTGTGCGGTGGCACCCAGTGCTGCGTTTTTACACATATATGCACGTGGGGGCTAGGTTGAGGAGGCAAGGGTGCATTTTGGTGATCCAGAGACAACAAGTTTGAAGGGGAACTTCCAGAAAGCCTATCTTCTTCAATTTTTGCCCAAACGAGGTGCCGAAAAAGCCCAGCTAGGGGTTTTTGGATGTTCTTAAGCCATTGGAGACATCTATTTTGCATTTTGAGCATTGTAAAGAACATATTTTATCACTTTGAGAAAATAATACAAAAGATCCATTAGAAGCTGGACCAGGAGATGTAGCCCAAGAGAGGGGTGAACTCCTTTATCATTTGTTGTGTTATGTGTTTTCTATTTACTGTTATTTTTTGTTGTTTATATGCATCTTGAATGTGTAATTTATATAAAAGTTGTGTTTGAAAAATTGATCCATTTGCATTTGAACACGTGAATTAAAACTTGCAAATATTTTCAAGAATACAAGTCTTCTTCTTTTTTAGATCAAGTTGGTATCCGAGCATAGGTTTTTGAAGACTTGATTATTTGCAAGTGTTTTGTTTTCTGATGCCCACAAGGTTGAAACTCACAATAGGAGAAGGTCAACTTGTAGAGCCAAGTTCTCATCCTTCAAGAAGAAAGATTATATCATCACTGCAAGCTTCAAGGAGGCATTCACCAAGTATGGCTCATGAAGAGAGTCATGAA
>JZKD02S1659248.1:511007-524160 GCA_000966675.3 Picea glauca
AATTTTCCGTAGCCTGAGATTATCCCGCTGGAGCAAAACGTTTTTTGAACAAATCCCACTCGTACTGGCTCCTCAACCTAACCGCCTCCCGTTCAGTGTAACGGCCAGCAGTAGCATTTGTCCGGCCGAGAGATATGATTCCCTTGTGCATAACCCATTGGGAATCAACGACCCCGATACTGGCATTTGCAGGTCCCCTCACACACCTGCCTAGTGCAAAATCCAGTCCCCACGCGTGCACCAGGTCATTCTGTATCATCCTCCACACGCACCTCCACGCCTCCCTAGAGAACACCGGCGCCATGATCTCCACGAACTCCGTCTTGTGGGCATCCACGTCAGGCTTGCGCTTCGTCAGCGGCCACGTCATACTGCTATTAGGATCCAGCGCGGGCTGCGATATCTGCAGCCCGTGCCTTTTCACGACCTTCACATATTCTTCCGCGTCGAAGTGGTCGACCTCCAGGTCTTCGTCCCACACGAAAATATATTCATAAGGCGCTACGACATCCGGGTGCAGGAAGCGCTTGGCGAACCACCACTTGGTTTGATTGCCCGCGGACACGTGGACGGCCCGCTTCGACCACTCGAATTCGGCCCACTCGCTGGCCCTCTCGTCGTAATGGAAGAGCATGACCGTGAAATTGTCGGAGAACTTGGCGACGGTTCTGTTGATAACATATTTCTGCCGCACGCCCACCGTGAAGGTGACCAGATACTTGGGCTTCCACGGCAAGTCCTCGCTGGGATTCCCCCACAGCCTGCGCAGATACAAATCCGTTTGCTGAGCATCAACTCCTGGAGGCAATCTGATCTCCGGGATCTCCGTCTTTCGACGTACTGCAGAGTTTGGATTTGAAAGGTTTCCCTCTTGACGTACTGTAGAGTTTGGATTGGAAAGGTTTCCCGCATGGAATCTGATCTCGCTCTCTTGAAGGCCTGTAGAGTTTGGCTTGGAAAAGTTTCCCCCATGCAATCTGAAGTCCGTCTCTTGACGTACTGTAGAGAATGGATTGGAAAAGAGAGGATTAGATGGACGCCAAATACCAGCGAAGTATCCAAACACAATTAGAGTCCCAGCGAGGGAAAGCGCAATCAGCCATGTCTTCATTGATTTGTTCCGATCTAGGTGTCGATTAGCCATTACAAACAGCCTGGTCTATTCCATGCTCGCGGCGATTGTTTGCAAAACTTCAGTCACATTGAAACTATTGGATTTGGCCTATGCTAAAACAACAGAAAATAGTCATTTTATTGAGATTTATATGGCCAAAAAACTCAAAAGATATAATGTTGAGTAAACGCCTTAAACTATAAGTATCACGGCCAAGTCAGACATCTAATTGGTGTATGCGATCCTTTGTTTATAGGACAAGGAACCTCTTCCGCCTAGCGATTTAACTGGATCTACGGAGTTATAGGACAAGGAACCCCTACCCCCTCTCGATTTGAACTAGGAACCCCTACCCCCTCTCGATTTGAACTTGTGACCTCTTTATAGAGATAGACTTGGTTATTCTATTTATAGAGTTTGTTATTTTTAGTGTAGGTTAATAAGTTAATAATAACTAGTCGGTCAACTAAAAAAATTAGTAAAATTTTAAGTTAGGGTTTGAATAGAGGTTAATAATAAATAGGTTGGTCACGGAAAAAAAATTAGTAAAATTTTAAGTTAGGGTTAATTAAGAGTAAGTTTTTATTGGGTGAATGTTTTGATTAAGTTTTTATTTTTTATTTTAATTATGGGAATTGGTAATTTGTTAGAGTGATTGAGTAAGATTCCATTGGTTGTCATTATAACCCAAAAGTACATCTAACAACTCGCAAGTTCTAGTTGTCATTATAACCCAAAAGTACATCTAAAGCTGGCAAGTTAAATATACAAATAATTTATGACATAGCAAGGGTTAAGACCTCCTAAGATATAGCCACCTTTTGAAAGTCCCAAGATCTTGGGGATCTACCTTTTTAACCTTAGGTCAAATCTAATTGGAGATTTGAATGGTAGGAAAAGTGCAAAAATATAATAATAATAATTTATTTTTAATTGGAGATTTGACTGACCTTTTAAGAGGAAATACATGTTCTTAACCATTAAACCCAATCAGACAAAAATATATATATCTATACATATAAATAAAAACTATCACTTAAACTTAAAAAAAAGATAAGAACAATTAAAAAAATTTGATGTATATTTAGACAATCCACACAAAGGAATAATGATGGGAAAGTTATTTGAACAAAAAGTTGAATCGGTAGAATTTTTTATTTGTTGAATTATAAAAAAATTCAATATCCATAGAAATAGGTATGGAATTTTTTATTCCAAGGGTTAATAGAGTTTAAGTATGGAATGTTTTACTTTAAAGAAGATTCATAGAAATAGGTATGAAATTTTTTATTCCAAGGGTTAATAGAGTTTAAGTATGGAATGTTTTACTTTAAAGAAGATATTAATAGAGATAAGTATGGAATGTCCAACCCTATAAAGGGTTAATAAAATTCAAGTATGGAAATTTTTAATCTAAAAAGGATTAATAGAGATAAGTGTGGAGTTTTACACCCTACAAAGAGGTAGATAGGAAGTTGGAAGGTATGGAATTTTTTACTTATTAAATAATATGGAAGGTCAATATGAAATAGATATGGATTTCTTGATTTGCTAAGTGATATATGAGATAGATATGGATTTCTTGATTTGCTAAGTGATGCTATGTATATGTAATTTTTGACTTGCTAAGTGATACAAGGTATATCCATAAGTTAGAGGATAAAAAAGGAGCAAGTATGGAATTTCTCGCTCATTATTGTATATTCAAAGTTATCCCAACAGGAGCTTAAAGGGTAAAGGCATGGAATTTATGACCTTACCGAAGCTTAATAGGGATAGATGGAATTTTGGACTTATTAACTAACACATATACTCAATATAGAGTAGTTTTGGAATTTCATACTTCTTATTATTTATATGCGCAAAACATGAAAGTTATCCACGTGGAGGGTCAACCATGGATAACCATAGAATTTTTAACTTGTTAATAAATATAAATGCAAACCTCCATAAACTATTCACATAAAGGGTTAACAAGGGATAGATATTGTGTATTGTCATCAGACATTCAATCAAGTAATATAAGCACTACTCACTTTGCAAAGTCCTTTTAGTATAAACATTAAACATGTAAGGACATATAAACAATGAACCAATACCTAAAAGCAATATGACACAAAATAGGAGAAAACGTTTTCTAATGGTGACAAGAATTCCAAAGTACCTAAATAGCAATGCATTTTACTTATTATTATTATGATTATGATGTAAAACACACATACCAAAGGGATATCCACATARAGAGTTAATAGGAATATAGTCATGAAATCTATTTTGTGAAATTAATCAAACACAATGTTAGTGGAAAGTACCATTTCTTTGTGGGAAAWTTTTCAAATTGTTATGCTAAAAATATAATTTGTATATCAAAAAAAATTTAAATCTTTATGTAATGTTAATAAAGGTTATTAAAATCAGTAATTTCAAATTAAATTGAWGGTTTTTTAAAATCAWTTTAGATTTTAATTAATTCAATATTACATAATTCAAGTTTGGGTTAGTGATATGAAGTATTTTTTTATTAGTKGTATAGAACATTAGTTTAATTATCAAATTAAAGACTAGTTCAATTCAATGGATTTATTGAGGATGTMCTCATCACAATCAAATAATAAATAAAKAATAAGGAATAAAAYTAAATATTGTCTTAATTTTTTAAAGATATTTTAGTTTTATTCCRTAAAAATAGGGATTAATTCAATTATTAGATCAAGTRAAAATGATTAGATAATATCTACTTAATATTAAAACAAAGTAATAAAAATAAAAAATAAAACAAAATACTTTCTAAATTTTAAGATAATTTAATTCAATTAAAATAGGGAGTAATTCAATTATTAGATCAAATGAGAATGATTAAAAAAYACCTAATTAATGTTATAAATAAATAAATAACAAAATATTTTTTCCATAGAAAAAAAAATCTTATATTCATAGAATATACATGTTCCAGCCTTACAAAACTACTTTAGAAGTCTTTCTTTATAATTGTTTCAAAAAAAATCATGAGTCGTCATATTGTTCTATATTCTTACAAAACATTTTGTACTATCTTTGATTTCCCTGCATCATTTTTAAGTGTTATACATAAAAGAGTTACAACTGAAATTCCATTGCTTATGTTTTAGTGCCTTCAAAATACTCATAGTACGCGAAGGCCCCTCTTTGCAGATGTAGAGCTTCTTTCGAGAGTTCTTCTTCTTTTACATTAAGTTCTCTAAATATATGTTGAAAAGAAAGCCAATCAAAGGATTGAAAAGAAAGTCTTATGTCTCTCAAAATATTGGCCAAAGTGATGTTTTGAATGGAGATTTTTCCTTTGGCCCAGTCAATCACCAACTTAGAATCTCCCATGACCTGAAGCTTCCCAGTACATTTTTTCTTTGATGTCTCAAGAAGGGTCCATAATGCAATGAGTTATGCTTTATTATTGGACCCTCCTCCTGGAGCATACTTGATGTAAATATAATGGTTATGTTTTAAGGATAACACCACTCCTACGCCAATGGAAGGTGGGTGTCCTTGGTTGACACCGTCGAAATAACCCCATGGAATAGAGTAATCCAAGACAGGGATAGAGGGTACCGTCTATTTTGTATTTTTTTGGTCATATTTGGACTTCGCTGCCTGTAACAGGGTTAGGGTTGTAATCACTTATGGCGACATCCATTTATCTTTAAAAAAATTCAAGTTGTGTGCCCACCATAAATTTGAAACCAAGATGCATGGTAGTCTTGCATACAACTTTAGTGATATGTCTTGTATCCACAACTTATATCATTCATCAAGGGAAAGATTATTCCATTCTAAACCTACTTTAAACTTGTCTTTTATCGTTGTGGCAACCTGACCTGCATAAGGGCATGATACAAAAAGGTGAGAGGCGGATCCAAAGTTTAATTTGCAAAGTACACAACTATTTGGACCATGCCAGATCCTTTTTTCCAAATTATCCTAGGTCATCAGTTTGTTGGTTAAGTCCAACCACATTATAAGTTTACAGCGCAGTGGGGCCTTGCATTTCCATACAACCTTCCACCACCAATGTGGTTGGGCAGTTTTACTTTCCTCCTGCCAAGCTCTGTACCCCATTTTGGTTGTGAATGATCCATCCTTTGGGTTATGGGACCAACACAAAGTGTCCTCATTATCCTGGGAGAGAATGATAATATTTTCACATAACCGAGATAAATAAAAATTCCATTCAACGTGAAAAGCCTATGGGAGGCCTATGGTTATCGCATCTTTCCAACCTGCTCGCCCTTGAGGCTATGTGAAACCAGTGCAGACATCATGAAGAGAGTGATATTTATTTCTCCTTAAGGAAAGGATGAGGGGGGGGGGAGTCTAAAATTATTTCCAACTCCCATCCAAGGATCTTCTCCTACCCTGACATTTTTCCCACCTATTTTCCATACAACCCATTCTCGTACCAGAGGGAATGCTTCGACCAGATCCTTCCACATTATGGATCCTTTTAAGGATTTATTCGGTTTCCTGAACCGCTCAATGAAAGAGAGGTTTGGAATATATNCCCATCCAAGGATCTTCTCCTACCCTGACATTTTTCCCACCTATTTTCCATACCACCCATTCTCGTACCAGAGGGAATGCTTCGACCAGATCCTTCCACATTATGGATCCTTTTAAGGATTTATTCGGTTTCCTGAACCACTCAATGAAAGAGAGGTTTGGAATATATTTGGATCTCATCACTTTAGTCCATAGCGTATGCCCTATCGATAAACGCCATAACTTCCTTCCATCCAAAGCTCTAGAAAAGAGACAAAGATATTGTAAACCCCAATTGCCTAAATCTTTGGGATTTTCTAAAGAGGACCACTTCGCTAAATGCATCCCTCCTGTAGAATTGTTTCCATCCCATAAGAAAAGACTACTGAGATTTTTTGTCTTGTTAAGGATACCTTTGGGAATGGATTCGATTGAGTTCCAATAGACTGGTATCCCTTCCAAAACATATTTAAGTAAGACTAACCTTCCTCCTCGGGAAAGAGTTCTAAAAACCCATGAATCAATTCTCGATTCCACCTTACGAATAAGCCAGGCTCAGTCTGATTTCTTTTACTTGTCAGGACTAAGATGAAATCCCAAGTATTTAACCCCTTCATCCATTGATTTATATTGAACAAGAAGAATACAGAGAAAGAAAGTAATACCAACCCCCGAGCATTGATTGGTTAATAAACATGACTTTTCTAGATTAATCCACATGCATGTTGCCTTACAATACAGGTCTAGAGTTTTCTTGAGGGAAGAAACACCCCTCAAAGAGCCATAGATACTACACCAGATGTCATCGATGAAGAGAAGATAAGATACCGTTTTTGAAGCTGTCACTTTTAGACATGTTAACAACCCTTCATATATAGACTGTTTTATCAGTCTTCTTAGGGAGTCTGCGATGATTAGGAAAAGGAAGGGGGACAAGGAGAAGCCTTGGAATAGTCCTCTGGAGGCTCTGAGTAAACATGAGGGAGATTTTTTTATCACGACTACACAGGAAGAACTATTAAGGAAACCCATTATCCAGTTTACCGATTTGAGTTTCATGCCTAGTTGAATGACATTGGGTGGTAGTCCTTAAACGATTCGACATTCTGCTTTTAAGAATGAGGCATAGGAAGGTAGAGTTTAGCGGTCAAAAGATCATTCCTACAGATTGAGACTCTTTGATCATGAGAAGTAAGTCTTCCTTTATGAGGTCATAGAAGAATTTGAAAAACTCCATCGGAAACCCGTCCAGACCCAAGATTTTTCCACTCTGTATAGAGAAAATGGTTTCTCTTACTTCTTATGTTGAACTTCTTCCAGTAGGATTTGGTTCATTTCCTCAATGAAAATGGGTTGGAACTTGGCCACTACTTCTAGTATTTCTTGGATAGGGTTTCCTTCTGGAGCCCAGAAGAGGGATTCAAGGAAACAGGCTCCCTCCTCTGATTTTCCCTGAAAGGAAATGACCCTAATTCCTTCTTCATTCTTGAGTTCCCATATAGTATTGAGATTCCTTCTTTGGTTGGAAAATTTATGGAATAATTTGGTGTTGTTATCCCCGAATTTTATCCAAAGTGCTTGTCTTTTTAGTCTCATTTCCTCTTCTTCTCGTTTTAATCACTCATTGTGTTTTTTCTCTATACACCTTAACTCCTCCAAAAGAGTCGGTCTTAGGGTTTCCCTATCCAACTTGGAACCAATTCTTGATAGTTCTTTTTTTTATCTCAGTAAGCTCCTTTTTTATTTTTAGCTTTCCATTTAGGGATCCAATTCTTTATTACGGATTTGGTATTCTTCAGGTTTTTCTCTAATTAGATCATTAGAGGTTCATTATTGTTGCCTCATAGTTTCTTCCAAGTTGAAGTGACAATGTTTTGGAATTCGGGGTCGTCAAACCATGCTTTATTTATTTTTAATGGCGTGGGAAGCGACGCTAAGCTAGAGATCCATCTCAAAGAGATAGGGCAATGGTCTAAACTCCTCCCTTCTTCCACTTTTGATATGAATCTTAGACCCTTCTCCATAAAATTTTCTAAATCCAGAAATCTATCAAGGCGTTTCGCAACTTTGTCTCTTCTTATTCGAAAATTTCTCCATGTTGAGGAGAGCCTCACTGGTTCCACATTCATTAGATTAATAGATTCAAGAAAAGATAGAAAAAAATCCTCATTGACGATCCTCTTTTGAGAGGGGCCCCAAACTTCTCTCAGAGAGAGAGTGAAATTCAAATCCCCTTCGATGACCATGAGGGGTTCATTACAAATTCCTTCATTTTTCATATCTTCCCATAAGGGAATTATTTCAGAGTAAGGGTCACAGATATTTATAATAGAAAAGGAGAAGTCAACATATTTATGTTTTAGATTCATAGAAGTGGTGGAAAAGTGTAGTTCACGTAGAAAGGTATTTAAAAGTCAGACTCCAACCTGTCAGCAGCCCTCTGGACAGACCTTCAACGTCTACCACACTAAATGCCCAATATTTTAACCAGGGGATTATATTCTTTATAGCTTCTTCCCCTTTACACATTTTCTCATATAGTAAAATAAAATTAGGGTTAAGTCTCAGGAGTAGGCTTTTGAGGGCTAGTTTTTTCTAGGCCCCCCCAACCCCTCTTGCATTGAAGGAGAGAAGGATCATGTTTTCATAGGGGGGGAGGTATTTCCCCACTCTAAGGGACCTTGTGATGGTATCCTGCATGCCTTTCCTAATTTCGGCTACAACCAGTTATTTAGCTTTTGAGATATGAGACTTTCTTCCTGTGGTGGACACTTAAGGGACCTCTAGGGCCAGGCCCCCTTTGGAAGGAGAGGTTTCCTTAGGTTTTACTTTTGATCTCATTGCATAGCCTTTTGAAGGGGGAGTGGGGGAAGGATCGAGGGACCAAGGAAAGTTTAGAGCTAGGGGAAGGAAGGGGATCAAAAGGGATAGAGGGAACTAGGGTTTCTGACTCAATTGGAATTGGGGAGGAAGAAGGTTGAGGAGGTGGGAGAAGCTTTTCAATGAGAGTAGGGATGAGAGAAGACTGCAGCAGGGAAGCCACAAGTCCAGTCAGGGAAGAAGGGGGATCAAGGGGATAAACCAAAGGTGGGGGCGTGTTAACCGACCCATTTGAACCGACAGGACTGTTATAAAATTTAGTCTCATGCAAAATAGAAGAAGGAGAAACAAAATCATCTATGATCATACCTATCTGAGCGGCCTAGAGGATTAGATCACCCATTTATTTTCTTGAAGCTTTGACAGTCCCAGGATCTATGTTAACTTCCTTAGAGTCTCCTGTCGATACCACCTTGACCTTCTCTGATCTGTTGCAAGTGGATTTCCTCACCCAAGTTTTCTTTACATGTAATTTTTTGGTAGAAATCACGTACAGTCGGCTCATAAGTGCCCAATTTCATGGAATGGATGGAACCTAAAGGGAATTCTCCAATAATCCACCTTTTGGTGCCATGTTATGTCTCCTAGGACTAGGTCTAAGTTCCCAATCAGACCATCTTTGACATTAACCTCCACTTGAATCCAGACCCATCACATGTCTTTTTATGAGGCCTAATTGGGTTATAATCCCATGAAAGTCCCTATTTTGTCTCCAATTACTTCTTGTGCCTCTTTGGTCCAAAATTCCAGTGGGAGGTCGGGTAGCATAGCCCATACCTTCATCTGGGAGACTGGTTCACGCTCCGGGTCGAATTCCATTATCCAGGGTTTTAGCACCAGGCCTGACGACCCCTAAGACCAACTTCTTCTCAATAATTTTCCGTTGTCTGTTATTGATTTGCATAGAAAGTAATTCCATCCTTTGGTTAAAATGTGAGCCTCTAGTGAATACCCTAGAAACGGGGACCAGGTTTGTTCTAACCAAGACTGCATGGCTTGGTGTCCAAGCATTTTTCCTGTGAACCTTCTAACTAAAAGTTTTCCATGGAAATTGGTTATGTCTGAAGCTGCAAGATCTTCCCCTACAACCATCTTCACATGTCTACATTTTTCCCATATGCATTTTATTGGCTTCTTCACGAGGCTTTTCATATTCTTCTCTTGGGTGTGCAGTGTGGCATCAAGAGGGCTATCTTCTGAGCTTCTTTGGGAGCTAAGAGGGAGAACTTGCTCAGATTATTTGGAACCTGAGAGGCTTTCCTTAGCACTAGTCGCTTCTTTTGTGTTTCCTTTAGTAATTATGCTAACCAAGACTCCATCTTCCTTGTTTCAGCCATGCTCCACATGCGCAGGAGTAATGAACCTACCCTCCAGATTTGAAATGTGATGAGTTTGTTCCAAGGGGCAGGATGAATCTCCCAATCCAAGAACTCCTCGAGGGAAGGGAAGGTGCGTCCACATGATGGAATTGGTTCATAGTCCACCTCCTCCTCCTCAAAGTCAACCATATTTTGTACCGTGTACCTGGGATGACTCTCAATCATGATATGTGGAAAGATCTAGAACATAACATCATAACATCAGTAGGAGGTGACGAGGGACATGAGATAGGGCACGGGGCACGAGACAGGGCTACCAAAAAAGGGAAACAACAAATAGGAAAGAGCACAGGAAAGGGGAAGAGAGAGGGTATGTGGCCCTAGCTCACGAGCTTACTGTCCTATGGCCATATGCGCTCGCTCCTTTGATTATAAAACCACAGACCAAACATGAGCCCTTTATCCTTTAATCAAATAATAAAATATTTTATTAATTTAAAACATAGCATAAGATAAACATGGCTAAGTATTATTGATTAGGTATGTGATAACTATATTAAATAGCATTGACTAAATTAAATAGCATATTTATTTATGCAATTACATATCATTGAATATGATAAACAACCAATCTTTTTAATGAAAACTTTGTTCTATTCCAATTACAATGGCCTCTTCTTATTAGTCCCTATATATTTCACTTGGTGGTCAACGATAGTTGACCACCTATTACTTGGTCCATTTTAGTACAATACTTGGTGTATTTTGGTAACTTTTACAAAAAAAATCCCAATATTTTGAAAAAAACATTTATAATTTTAATTGAAAACACAAATTATTTTATATAGCTTGATATTTAATAATATTGATTTTATGATTGGGCTATGGGTTCTAATGGGACTTTATTAGTCTTGGTATGTTCTGTTTTTTCCCACTATTTGTCAGAATTAATAAATAATTTAAAATTATAAAATTTATTAAAAAATTGTTGTTGCAGTCTATGTATTGATGTATTGACTGTAGTGCTCTACTTGTTGCGGTCAATGTATTGAATTAATTGTATGCCAACACCTCACCATAGGCTTGTCATTCCAGTTGCTCGATGCCAACTCCTCCTCATTATAGTCAATGCCACCGCCTCACCACCAACTCTTCACCACCTTGAAGATGCTAAAACTCATTGAACGGGTGTAGAGTGAACCAACAAGGCCATGTCAAATATAACATATGAAGAGAAACTTATACTCTTTTGTAAATTGTTGGGATTTATACACATGGTGACTTATTATGTCTCATGGCATTTTCATGATTAGTGCTAAGATGCACATCTAACCAAATCTGGAAGATCATTTTTAGAAAATGAGCAAATTAACTCCAATTCTACACCGGTGAAAATAATTAAAAAAGAAAGTGGATTTGATATTGACTAAAACTTGTGATAACAAAACACCCTAAAATGTTGTCAACAGTACTAGAATTAACACATGTTGCGCCAATCAGGTATTTTATTGTGTCTGGCGTCTCTTTCACAACCATAATATTGTTATTATTTGGCACAAGCACCTGTACAGTTAGACCTTGATGCACTAGTCTGATTCTTACCTATGGATTGAACTGCATATCGATGTGAAATATAGAACATAATTCAAACGATCTAACAGTAAAATCTAATCTATTTGAAAAGTAGTCAAGAAATAAGAAAAATATGAAACCAAGAAAAATGAGGAAGACCCGAAACTTGTTTTGTATTTCAATATCCCAAGATGAAATATGTATCTATTCTTTATGTGTTTTCCAGTGATCCGTATTATTTATTGGCATGGCCTTGTTCTCAGATTTTCATCCCTTTTCCCAAATTATATGTGCTATTAATTTCTGAAGTATTCTCTTGAATTAATTATGTCAGATACTTAATAATATGCTTATGAGCCAAGGATAGGAGGCTCTAATGAGCCACCTATAGAAAGGAATGATTTTTCTTTAGTGATGAATAATTCCTTTCTGATAATATGTGCAAACTTCTTCTTGTGTATGTGTAATGTCCCCCACCTCTTAGAGAGGTGATGAGGAGACTCAGTGATCAAAATCTGGACCAGGGGTCAAATTTTAGCTCAATTTTCAAAGTGCTCGGAATACGACAAAAACAACGCCATTGCGTCCGTCTCGTCTTCCTGATTCCGACGGTATATTTACTTTCTCAAACGGAGTCCGTATGGAGAATATATCGCGATCTGTTCGCCAAGACAAACATGCAAAATTTTGGATGCTGATTGTACATGTCCGTACAGTCTGTACAGTGACGTGGAAGGGCTGTACCATCCGTACGGTGACGTGGTAGGTGGATGATGTGGCACGTTTTCATTGGTTGATGATTACCGAATCTGGGGATGACACGTGTCATTAATGATCAATGGTGTGAGGACATGTGGCCCAATCCCCTGGCGCCACGTGTTGCTCGTTGACTGGCTATTTGGTTATATAAAAATGTGTTGAGGCCCGTGGGGTTCGACCCCCGGACCTCCCCTTTATATAATGACTTCATAACTCTCCACTAACCAAAGTGCCGCCCTTTGTTCCTTGTTTACTATGCCAAACCATATATATTTAACATTGATTAATGTTTGGATGGAAAGGGGGGTCGGGCCGGGGCTTAGCCCCGACTCGTGGACACATTGTATTACATATGAAAATATATATTATGGCCCGACCGTTGGCGCGTGCATTGCATTTCATTGTATTGCATTGTATTGCAATGCATTGCATTGCAATGTATTTTTTATATATACCATGTGTTGGCGTGGGGTTTGAAACCAAGACCCGTGTGTTAAGTGTTGGCGCAGGGCCCAAACAGAAGTTGCACGATTTTCAAACGGTTTAACCATCATTTTGCCCAGCGCGAGGTCACATGGCCATATGCCCAGGTGCCGAGGCGGTTAGGGGCTAGAGGCACCCTAACTGTTCTACGGTTTGCACCGTTGGCGCAATTGCACCCGGTGCCAGGTTTTAACGTGCATTTTGGAGCATGTTCTTGGTTCATGCACACAGAGGTGCGTTTTGGCGAACCAGTTTTAGAAAACTTGAAGGAGGAAAATGGAGGAGGCCTAACTTCTTCATCTTTTGGCCGATTGAGGTGTCGTAAAAGCCCAGCTAGGGGTTTTTGGACGTCATGAATCCATTGGCACTGTTATCAAGGCCATTTGAAGACTTCTTCTACAAGTTTTTCACCATTGAAGTTTCAGCAAGCTCAAGGGAGCTTGAAGCCCTCATTGATCGAGGACATGGTTTGGTGAGCCTATGTTTGTTTTCTGTGATTGAATAATCATTTTTG
>JZKD02S1659248.1:542815-553009 GCA_000966675.3 Picea glauca
GAATATATTGTGATCTCCATGTGTTGATGAATCTTGTATGCACTTAATAACTCAATAAATTAGTAGTAGTTAGTGATTCCAAGAAATAATTTGGCTTGGGATCATTACAGTATGATCTATGACCCAAAGGTTACTCACAAGTGAAGTAGAAAGATGCTAACATCCACGTAGATTCACATTCCAATGAGAAACCTTATTGAAATTCGAAATGATAGATTGCATAACTTCAACCCGAGTTACGTTTGACATCCCTTTCCAATGATATAAATGAATTAAAGGCGTGTACTCAACTATAGACTCTTGTGGAAAATATATGGAATTAGTGCAAGGTTTCCCACTTGTGGTAATATACTAGTTTGATCTGTAAAGTTTAGTTATACTAATAACATTATATAATTGTTTTTCATGTGAGTTTTGTGCCCACGGTGCATGATTGGAGCAAGAGTCTCTATGGTCAATGTTTAAAATAGATAATTTCTCCCAAGGCTTAGTTAATTTAAGCTTCAAGAAGTTCACATCTTAGATTGAACCTATGTTATTCATAAAATAGATCTACCTGCATTTAAGAGGAAGAACTTTAGAAGGAATTTTAAATGTTGCATCTCAAGATGAGGATGCTCATCATGAAAATTCTTTCTTCATGGAAAAATTTTATGGTGATTCGGTTGGATACTCTCTCCTACTCAATAATTTATACAATTTATGGGGAAACTAAACAATCATGAAGTTTTTATAAAATAGAGTGGAGTTGGATATATTTCCTTGTACAGACATAACTGAATTTCAGGAAAATGTTTTTGAGATTTAACCTGGAATGGATGTGATTAGTTTTTGTGCATTCATGTTTAAAGAGAGTTCAAAGGCACTAGATCAATGAATTTGAAAAGGAAAATGATTATACTTTTGTTGGTGGCAGGATAAATGTTCATAGTTCAAATACTTAAGTGGTTATTCCAAAATGATATGCTTTCCTTCTTTGTTTGTTAATTCATACGATTTAACAGTAAAATCTAATCTCTTTGAAAAGTCGTCAAGAAATGAGAAAATCTTGAAACCAAGAAAAATGAGGAAGACCTTAAACCTTCTTTGTATGTGCAAATAAGTTGTCACACTTCCCTAACGAGATTGCAAGGGAGGAGAAGACGTAGGTCTTCTCCATCCAAATCAACTGCTCGTTGAAGACCTTCGTCGAAGTCTTGGTGAGTTTTGTACTCGTCGATTTTGTCGATCCTTTGGGCCTGCTTGGTCAAAATTCATGCACTGCGGTATTATGTGGGTTCAAAGTGCCTTCAATGGCTAAGTCTCCATCGTGGGGTTTGGTTGTTGGAAGTTTATCTTAATGGATTCAATCTCTCGACATAGCTTGAGTTCTTTCTTTCTTCAAACAAACATGAGTGATATGTTCTATGCCAGATGGTGGTGATGGCTATGTCGTTCTGACAAGTGGCTATTAGAAGATACGTGAAAGTTTTCTTTCCTTGGGACCTACCTCTTAATAGTACCCCATATGAAGATACGTGTGTAAGCCCTCAACCTGTAATGTGGATGTGTTAGGTGCAATCTGTCTGATAAATTACTCCAGAAGTCAAATAAAAAATTAATATAATAATTTTTGTAATAGTTTGTTCACACAGAACCTCATTATTCTCATAATACTATGTACTATAGTAATTACATATTAAGCAGATAAATAATATAGTAATTAACAAAATCAGTCTACTTGGTCTGATTTAATCATGTCACCATTATGATAATATGAAAATGTCAATGAAATTTGTTGGAGAAAATTCTATTTTAGGCACACTAGTTCAGTGGGAGTAACACTAGTTCAGTGGGAGTTAACTAACTAGTTCTATTTTAGACTTTAACACTAGTTCAGTGGGAGTTAACTGACTAGTTCTATTTTATACTTTATAATATTAGACCATCACTGTTATGCATGCATTCCTAATTATAGGATATCATTTCCTATATGAGTTAAGATCACTCACTCATTGACAAGATCATTGTATACATTGATTCTCATTTTTCATTGTGTATCTCTCTTCATTTTCTTGATAAGCTTTGTTTGTGCATGCTTTAGTTAGATCTCCTATGTAGGTTTCCATGAAACACTGACATGGTATCAGAGATATGTTGCTTGGAGCAATCCAAACAAGCCAAAGAATAAGGAAAATCGGAGTTTCGGCGAGCTAAATCTGTGGTCATACCTTTCAGCAGTTATTTCTCCAAAAGTATTAATGTTTTGAGGAAACGACCCCTATGGGGAGTAAATCGATCCATTATGCAAGTGGGTTTTCAACCCTTTGGCGAGATTCCTTGCCATTTGTTCAGAATGTAAGTTGCAAATAGCCTCTTGAAACTTATATGAATCTGTGGTCGTACCTTTCTACAGTGATTGCTCCCAAAATGTTAAGTTTTTGAGGAAACGAATCATGTGAGAAGTAAATTGACCCATTATGTAAGTGGGTTTTCAATCGTTTGGCGAGATTCCTCACCGTTTGCTTAGAAAGTAAGTTTGAAGATCATCTCTTGAAACTGATACGAATTTTCACTTAAAGTGTCCTTTCTGCCACGATTTCTTAATTTTTCACTTGCATATTGAGAGTAAATTTTTAGGGGTTCTTAGAAATAGTGGGAGAGATGGATAGGACAACTATTATAAATTCAAAATTGGTGGTAATCCCCACACCATGCAATTATTTTGATTGGAATCCCAAGACAGAATTCCAACTCAGAAGGAAAGGACTATATAATTTGACGATGGCGAGAGAAACAGAACCTACTTCAGCGATTGAGAAGATGAGATGGGCGAACCGTAAGGATGAGGCCACAAGAATACTTATTGAGTTAATCTCCACTAATCTATGGTTTCATGTTGCCACATGCAAGACTCCAAACGAGATCTGGACCACCTTGGAAGGACTCTTTGGAAAGCAGGATGAGATGTGAGGTCATATGCTTGAGGTAGAGTTGAATACCTTAGACCCTAAAAGTTTTGATAATATACAAGATGTTTTTACTAAATTTAAATCTTTGTTATTGAGCTTGGGTGAATGTGGTATTGATAAGTCTACACAAGAGAAACAACTTATTCTAACAATATTGGCCAAGCTAGGACCAGAATACGTTGTATATGTATCCAATTTCCATTTTGGCATATGTCTTTTTGGAACAAATTGGAAAATGCCTACGTTGGCTCAGTTCATTGAGTCTCTTACACAAGAGAAGACAAAACTCATACGGATGGGCCTAATGAAAGATCCCAAAGCACATGAACTCACCATGCATGATGGAAAAGGGTCATCCAAACAGAACGGGAAGGAGGGATATTCCAAACCCTTTAATGATTCTTCAGGTTCCAAAGACTCTTTAGATTCCAACAAGAAGAAGAAGGGAAAGCAGTGAACTTACTGCAATAAACCGAATCATGAAGAATCCACATGAATGAAGAAATAGATCGATCTTGTGGCACATGCGCTTCAGCAGAACAACCATGGAAACTTTATTCCAGAGGGAGTCAAGAAGTAGAAGGAAGAATATCTTGCTCCTAAGAAAGGTAATCGTCATGCTCTGGTTGCAATTCATTCCTCATATGATTCATGGGTTATAGATTCTGGTGCATCCCATCATATGGCACCAAAAGAGGAAGTTTTCTCTTCTTTGAGTCCATGCTCAAGACCCCCTATTCTCATGGGGGATGATACTCCAGTAGTAGTAGCAGGAGAAGGGAGAGTGGAAATCCACAATGGCAGTTTTGAGAATGTTTTATATGTTCCAAATATTTCTATGAATCTTCTCTCAATTTATCATATCACTCAGAAAGGTAAAAAGGTTGAATTTACATCAGATTCAGTTTCAGTAATTGACATGCATGACAATTCCATCATTGAAATTGGTGAGGTGGATCACAAGTCAAGGTTTTATAAATTCACTAAGTTTTGTGAAAATGACTCCTCTATTCTACTTACACATAAGGAGAGTACTTTGCATGCACCTCCAATGAAACATGCATATACTCTTGTTCTTCCATCAGTTTCAGACATCAGAGATGATTCCATACACTCAGATTCTGTACATGGAAATAAGTAGGTAGTACAGCCAGATAAGAAGCCAGCGCCGAAGCTTCAGCAGATGCCCAAGAAGGCACAAACCACACTTCAGGTGTAATATACCAAATATAAAAAGTATGCAGAAAAGAAATAAAATGCTAGAAATGGCAGAATAACAACAATATAACCAGAACAATCACCACAATAACACTAAAATGATATAAGAATAACAACATAAATAACACTTTGATTCTGAGAGCAATGTTCACGGGCCTCTTCGAGGGTGAAAACTCTAGTTGAGCATAACTCTATTACAATAATATCCAAGCTAGGGTTCTCATACCCTCGACTCCTATTTATACTAAATATGTCTATCAAAAGAAGCATATAGAGGAAGATCCTTCTGGAAGGGGAAGCTTCTATTAGGTCGTCTTACATTCGACTTATTCTATTTTATTGCAAGGTCTTATTAATTTTGACCTTTATTACATCCGAATATATTGTTCTACATACGTGCGGGTTGGGACCCTAACATGTCCTCCCCCTTAAAAACAACCTTGTCCTCAAGGCTTGAGATGTGGAAATTGTCGCAGAATGGTAGTTGGTTCCCAAGTGGCATCTATTGGAGTTGTATCTTTCCATTGGACTAACACTTCCTTGATGGTTATCTGACGCAGGTGACTCTCATGCTGGTCCAAAACTGCTTGTGGTTGTAGCCAAATGGATCCTTCTTCGTCTAACTTGGGAAGGTTGGTTTGAATTTGGCACTTAGTTCCAATCACCTTCTTTAAGCATGAAACATGAAAAACATGATGTAGCTTAGAATGACTGGGCAAATCTAAGTGATAGGCCACCTGTCCCACATGCTTGAGAATGGTGTAAGGACCATAAAATTTGGGCACTAGCTTCTGACAATGCTTGGCCTTGAGAGATTTTTTCTTGTAAGGTTGCAGTTGAAGAAACACTTGATCCCCTTCTGCAAATTGATGTTCAGAGTGACATTGATATGCTTTTTGTTTCATGTGATTATGTGCCATGACCAAATTATCTTTGAGGGTGCAGAGAATAGCCTCTCAAACTGTAAGCATTTGGTCAACCGCCTGGACCTTTGAGAAACCAGGTAAGTATGAGAGAACTGAAGGTGGATTTTGTCCATATACTGCTTCAAAAGGAGTCTTGTGTGTAGTTGTATGGTATGAAGTGTTATACCACCATTCAACTAGGGGTAACCATTGAGCCCACTAATTTTTCTTTTCTGAGGAAAAACAACTCAAATATGTTTCCAAACACTTGTTGACAACTTTCGTTTGACCATTAGTCTGGGGATGATAAGTTGTGCTGAGATGCAATTGGGTGCCTTGTAGATTGAACAGTTCTTGCCAAAAATTGCTGGTGAAAGTTGGGTCGCGATCAGAAACAATAGAATGTGGCATGCCATGAAGCTTGAAGACCTGATCCATGAAAAGTTGAGCCACCTTGGATGATGTAAATGGGTGTGGAAGAGCACATAAATGAGCATACTTGGAAAGGAGATCAACAACAACCATGATGACTGATTTATTTCCCGATTTGAGTAAGCCTGTAATAAAATCCATAGAGATATCCCTCCAAATAGTAGGTGGAATCGGAAGCAGTTGTAGTGTGCCCGGAGATTTGATTGTTTCGCCCTTGTTGTGTTGACACACATCACATTCAGTGACAAAATTATGAATTTCTTGTTTCATACCATCCTAGAAAAAATAACATTTGACCCTCTCATAGGTTTTGGTAAACCCGAAGTGCCCAGTAGTGGGTGTAGCATGAAGCTCAGAAAGTACCGTCGATTTAAGTTTCGATTGTTTACTTAAATACAAACGACCTTTGTATCAAATCTCACAATGGAGTCAAGAGTACCCTAGGGAAGCTAGAGCATTGGACTGCAATTGTTGGATCATATGCAAACTTTTGGTATCGTGTAGCCATTCCTGGAGAACGGCTTGGAGCCAATCTGGTACAATGAAGGAAAGAGAAAAAAGGGATCTGTCATCTTCATATTTTCGAGAAAGTGCATCCACAACCACATTGTCTTTTCCCTTCTTGTAAATGATATCATAATCATATCCAAAGAGCTTAGTCACCCATTTTGTTGCTCCGGGGAGGAAATGCGTTGTTCTAGAAAATACTTGAGGCTTTGATGGTCTGTCTTAATTTGGAAGTGTTTCCCCAATAGATAAGGGCGCCACATATCAACAGCATGCAAAATAGCCAACATTTCCTTTTCATAGATTGATTTACCCAGATTTCTTTCAGACAGTTGCTTGTTGGTAAAGGCCAAAGGCTGACCCTCTTGCATAAGGAAAACACCAATTCCTTTCCCTAGAGCATCACATTCCAAGACAAAGGTCTTTGTAAAATCAGGAAGGGTCAGGACTGGAGTGTTGCACATGGCCATCTTCAAGGTTTGAAAAGCTTGAGCAGTTGCTGGAGTCCAAGTGAAAGAGTTATTTTTTAGGAGTGCAGTGAGAGGTGCTGCAATCTTTCCATAATTCTTAACAAACTTGCGATAATAATCTGTTAAGCCCAGAAATCCATGAAATATTTTGAGAGTCTTTGGGTGAGGCCAGTCTTGCATAGCTTCAATCTTTTTAGGATCCACCCTGACGTTATCCTTGCCAACTAGATGACCCAAGTAATCGACTTCTGAGGTGCCAAAAGCACATTTAGACTGTTTCAGAAAAAGTTGGTGCTGAGAGAGTAGATGGAGAACTCGATCCACATGAGCAAGTTGGTCTATCCAGGTTTTTCTATAGATGAGGATATCATCAAAGAAAACTAAGACAAAATGATGGAGAAAAGGATGGAAGACATGATTCATGAGGCTTTGGAAGGTGGAGGGGGAATTGCACAAGCCAAAGGGAATGACCAAAAACTCATAGTGGCCCTCGTGAGTTCTAAAGGCAATTTTGGGAATGTCTGCCTCTTTCATACGTATCTGGTGGTAGCCATAATGAATATCAAGTTTAGTAAAGAACTGGGCGCCACTCAATTCATCCAAGAGGTCATCAATGATAGGAATGTGAAATTCGTCTTTAATGGTAAGTTTGTTGAGGGCACAAAAGTCAGGACAAATTCACCAAGAACCTTCTTTTTTTAGGACCATGACCACAAGAGAAGAGTAAGGGCTCGTACTAGGGCGGATAATTCCCGCGTTAAGGATTTCCTGGACCATTTTCTCAATTTCATTTTTTTGGGAAAAGGGGTAACGATACAGACGGATATTGGGAGGAAGGCTTCCTGGTACAAGGGGAATGGAATGATCATGAACACCACGGGAAGGAGGGATTCCCTGGGGAGTGGAAAAGACCACTTGATGTTTATAAAGGATGGATTGGAGTTCTTGCGACACCAAGGGTGTCTCTGTTGCTTGTATGGCATGGAGTTGGGAAATAACACCAGAATGACCTTTTTTTAATAGCTTTTCCATGCGATGGGAACTAATGATCTCAGGTGAACTGACGATGATGCCTTGGAACTTATATTGTTGGACCTCCTGGTCGAATTGCATGGTTAATTCCTTAAAATCCATGAGAATGGGACCCAAAGTCTTTAGCCAGTCTTCACCCAACACAATGTCACAACCGCCCATGTCGATAGAAAACATATGAGATTTCAAGAGGTAGTCACCAATTTGGAGACGCACATTTTCACAATGCCCTCCACATTTCATGGAGCCACCATTGGCAATCATGATTTGGAAATTATTGACTGCATGGATGTAGCAATGAGTTTCTTGGGCAATGCGGTGATGAATAAAATTATGGGTGCTTCCACTATCAACCAGAATGATGACCTTCCTATGCTTGATGCAACTGATTAGCTTGAGGGTTTGGGGAGTAGAGAAGCTAATGAGAGCATTTAGGGAAATGACCGGTTCTACTTCAAGAGGTTCTGAGGGAGGGGTTATGTCAGTGGTTTCAGGTGACTCAAACACAAGGGGATTTTCAACATCCTCTTCCAAAATATCCTCCGAGATGGCCATAAAAATATTTTGTTCCTTACACTTGTGTCCCAAGAAATATTTTTCATCACAATTATAACAAAGGCCTTTGAGTTGTCGTTCATCCATTTCAGCCCTGGTCAATTTTTAGATCTTTAGTGGAGCAGAGGGAGTAGTGGGATTTACTAGTTTAGTGCAAGGGATAAAGGAGGGTTTCCGGTTTTGAGAAGATACAACCTGTTGTGCTTCTTTATCTCTTTTAGTAGCCTCCACCCAAATCTGAGGCCGAGCCATGAGGACATGGGCCCAAATCTCATCCTTGAGGCCACTGATAAAACACTCTCAGAAAAAGGCATCAAACATGCCCTCTGTCCCAAAATCCAGGCACTCAAAAGAAACTATAAAGTATTCTATTGTGCCTGATTGTTTCAACTTTGTCAAATGACCCAAATGGTTGGTGTCAATGTCAAAGCGTTCATAAATCTCTGCCACAAAGTGTGTCCAAGCAATATACCCTTGACAGGAAGTTTTTCTCCATTGCCACCATTGCCAACGTTCTTGATCTAGATGGAGAACACCATACCAGATTTTGGCCAATTCATCTGTAATGTCGTATAAAGAGAAATAATGTTCCATTTGGGCTACCCAACTAGTGGGATACGAGCCATCAAATTTGGTCACATCCACCCGCGGAAAGCGTAGGTCACGTTGAAATTGATGGTGCTGAAAGTTATGGGAATGAGTGGAATTTTCAGCTTCAATATGTGGAGGTGGGTCAGATAAAGGGTTATCTGTAGGGATATGCATCTTGATGCAGAGCATCGAAATGACAGATTCAAGCTGGGTAGTCAGGTCTTGTTTGATTTCCTCCATCGAGGACTGCATGGTTGTATTGATGGCGACAACATTGACACTGAGTTGTTTCACTTCTTGTTGGGTCTCGGTGAAATTAGATTGCAAGGTATTGAAGCGAGCTTCCCAGTATTGGCTACGAGTACGGGCCATGATGACGAGGGAACCAAAATGGGGTGGGTGGGGTCAAAATTGTTTGCTTAAAAATGATATGTATGAATGTGATAACGGTGAAGAGATGAATTCAATGGAATAGGTCTCAAATAATGGTGAATTTTTTTTCAGACTTGAGTACTAAGAATAGCATACCATCAACAGTTCCAGTTTGGTTCTATCTCAATTGCTAGACTCCATATTTGAGTGCTAAGAATGGCATACCATCAACAGTTCCAGTCTGGTTCTATCACCCATTCCTCCCCTTCCATTGTTGGACCGATGATACCATCAAAAGTATAAGAAATACCCTAGGAAGATATATTGATTATGTCGAACCAGGAGAAGGCCTTCAACCCTATGTGTGCATCTACATGGAGGTGGATCTAGAAAAGGGATTACCTTAATCGGTTCATCGTACTCTGGATGATTGGACCTACATAAAATAGGTAGACTATGAGTAGCTCCCATTTAAGTGCAAGGCATGCCATTAATACAGACACTTCATGAAGAGCTTCCCAAAAACCCAACTGAGTCAGCCTCAGACTGACGAGCAGGAACAATGGCAGACCCAAAATAAAAATAAGGATTGGGTGAGAAGGTATCCCAACAGGCCCCAAAAAAACCCCTTGCTCAGGACACCCTTGGTCCCTCCTTCTCTCATCCCCCAAAATCTAGTGAGGGAGGAGGTGGCCCCTCAAGTACAAACAACAAGAGATTCACAACTCTATCAGATCCAAAGGAAACCTTGGAGGAAACTTGGGACAACCCAGTAGTGGAGGTCGAAACCCCGAGTCAAGAGATGGAAATCCTCCAACAACCCATAAAATCTTAAACCATGGTGTCTCTAGGAAAATAAATCCCTTCAAATACCATCTTGGGACCTTGTCCCAAATCAAGAATCCCTGACATTCTGGAGGAATACTCTCAGGGTGAATCAGAAGATGAGTCGAGAAGAGACTCAGGTCTGAATATCTTGATAAAAAAGGTAGGAAGGAAATACAACCACTACAAATGAGAAGAAACAAAAGACAAGGAGAAGTATTTGGGACTACAATCCACTCTAGAAAGCAACCTCAAGAAGGATGCGAAAGGAGATAGAGGTCCAAGTGGAACCGTGCCCCCAAAATGGGGAGCACAAAAAAACTCTGGTAAATAATG
>JZKD02S1659248.1:568519-584196 GCA_000966675.3 Picea glauca
CCTTGCACCCCTCTAAACAATGAGAAATAACTTTTCTTAACTTTATTTTAAATTATTTATAAATTCAAATTATTCTTCTCACATATACAATACAACCTAAATGGCTAGCGATTTCATCTACTCGACCCTTCTTAGACTTGCAACTCGTTAAACTCTCGATACCAACAAACCAAATAAAAAATATACATTTATTTAATCACACAAGCCATGATAGAACAAATCAAATAATTTTATTTATTTATTTAATGACACGACTCGTGATAGACCGTCTTTTATGCAGTTTTTCTAGAAGAAAATTTCACAATTATATTAAGAAAATATAATTTTAACATCCAAAGTGTACAATATAATATCCTGGACAGGATAAAGCCATGCACTACAACAACCAAAAAACTAAAGACATAAACATCATGTTGGTTACAAACTTAAACTCCTTTACTAGTACTCCTCAATGAAAAGAGTGATGCTATGACGACTGGATCTTTCCCAGGCTGGAAAAGGAGAGTGAATGTCCTCGCTTATCAAACAATTCATGGATTGAAGGAAAAATACAACAATACACTCAAACAAGGATCAAAAGTGAGAAGGAGATAAAGTTAATAGATATTGATGAGTCGACGTTGTCCCTCCACTCCTTCAGTCCATAAGTGAAGCGTGATGTAACCCTCTGGTTCAGATAATGCTTTCTTTGAAAGCGCATCTGCTTCTTTGTTGTATTCCCAGTAAATGTGAAAGAACTGGATGCTCTCGAATGTCTTCCTAAGAATTCAAATTCTTTGTTTCCAGCCTTCAAGAGAGCTTACTCGTAATTCACTTTTTTCATTCATCCACTTGATAATTACCTTTGAATCGCCCATAATTTGAATCTTTGGGAGCACAAGTAGATTTGCTAAAAATAAAGTAGCCCAAGCACCCATTAATTTCTCCTTCGAATTCAAACCGGGTCCACAATTCATGTACCATTTATGAGCCAAAGAGGTAAAAATTTTAATTGTGCCTCCAGATCCACAACATCGACCATTTTCCTTTGTTGCACCATCAAAACAAGCCACTGGAAATTCAAAGATCTGATTTATAAAGCAGGAACACAACAAAGATTTGTTAATAATTTCCACAGGCTTGTGAACTAACCCAAGTGATCAGATCACTACCGATTGCGCCGAGGGAGCTTTCTCTTCAAAGATCGTTGCATTCCTTTCTAACCAGACAAACCAACATATTAAAGGAGCTAAACTAGATGGAGCTGACCAATTTTCTATCCACTTAGAAAAACTGTCATCTAAATTGCTTCCTCCCCACTTCTGACTAAAAATTCCTAAAGAGTAAATCTTATTCCACATGGTTTTTGTAAAGGAACATTGAATGAAGAGATGGTATGTAGTTTCACTGTCATTTTTGCACAGTAAGCATCTGTTAGGGCCTTCCCAACCTCTTCGCTGGAGATTTGGCCAAGTCAGGATTTTATTGTTTGTTGTCAGCCACACGAAGAGTTTAACTTTCAGTTGTAAAACTTGATACACACTGCTCGACTCAAACTATAGACTTACAGACTCTTGCTCTCTCTTTGTCGTGTCTCAAATGAGATCCTGAGAGCTTTATTTATACAAATTCTAGCAAGTTACCGGTATCAAGAAACTGGCATCTGCCGGTTATAAAGTAGATTCCTTCAAGTGGATGGGGCAACTGGTGGACTCCAGTTGTTATCTCGTCCCTCCAAGGCTCGACCATATGGGGACCCATACCAACTTTTACGGAATGACTCGAGACAAAGGATAATATTCCTAGTACATAGTGGATTTTGAAATGATACCACTAGATTATTTGGATTACACAGTGGAGTTCTACAGGAACCCACAGAACTGACGGGACACCACTGTCGGCTCGTTAGACATGAAATTGAAATAATTACAATAGAGACATTTTCATGGCTCATGGCCCATCATGCTTCCATCCAATTGTTTATGTTATGTTCAACAATGGAATCAAATGAGTCACCGCTGTCGTAGTTGAGGTGGTTGTTGGGTAGTAATCCATGGATATCTGAAAAAGGTGGCAGTGCACTAAAAAATTTGTAGAATGGTGATCCTTGCATTGCAGGGATGAGTTCATCTTCTGGTATGCAGAGGTCTCCATAGAATTCACTGGTTACCTTGTAAGTCTGAGGATTTGGTGGATTGAAATTTTCATAAATTAGCTCAATGCCTTGAAAGGATAAATTAAAAACAAACCATGCATTGTAGTGTGTTTCTTCCTCAACTTCTGCACGTAACCATTGCCTAAAAACATCTTTGTTGCTACCAAAGAACTATATGTCTCTAGGACAATAGGTCCATAGTAACAAATACAACCAACCAGACCACCAATATAGATAATCTCTAAATGTTGAACAATCAAAGAGTATCCAACAAGAGCCATCAAACTTGGTCTGAGACATTATTGCACAACAGTCTGCATATGAGATATCTGGAGTATAGATATAGATATACACTTGTCCTTGGAAAGGACCTCCAGTGATTATTCCTCTAGTTATGTTCTGACTTGTTCTGAAATAACTTATAAAAGATCTTAGATGATTCTTTGTTTGTACCCAACTATTCAAAATATTTATACATGCTGGACTAGATTTAATGCAACACTCTAGACACTCGAAACAATAACAATATTTACAATTATTACATACAAGAATCCATTTGAATCCTGGTGGAGCATCTGGTATGCTTAAGGAGGATGAAGCCATTTTATGGTTTTATCTTTAGCTTCTCTGGTGAGAAAATCGGCTATGCAATTATCTTTCCCTGACTTATAATGGATGTCAAAGTCAAATCCATCCAACCATAAGCTCCATATGAGAACTCTATTATTTCCCTGTTCCAGAAGTCTTTGATTAGTCAACATGCCTTTCATATGCTTTAAATCAGTTCTGACAATAAAATGAACATGTTTTAAAAACAATCTAAACTTCTTAATCCCATTTTTTACAGCTAATATTTATTTATGGGATGAAGGATATTTAGATTTTGTCTCACTGAAACATCCAGAAGCATATATACAGACTTCTTCCATCTTTGGTCCATTCTTCTGAAGCAATACAGCTGCCCACGTATCATTAGAAGCATCTGTCTGTAAGATGAGATGTAATGAAATATCTGGAAGATATAACTTTGGCAGGTTCTGGATTTTTTGTTTTATTACTTGAACAACTGCTATCATATTATTATTCCAAGGTATTACCTTACTCAGGCACTTCTGAAGTATCCTTACATCCTTAGCCTAGTTTTCATAGAACTGTCTAATATAATTTAGACAACCTAGGAATCTTTGCAACTGTTTTTGATCCAGAATCTCATCTGGAAATTCAAAGAGTTTCTTCAACACATGTTCTTGTAACTCAACTGCTCCCTTGGAAAGAATAAGTCCTAAATATTCAATTCTTGTATGAGCCCAACAAAGATTAGACTTGCTTAAAACCAAACCATGATGGAACAATAGATCATATACTGTCTTCAAGTGTTGTACATGAGATTTAGTATCATAAGAACAAACAAGAAGATCATCTATATATACAATGACAAAATTCAAATGTTTAAAGATATCGTCCATCCTTTTTTGGAATTCTGAGGGTGCATTTTTTAGTCCAAAAGGCATGACTCTCCATTGGTATTGTCCATTAGGTACAACAAAAGTTGTTTTGTACCTGTCTTTAGGAACTATCCCTATTTTCCATAATCCACTCTTTAGATCACACTTACTAAAGATGTTGCATTTACCAATCTTAGAGAAAAGCAATTCTTTAGAAGGAAGAGGAAATCTTATAGGAAGTAGAGCTTCATTTAAAGCTCTGTAATTTATAACCATTCTAGGATTTTCTCGCTTCTGTTCGCTATGTTTATTCACATAAAATGTTGGGCAAGCCCAAGGGATTCTGCTTGGTTCTATTAGCTTTCTCTCTAGGAGATCTTTTATCTCCTGTTGACAATATTCAATTTCTCTGGGAGACATATGGTTGGCTGAGGCCTTTTGTGGTTTTGCAACATAATCTTCTCTATAGGGAAGACTGACAAAATATTGTTCCCTTGTCCAGAAAGCATTAGGATGATCTGATGTACAATCTTTTTCTATCTTTTCTTTAACATCCTTAATTGCTTCTAATCCATGTCTTTCTGCATTGTTTATTATCTTTTGGATCTGGACTAACTTCTCAACAGTATCTTCTATCAGTGGGAGAGATTTCTTTACTACAATCCTTGATTCATAGGAGGACTTACTAGGGACTGTTATAGGTTTTCCCAAAATTGTAATCTATACAGAATTGCTACCTATTGTAAATGGTAAACATCTATTTACAAAATCGTGTCCAAGCAAGATATCTGCGCCAGTGTCAAAGCAATAAAGATTGAAAGCTACCTTTTCTCCTTGTATGATAATTGGAAAGTCAGGGGCAAAAGACTGAATTCTGATCTTAGTCTTATTTACTGCTCTAAAAGCAATGTCAATAGGCTGCCAATAATAAGATGGTATTGCTCCATATCTTTCACATGAATTCATAGCGCCTGTATCAAGATGTGCATCTAAAGTATACTGCAGATATCCTGAAACTTTTATATCCACAGAAATTACTAGTCTATCTTCAAAACCATTAATTTGTTTAGACTCACTAGTTTCCATTTCTGTGTCATGACCAAACATTTCTCTTTCCCATTGTTCTTCTCTTTTATTCCTAAGAAAGTTCAGTTCTTCCTTTTCCATTTTGATATTTTTCCATAGCTCAACCATTACTTTTTCTTTTCCTTTTATTGATTCTTCTAGATGCTGAATAGTTTTATCTAGAGAACCATCTTCCTGTTCTTCTTCTCTTATTTCTTTTAGAGAGGTAAAGATATGTTTCTCTACCTTATTGCCTTTAGGTTTAGATGAAGTGAAATCATAATATTTTGGTGTATAATCCTGAATATTCACCACGCTTGGTTGCTGGTGTCGGGCAATTTGAGAAGAGAGAAGAGCAATATGAGCTTGATATCTTTTTAAAAGTTGAAACTGTCCAGGTGTTAACCTCTTCAGTTTCTGTTCTAGGACAGACCTCTGATGAAGAAGAGAGGGGAGGTCAGGAAAGGTTGACATCATTTTGATGTTGAGGAAATTCATAGTATCAGTGATTTGTGATTGATCAGAATCAGATTGGTAGTCAACAATGGGAGTATCAGATTCGTCAGACTCAGTTAGTGATAGAAATTCACCATTTGAACGTTCAAAAACCATTTCCCATTCGGAAGGATCATATCCTGTTTGGAAGAGATCCATTATCTTCGCTTGAAATTTGGTTTTCTAATGCAGAGGACACTGAGAAGCCCAGTGGCCAGAATTTTTACAGATAAAGCAAGTGGTTTTGCTTGCTTGAGTTGGTCTTGGCCTGCGTTTAAAATAGGCTTTTCTAGGTCTTTGGGTGTTTTTACTAAATCTTCTAGGAAACTTTTTTGTAAAAGAACTGAATTTGTTTTTCCTAGAGCATTTAAAACAACCACAGTCTTTCCTACATGAGTCTTTCTTTTTATTCTGCTTCTGACAACCAAAGTGATATGTTTCAGCAAAAGTATCACAGATACTTGAGTCAAACCCTAATTGCTTTTTAACATATTTGTTTGTCTGTCTTCTTAAACATTCTTTTTGTAGGGCTATGACTACATGTTCATGTAATCCTGCTAAAGAAAGTTCTTCTAGACCAATTTCCATGGTTTCTAGTCTTTCTCTAACAAGATCGAGAATTTTTCCAGGCATGGCAGAAAGATATTTTCTTAGATATGACACATTGTCTGGATCAGGAGCTTTGTATAAAAGATCCTGCATAGTACATAAAAATTATGGTAATTGAGAAACATGACATAGTCGTTGATTCATAAACAAGTCTGCATAATGTTCATAATCTATTTTAGTACTACCATAGAATTCATGTACTACAGCTTTGATAAGCTCTTCTATTGGATTATGATGATTCATTATTCTTAGCTTATCAGCTTCATTGGCTCTGTCCCACCAGAGTCCGAGGTTTCCAGTGAATCCCCAAGTTAGTCTGAGGGCTAACTCATTCTAGGCAACTATGTTTCTAAATATCATCTTCAGAGTTTTTGCCCAAGCTTGCCATTTCTGAAATATGATCATCATCTCATTACGAGATCTGCAATTTAGATTAGAAACTGGGGTTGGTTCTATGTTTTCTCTGCTAAAAGAAGCATGTTCAGAAGAATTTACTGGATCAAATGGGACCTTTTTACTGGAACCATATTTAGCATTGCACCATTTCTCCCATGCAGATTGGAAATGATTTCCTTCTGCATCATCATCCGATCATCTAGGTGCATTGGCATTTGAGCTTTCAGCTTCATCTATCCCTTTTATAAAAGTGACTTGAGGGATAGTCTTTTGATGTTCATATTTAACTTCTTCTTCTAAAGAAGAGAATTTTGATTTGACTAAGTCTAGCTTTTCTTGTGCTATCAAGACAACTTGAGCTATCCTTAAAAGAACAGGATTAGCCATTTCTGTAGCTAGTTGATTCAGAGTTAAATGTTTCTGATCTTTGGTAGAAGTAGAAGTTGTTCCAAACCATTTGGAAGAAGCTTTCTTTTCTAGCTCATTGTATTTGATAGGAGATGAAGGGGCTTTCTCCTTATCATAAGATTCTTTCAGACTATGTATTGCAGTCTGTATTGTATCTAATTTCTCTAAAATCTGTACAAGTTGGGATTTGAGAGTCTCTTGATTTTGTTCAAGATTATCAATCTCAGAATGTAAACCATTCATGTGTGATTTGGTCTGCATGATGTCTTGTGCCATATCATCCAGATTTTGAGCAAGACAGACAGATTGATAGTTTGCATAATTCTGTAACCTCACAACATCTTGAGATTTCTTAGCATCTGCTTTTCTATATTGAATAAAGTCTAGGTCTGCTACTAAGTTATTTTTGAAAGAGGGAGTATGATTCCTTGGTCCAAGACTTCTTTGAAGTAATGTGGCAGACTTGTCTTTGTCTCCTCTAGGCAAAGTATAGTTTATCATCTTGATAAGAGGGACTGCGACTTCTTGACATTCAGAACAATCAGAACGTTGTCCATTGTATTCAACTTTGGGCTAGTAGGTTTTGAAGTTTTTATAAGCAGATGGAATATGTTTCACTAGAGGTTTACTTGAAGACTCATCTTGAGAAGGGATGCCCTTTTGGTAGAAATAACAATTCTCTGAACCCTTTTGGTGAAACAACAAATGATCATCTAATTTGGATCTACTGGAGACTGGTTTATATAAAGAGGTTCGGTAAGAAGTGGATGAAGAAGATGATGTATTTTTTCTAGGATATGAATCTGAAGTACTTGTATTTAAGGAAGACATCTGTCTTTCAAGATCAGGAACTCTTAGACTTTTGGATCTTCCTATTCTCAAAACCTTTTCTCCTGATTCATTCCTATCCATTATCAATTGTTGTGCTTTAGCTGGTGCTATTTTAGATTGCACAGGCTGATAGTCTGCTGACCATTCATCTGGCATTGTTAATTTAGCAAATCCTAAGGTGAGAGGTGTGACATTTCCCGGACCAACCACCACGCTTTCATTTGTTGCACGTTGGATAAGTTTTGGATTTAAGGCTGGCATTGTGGTAGTTACAAACCTAAGACAGATTGTGGTATGTAACTGGGTAATTTCTGAGGATTCTGCCATGTCAAAACTAGAAAATTGGACATAAGCTTGTAGGAGAGAGGAAATATATGGATCAGTGAACGAAACTTGGAATCTGGGTAACGCTGATGACCAGACTGGTCCATTATGCAGAGGAGCTTGGAAGCCTGGGATTATAGCATCTGAAAACTGATTATGACGTGAATCTATTATACAACTGAGAACTTAGGTGTTTAGACCTGGTCTAACAAGAGGATTTATTCTGAATTGGATAAGACCAATATGAACAAATTTAAACCCATGTTCTAATCCCCAATCTATATCAAATTGTTGAATCAGAGGGATTTGATATACACTTTGTCCTAAACATAAAGGAACATTATGGGAACAGTATCAACATAGAGTGGAGGCTCTAAATTTGAACATTGGGAGATCATAGACTTTAGACGGCTCAATTTCAGGCATTCACCAATTTACATCAGGTTCATACTCTTGGGTGACTAGTCTAGTATTATATAAGGATTTAGACTCAGAGGAGTTACTAAGAAAATGTTTATACCATTTGCTTGGTTTATATGAGACAACAGAGGACAAATCATAGGATGTAGAGAATCCTTTCTGTGAATCCATCTTCAACTACTACAACTCTTGGCGATATACTAAGATTACAGGCAAGTAAATATAGCAAGCAACAAGATCTTACTTACTATGGGAAAAGGACTATGCAACTCTCCACGCCTTCCTTGGCTTCAATGGTTGTCTTACTGTCCTACAACAACTGCTGGAGATCACAGTCAAGAGATCACTTCACCCGCTACTTGGAATTTACACATCTCATAATCATATATCCCAGACACAAGGCTCGCATCAGATGTACTCACTCAAGAAATATCTTTGTATTATATTCAGAAATTTGTCACTCGACAATTACAAAAGACCTAGTACATGAGCTATAACTGCACATAAAAGAAGGGCGTTTAATCTTAGTTCTCTGTTCTGGAGAAAGAGAATGTCAGATAGGCTCATGGTCGACTGCTCAGGCATAAACTAGCTTTGATACCAATTTACCAGAGTAGGATCTTTACAAACATAATATACTCTCTTATCAAAGATATTACACTTGAGATCAGTGTAAGATTCTTGGACTGATCCCCCTCGATCCATTGCAATTCATCGGCGTTATATGTTATGGTGATGCCCGAGGATTGAAGAGCTCGCATGTACCGGTCCCACTCCGTTGCTAGGTCCCCCGAAAGTTCTAAATTAGAGCTGCCAATCCACTGTGTCGAGAGGGGGTCGTGTTGTTGCATTTTCTAGGCATGAGCGAGCATTGCTATTCATTTCTGATGTAGAGTAGACAGAAGGCTTGGAGACAAGAGCGATTGAAGGCCTAAATCCATAATTATGTCTATCTCAATCTCCACAAGGGACCCCGACCCTGGCTTCCAGCTAAGCCAATTTGTAATAAGATGAATCGATTTCAGAAGACCCTTCCAGATTTTAGAAGCCGAGGACTAAACGAAAGATTCTGAATAGAGCCAGTTAACAATTGTCATAGAGTGGATATATTTTTCTTTTAAAACCTTTTTCCATAGACCTTCTCTTGTAAGAGCTCTCCAGAGCGTTGTAGCCGCCAATGCTTTGTTGAAGGTAAAAATGTTGAGGAATCCCCATCCCCCAAAACGTTTTGGGCAAGCGAGAGTTTCCCAATTAGCAAAATGGAGATGATGCGCATTTGCATTCCCTTTCCACGGGAAATTAAAAAAAAATCTGTCTTAATCTGTGGAGAATGGACAAAGGGACAACAACTAGAGATAACCAGTACACAGGCTGGCTTTCAAATACAACTTTGCAAAGAGTGTGTCTACCTCCCAGGGACAACCATCTAATCCTCTTTTCCACTTTTGTTAAGAGTCAAAGCCAATCTTCAACTTGAAATAGAACGACTCGTGATAGACCGTCTTTTATGCACTTGAAAAACTTTGTGTTTTATATTCTTTGTAAAACGTTTCTCATTGTCCTTGTTTTATTTGGTTTGTTTGTTAATTTATATATTTTTATTTAATATTTAAAAACATTTTTTTAATGATATATAAGATTATATATATTAAAGTCACAGTCAAGTCAAACATCAAATTGGTGTATGAGATTCCTTTGTTTGTGGGCTAAGAGATTTCTTTTAATATATACCCTATCCTACTCCTCTCCGAATTTAAACTTGTGACTTCTTATAAGGAAATACATGTTCTTAACCATTAAACCCACTCAAGCTCTATATTCCACTCAAATTTTAAATATAATATTTGATTTTATTCTTATGCAGATCTTATGTTTTCCAAATTGTACATTCAAATGTTCACTCCATTTTATTTCTATATTTAATAGATCTTCAATAAACCATGTCAAACCCGGCCAAGTGAACAAAAAAGAAAGACTCATCCAAAAATGGAATACCCACTGAATATTCTCCACATTATATTATTAAGGAATTAATAGAAAATAGTTTAATTTGGAATTTAAAACATCAATGGAAAGATTTGATCACTAATAAGTCACATTCAAGCCCTCCATACCTTCATTGTATTTAAGTATAAAGATAAAGGATTGTTAACAGGGACATAATGTTTTGGGTAATCTGCATTATTATGTGTGTACAGGGACATAATGATTATGTGTTTTAAGGTAAGGTTTTTTAGGCTGAAGGTTGCATTGGGTAGGGGAGCTAGGGGATGGTGACAGGATTTCGTTACCCCATTAATATTGCGCAACCTCGACTTGGGAGGAAGTGCATTCGTCAGAACAGGTGGTATTTTGCGGCAGCCAGTACTTCTGGCGTGGCCATCTGCATACATTCTCCCTTCTGGCGTGGCCATCTCCATGCATTCATGGACAAGGTTATTTATCTCGGTCATGAACATAATATATGTATCTCACTCTTTAAAGTCAGGATCTCATTCGCCTGCCCGATCTGTATGTCCTTTTGACTGGTGATCTGCGTGTCCGTATTTGACCAAGTATTTGAAATGGTTTTAGTTTTACCGTCTGGGTTTTACTGATAGGTGATGAGAACTTAAGTAAACAGACAAAGTCTCAGCAGGCATAGTCAGCCAAGCCTGTTTATCTTAAATATATTTCGCTAACCAGACATTCCTTGTGCTTCGCATGTTCGGCCAGATGTGTAAGGAAGCTGAACTCACAATTTTTCTTTTGAACGCTCCGAGCATAAGGAAAATGGAAATGGCCTCATTTTTCGATTGTTGAAAAAGTTGGTAATTACCTGGATTTCTTATATGTTTGTTCAATGGTTGTGAATTGTTCGACCTGTGAATGATTGTGCATGCCTGCTTGAGAATTATATCCCAGGAAATTTTCTTCCAACGAACAATTGTTTAAATCCTGTAAATCAGACTAGAATGAATCTTTGAGAGTTTACGAATTTTTCAAAACTTGAAACCATGACTCGGAGGATTATATCTTTCCCGGGTTTTAATTCTTAGAAAATCTGAGGATTAGATATTTCACGGGTTATAGTTGGTGGACAATTACCGTCTAGAATTTTTTGGGAGGGCTTAACGTTTTTGTGGATTAAATTAACCATCAAATTCGCTAAGTACACTTAAAAGAAAGGACAATTTTTGTCGATCTATTTTCGGGAGAGCTTCCATTCTTTTATGAAATAACAGATCCATTGAATTGTACATGGACAATTCAAAAAGATGATCATTTTCGTCCATCTATTTTTCTTTAACAAATGCAAGGTTACAATTTTCGTCTTCGTTATTTGTCGATTTTTTTGTCCTTTTGTCAATGGCCTCTTTCAAACCGCCATCTACAAAGACTTCTTTCAGACTGTAATATGTCCCTTGTCTCCATCTACCATGGAGGTCGTCATCTACCCTGGTTCTCCACTTATGTCTTCGTGTTTCTCGAAGAGTGAAATACACGCTCCAGATTTTAGCAGGAAATCTTATAAATTATGCTAACCAGAGGCTTGACAACTCAGGCTCGCCTCCATTCTGGCTTTGGCAGTGGTTCTAGTAGTGATAATGGTGTGGTGTCGTCTTCCTCCTGCTGTCGATTGAGCGCCTTAAAAATTCGTACATGATTAGCCAAGATATCAACAAGTGGCATGGACATTGCCACATGTGGCTTGTTTTTATATAAATTGTTGGTATAAAGGGTTGAGGTTGGGTGTAAATTTAAAATTATTTTGGTAGGATAAATTATTTTATAATTTAACATCTAATTCAGAAAGTGAAAATGATTTGTTTTTTTTTTTTATTATATTTATATTATTATTCATTAAAATTTATCATCTATTTTTAGTTATTTAATACTTATATAATTCATAACTACTTAAAACATATTTATACATGTTATTTCAAAAAACATATAATTTATTACTTTAAAAACAATTTAATTTAGGAAAAAAATGAAAAAAAAAAATTAAATTATATTTGTATTATTATTTACTAAAATTGATCATCTATATTCCAAGTTATTTAATATCTCTATAATTTAAAACGACTCAAAATATATTTATACTCTTTTTTACTCTAAAAAAACATATAATTTGTAATAATAATTTAATTTAATTTTAAGGTTACAATCAAGCTAGACATCAAATTGGTGCTAGACATCAAATTGGTGTATGAGACCCTCTTATTTCATACAACTATTTGGGTTCTTAATCATTAGATCCACTCAAACTATATTAAAAAAATGACAAAAAAATAAAATAAAAAAATAATATTTATATTATTATTCACTAAAATTTGTCATCTACATTCCAAGTTATTTAATATTTATATAATTTTTAACTATTCAAAACATATATATTTATACATATTGTTACTCCAAAAACATATAATATGTTACTTAAAAAAGCAAAAATTTAGATTGTCCACATACATTCATACTATATTCAAGTATTTATTGATGTCTTTTGTTTATTAGCTTTGTTGGGTTGTTTAGACCTACAATATAACAAAATAAAATTCTCAAAAAGATTGAAATTCCTTCACTTCAAGCTTACTTCGAAAGGGGTGGCATGTTTGGAAGGTGGGGGTTAGTTTCTTATAGGTGGGGGTTAGTTTCTTATAGCCTATTTACTTGTCATCACTTAAAAGTAGGGTTTAAGGTGCTTCCACCATCTTTGTGAGTTATTACATTTATATTGATTGCATTTTCCTAGATGATCCAAAATGGATTATTTTTTATGTTTTTTTCTTTTTTTTTTAAGCTTCAATGAAGTAGGACTAGTTGAGTTGAGTTATGAGATTTCTAGGATTATTAATAAGTAGAGCATGAATTTCCTCTTATGGACTTAAAACAAAAATGGTCCATTTTAGACCGTAAACATTATTTTTTGACAAAAACTTATCTGAATCGAATTCGACAAGAACAATTGGATATTGACATAGGACTCTAAGATGATCAATACATGCATTGTTAAGGCTATGGACGATGAAGGAAATCAACTTGTTGGTGTGAAGGGTCCCATGCCATCATGATTGATGTCCAATTTCATATGTAATGTATGTAAAGTTGGGAAGTATATTTTTGTATGTAAGGGAACAATGAGACTCTCACAATACCTTTCCAACGTGGGATAAAAGACAAACAAATAAAGAAATGAAGGAGAGACGAACTGGAGAGAAGCTGAAGCATTGGGGACACTTAACCTTCCAACTATCCTCCCAATCAACTCAACATTTTATATCATGTATCCCCACAATGAGAAAGGGGTTCTTTGGCTGTGAATGATGTAGAGAGGTTGTCAAGATGTCACTGAGGAGAATAGAGATGAACCAGAGAGCCTATAACTTGCCCATTGTTGAATAAATAAGAGCTTGGATGAAGCCAAAAGAATGATGGTTTTCCCGTTTGGGTTTCCAGGGAAAATTTTGATTTTTATGTGTGATGATTGTTTGTGATTGTATTGTTCATGAAAGGGTAATGTGTGCACTATAAATTAATGGTTGTTTGATTTTTATTTAGAAAATGGAATTGTGTGCCACTTTGGACTTGAGATCATTTTATATGAATATGGTCATTGGGGATTCGTAAGCCAGCCTAACAACTCTTTTACCATAGTCGTGCATTGAGTTTTGTGTTGGGAAATTGACGACCATCCTTCCCGAGCCTGTTGTGGATTACTTGGAGATTTCTAATTTCATTTTTTGAGTCGTTGGGAATATCCTCGTCTTGTTAGGAGTTTTTTCTTTTCCCACAAAGCATAGACGTCATATATATCGAAGCCTAGGATTCTTAGGGTGATTATTAGTTGCCCACAGACCATATACACATTTTTCCCCATTTGTCAGCTATCAAAATTGCCCCTAGAACTTTCCTTTCAATTGTTTTTCAATAAATTCAACTTTCCCAAGTTTTCCCTACACGTTTGGGCTTTGAATCCGCCTCTTAGCTATTTTTTTTTGCCTACGGATCAACCCATTTCAACTTGGCTTCCTCTTTGGTAGAGTTCCCTTCCTCGGTCGATCAACAGTCATCCCTTGGTCAACTTGCATTGCCTCCGACTTGACTTGGACAAATTCGACTTGGCTTCCTCTTTGGTCGAGTTCCCTTCCTCGATCGACTGACAACCATCCCTTGGTCGACTTGCATTGCCTCCGACTTGACTTGGAAAAATTCGAGTTGAGTCATTTCGACTTGGTCGACTTGCATTACCTCCGACCCAACTTGCCACATATTTCCGATTCATTTTTTTCCAACTCGACTTGCATTCCTTCTAACCTCCTCTTTGACTCGAGTTGTGGCTTGATTGGTCGAGAATTTTCCCGTCATCCAAAGAGACAAGGTTTTAATTGTTTAACATAGAATTTTGTCTTGGTGAGACAGATAGGCTAGAAGCCTTCCATTTACAGATCAGATGGTATCATAGCATAAGTTTGAATGCAGTTAGTGATACCTGTATGGTAAGTACTCACAGTTATTACAGAAGAAGTGGACAAGAGTTGTTTCTCGGCCTAGAGAGAAGTAGAGCATCAAGAATTTTGGGGGGACATTATGAAGGAGAAGAGGAAGAAGATACCAGGATCAGGTTGGATCGATTTGAGCAGAGTTTGGCCACATTGACATCAATGGTGTAACAATTATTGGCAACGAAGAGCAAGGAAACAGAGGGTTGTCATGAAGGCCCCAAGAAGGAATAAAGTAAGCTAGAGAAAGAGATTAAGACTAAGCCAGAGATGGGAGAGTGAAGCTACAACAAAACATGGGTACCTTTTTGTGTATAGGCCAAGGTGGACATCAAACATTATGTCGTGGAAGTGGATGCTATCAGGCTAAACCAATGGCTACAACAGATGGAAGTGTACTTTGGCGTGCATGAAGTAACTGGAAAACAAAAGATTGTTTTTTCTCAATTGAATCTTGAAGGTCATGCTTTGACATGGTGGGAGAGTGATGCAGTAAGCATAACACCACGAAATGAGCCACTAGTGACTGGTTGGGAAGTGTTCAAGAACATGATCAAGTCACAATTTTATCCAAAAGGGTATGAGGAACACCAACAAATAGTATGGAATTACTTCAGGAAAAGACAAGGACAATCAATCTAGGAGTTCACGATAAAGTTCAAGAAGTGAGCAATTCATATGGGAGTCTCTCTCAAAATTCTAGACTTGTTAGTCAAGTATTTGGGGGCATTGTTGCCTCATATTCGTAGGAAACTAGTGTTATTTAGAATGAAGACAATTGATGAGGCCAATATTCAAGAACAATACCTTAAGGGAGACAAGCGGAAGAAACAAACAAATCCTACAGCCCGCGGGGGCCCCGCTAGCAGGCCCACTACAGCCCACTATAGCCCGCGGGGGCTCCGCTAGCAGGCCCACTACAACCCGCGGTTGCCTTCAGAATCTCAAAAAATGGAAAGTTGCCGACGGAACGAGAAGCTTTTGGTCAGTTAACTGGAACTCCCCGCCATGCATGGCCGAGAGTTCATCTAAAACCCTAGCTCCTTCTAGCCTATAAAAGAAGGGGTA
>JZKD02S1659248.1:591516-605930 GCA_000966675.3 Picea glauca
ATGCTCTTCTGACCTCACACATTAGGGGGCATCTGTTATAACCCTAAATTGCACCACACATGCTTACCTAGAATCAGGCCAACTCATATCCCTTCTTTGCCAAAAAACTACTAAACAACTCTTCTAAAAACTCCATTTTTAAAAAGAAAACTCTAGCAGGCTCACTACAGCCCGCGGGCCCCACTAGCAGGCCCACTACAGCCCGTGGGGGCCCCACTAGCAGGCCCACTACAGCCCGCGGTTGCCTTCAGAATCACAAAAAACGGAAAGTTTCTGACAGAACGAGAAGCTTTTGGTCAGTTAACTGGAACGCCCCGCCATGCATGGCCGAGAGTTCGTCTAAAACCCTAGCTCCTTCTAGCCTATAAAAGAAGGGGTAGGGGTACTATTCAAAGAGAAAAAATCATAGCAAAGAAACTATGCCAAATTGCCAAGTCCATTATTGTCCCAACCCTTTAGCCTTTCCTCAAGCTTTAGGAGAAATTCAAGCAAAGCAGCTGGAGGACAAAGAAGAGGAAGAGCCCAGGATCAGGATCGAGGAACGGTGGCTGATCTCTAAAATCATTGTAAGTTGATTCATATTGAGATTAATGAAAAAGATACTTTTCTCGTCCCAAATACACGAGTCTCATCTATGTTATTTGATTTATGTTCATCTCTAACCCTCTAGTAGATCAGTAGCATGCATGCGTAGTTTTGTCTTGATTGCAGGAAGCTTTGTGGAAGGAGAAGTAGCAACAAGGAGATAAAATCTCAACGGAGGATCTACTTCAACCGTCGATAAAAAGGTTAGTTGATTCTTCCCGTGTTTTCCTGAGAAAAGGGGTTATAGGTTTGGGTAGGAGGTTAAAAGTTATTCTTGAAGGGTCATGATCTGCGTACAAGTTCAAAGCCCTAGTTTGTTAGTCCGTAGGGTAGAATACCCCACAACAGGTACTCATCAGGAAAGAAGAATCATGGGTAGTACAAATAAGTTTTTCTTGTTTTTTTTTATAGAATGAAAGCAACAAGGAGAAGGCGGTGAGTTGGACATGAAGGCATCCTTGGAAGTATGTAGTGGCGAATAGCGTCAACAACTACAACAAGTTATTGAATCCTATAGGGAAGTGTTTCAAGAGCCTCAAGGATTGCCACCCAAGAGATAGATTGAGCACTAGATTCGTTATTCTCAAAGTCACCACTCCCTAACATTGGGCTATATAGGTAATCCATCATCAAAATAGATGAAGTAAAGAAGTAGTTGCAGTAGTTGTTGGAGAATGTGCATTGACTATCATTCCCTAAATAAGATCACCATCAAGAATAGATATCATTTTCCAAGGATTGATGACTTGTTGGATCAACTGCAACAAGACAAATTCTTCACTAACCTGGACCTCAAATAAGGTTACCACCAAGTGAGGATCAAAGAAGAATATGTGTGGACGACAATGTTCAAAACAAGAAAAGGTTTGTACGAGTGGTTAGTAATGCCTTTTGGATTATGCAATGCACCTACAACATTTATGAGACTCGTGAATGATGTACTATATCCCTTCATTGACTCTTTTGTAATGGTATATCTGGATGACATACTAATCTTTAGAAATAGTTGTAAAGAGAACTTCTCACATGTGACATAGGTGTTAGAGACCTTGAAGAAGAATTGCTTGATTGTTGACTTGTAGAAGTGTGAGTTTGGAAAGACTTCCTTGATATATATTGGACACATGATTGGAGGAGGAGAGTTGAGGGTAGATCCAGAGAAGATTGCAACCATCACCCAATGGCCTATTCCAACCAATGTGACATAGGTTAGGAGTTTCATGGGAGAAACACATTATTTAAGGAAATTCATTGTAAACTTATCCATAGTAGCAGTTCCATTGCATGCCATAACTGCTAAAGGAAAGAGATTACATTGGGGTAAGACACAACAAATAGAATTTTAATACTTGAAGAATAAAATCAGCAATGTTCCAGTCTTATCCATGCCGAATTTGCAATGACCTTTTGAGTTGGAAACTAATGCTAGTGGATATGCATTGGGAGAAGTACTCATGCAAAGAGGAAGGCATGTGTGCTACGATTTAGAGTTGTTCCATGGATTAGTGCTTGACTATCCCACGTATGATAAGGATCTCTTTGCAATTGCACAAGTAGTGAAGAAGTGGAAGCATTACCTCTTGGGAAAAGAAACTATCATACACACATACCATCAACCCCTTCAATATATACAAAGTCAGAGCAATATGTAGTAGGTGATACATTACAAGTGGTTAGGTTTCTCGCAAAAATTTCATTTATTGATTAAGTACAAGAAAGGAATCAAGAATAAACTAGCAGACATGCTCTCTCAACCACCACTGAAGAAAATTGCAGCAATTGGAATGATAATGCAACTCGAGCCTTTCACTCATGAACTTCTGAGTGAATATTGTGAGGGAGATGGAGATTTCAAAGGAGTTTATAACCAGATGAAAGAGAGGGTATTTGTTGTCATGGAAGGAAACAAACACCACCTCTAAGATGGGATATTGTACAAGTTGGACAAACTATGCATACCCAATGACAAAAGAGTTAAGTTGATGAGAGAATCACACACTTATAGGGTTTCTAGAAATTTTGGTGTGACAAAGACAATGGTGAATCTGCAGCGGTATGTGTATTGGCCAAAGATGCAGGATAAGGTGGCAAAGTTTGTTAGAGGCTTCATTTTTTGCAGCACTAGCAAGCCAAGTAGCCAAAAAATTGGTTTGTACATGCCATTGTCAGTGTCAAACAAACGTTGGGAGAGAATTTCCATGGATTTTGTTGGAGGTTTTCCTATGACTCGTAGAGTCCATGAATACTTGTTCGTTGTGGTAGACTGTTTCAACAAAATGTGTGTGTTCATTCCTTGTAGGAAGATGATATCTAGACAAGAAGAAGTTGAACTATTTTTCAGCCATGTCTAGGTACATTTCGGATTGCCAACTTCTTTCATATCTGATAGGGACAACAGGTTCTTGGGAAAAATTTGGATAGCTCTTTGGGAAAGAATGGATACCAAGTTGAATTACTCCACTGCCTTCCATCCTTAGACTGATGGAAAAATCAAGTTAGTAAATAGGACGTTGGTGCAACTGTTGAGAGGATACAACAATAAACATCCAAATACTTGGGATGAACAGATAGTCTACATTCAAAATTCTTACAATAAAGCACTTCATTCTTATACTAATAAGTCTCCTTTCGAGACTTGTTTTGGTTATTTACCACCTTCACCATTGGATATTATTTATGGACAACAGAAGGAAGAAACATGACTACAAGGAGAAGAGTAGAAGGAAAGAAAATTTGTGGATAAGATCAGGAAGATACATCTAAGGTTTCAAGAGAAGCTCAAGAAGATCCAACAGTTATACAAATCCAAACACGATCAACACAGGGAATATCATAAGTTCTGTGTTGGAGACCAAGTGTGGATTTATTTCTGTAAGGAATGACTACAAGGAGCAACAAAGAAACTCAAGACCCTTAGATATGGACCATTTGAGATCATTGAGCAAGTGAACGAGAACACCTTTAGACTGAAACTTACACCTTATATGCAGATCATCTCAGTGGTGAATGTGGAGTATTTGAAGTTGTTTGAGCCCTCCATGTTGGATGAGGAGGAAGAATATCAGGTTCTTCCGACTGTTGAATACTTTGCAACTCATGGACTTGAGAAGTTGAAGGAAGATATAGTGTTGCAACACAAGGAGTGGAAAACTCGTAGAGGAAAGCAAGAAATGTGGTAGATTGGTCTCAAGGGGCATATTTCAAGGAAAGTGAAGTGGTATGAGAGGAACCAAATTGAAAGAAAGTTCCCTCATCTATCCTTGGCAGATTTTGGGGACCAAAAGTTTCCCAATGGGGAGGTGTGATACGAATCAGATCCAACAATAATAATTGGCTATCGACACAGGACTCTAAGATGATCAACACAGGCATTTTTAAGGCTATGGATGATGAAGGAAATCAACTTGTTGGCATGAAGGGCCCCATGCCATCATGATCGATGTCCAATATCGTATGTAATTTATGTAAATCTAGGAAATATATTTTTGTATGTAAAGGAATAATGAGACTCTCATAATACCTTTCCCATGTGGGATAAAAAACAAACAAATAAAGAAATGAAGGAGAGATGAACCGGAGATAAGATTAAGCGTTGGGGACGCCTGACCTTCCAACTATCCTCCCAATCAACTCAACATTCTATATCATGTATCCCCACAATGAGAAAGGGGTTCTTTGGTTGTGAATGATGTAGATAGGCTTCCCAAATGTCACTAAGGAGAATAGAGATGAACCCGAGATCATGTAACATGCCCATTGTTGAATAAATAAGAGTTTGGTCGAAGCCAAAAGAATGATGGTTTTCCCGTTTGGTTTTCCAGGGTAAATTCTGAGTTTTATGCGTGATGATTGTTCGTGATTGTATTGTTCATGAATGGGTAATGTGTGGAGTGTAACTTAATGGTTGTCTATATTTTATTTAGCAAATGGATTTTTGTTTCATTTTGGACTTGAGATCTTTTTATATGAATATGGTCATTGGGGATTCGTAAGCGATCCTAACAACTCTTTTACCGTAGTCATGCATTGATTTATGTGTTGGGAAATCGACGACCATGCTTCTTGAGTCATTGTGGATTACTTGGGGGTTTCTAATTTTTTTTTTTGAGTCATTGGGAATATTCTCGACTTGTTTGGCATTTTTCCTTTGCCCACAAATCACAGATGTCATATATATTGAAGTCTAGGATTTTTGAGGTGATTATTAGCTACCCACGAACCATATACATGTTTTCTCCCATTCGTCAACCATCAAATTCACCCCTAGAACTTTCCCTTCAGTTGTTGGTCAATAAATTCAACTTTCCCAAGTTTTCCCTACATGTTTGGGCATTGAATCCACCTCTTACCTATTTGTTTTTTCCCATAGGTCAACCCATTTCGACTTGGCTTCCACTTTTGTCGAGTTCCCTTCCTCAGTCGATCGACAATCATCATTTGGTCGACTTGTATTGCTTCTGACTCGACTTGGACAAATTTGACTTGAGACATTTCGACTTGGTTGACTTGCATTGCCTCTGACCTGACTTGTTGCATATTTTCTACTCATTTGTTTCCAACTCGACTTGCATTCCTTCTTACTTCCTTTCTGGCTCGACTTGTGGCTTGATTGGTCTAGAATTTTCCAACATCCAGAGAGCCAAGGTTTTAATTGTTTAACAGAGAATTCCATGTTGGTGAGACGGATAGTCTATAATCCTTTCGTTTATGGATCAAAAACCTTGACAAAAGCAACACATTGGATTTCCCAATTAACAAGTTCATGAGAGATTTCAAATAAAAAAGTTCATCCCAAACATAATTTGTTTGTGAAAGTTATGCCCCTGACAAGGTTATCGGTTTTATCCACCTTCGCATTGTGTGGAAGCCAAATCACCCAATAACATTTGTATATTTTAGAAAGTTCCAAGTTTGAATAAAAAACCCTAAAACTAACCTCACTCCTTCCATTATTCCAAGACAAAAATAAGGAGAAAGGGTTTGTTTCTCTAGTAGCCATTGTTTTCTATTGCTTAAGTAGTGTAATATGAGGAGTAAAAGATGGCAAAGTAAAGGAGGAAAGGTGACATGTAGGATACTATAGTATATCATAGTGTCCAATATCTCCGTAATGAGTTTAGATCTCTTTGTGTTTTTCATTGTAACTCTTTTTTATTAAGAATAAAGGAATATTCCTTCATTTTGATGGAGTTTTTCTCATATGGGTTTCTCCAGGGTAAAAAATAAACAAATGTCCATTATTTTTGTCTTGTGTTATTTGTTGTAGTCTATTGATGGTGTGTTTATCTTTATGTTAAAGCATTGAAAATATATTCAATGTACAAGACACGATAAGATGATCCTAACATTAGGTCTCCTTGTTGTGTGTGTGTACACACACACACACACATATGTTTGTGTGCACATATATATACATACATTATGGTGCATACCTCTTGCCCTTATGTCGAGATCCATGCAAAATCTTCTCTAAACCTCGACAAGGGTTAATTAAACTCCTTGCCTAAGCCCACAAAGAATTTTGGGTCTCGCGAGTTGGGGCGCTTCGAATACTATGCCCTGGACCTTAGAAATAGCTGAAACGCGAAATGAAAATGGGCTAAGGTGTAAGCCCCTCTCTTCAGCCCCTTTTCCTATAGGACCACAACCAAGCCTTATGCAAACACCTTTCGCAACTCACGACTTTGTGAGTTGGAGCACCAACTTCTCGTGCCCTCCCCTTGTAAATCCCCGAAACACGATACGTTAACGAAGGTTGACTTTACCCAAAGTGACGGGCGCATGCCACATGTCACTTATACTTTACTCTGCTTACGGGGTGAGTTCTTGCCACCCGTCCACACGGATTTTCCAGCTTTCGCGAGTCAATCGAGCAACCAATAGTCGTTCCTCTTTCTCTATGGATCCCCAACTCCAAAATCGTACCTTCGGTGAGATCGATGACTTTGTTCTTCCATCAATCCAATGGTTCTGGCTGTATCGGGATTTCGCCAATTGGAAATCTACCACACTTTACCCAAACCATTGGTCACTCGATTCCCCGAATTCTGATACACGAATTCACATACAAGATCAACGGTCCTTGTTGATCCAGATCTGACGGTCACTACTCCTCCTGAGCTTATCGGTGTTTAAAAGGCAGTCAGTCCTAATCTCTTCGTTGTTCTAAGAGATCCAATGGTTCACATGATTTTGGCACTTCCTCCTGAAGCGATTCAACCGTCTGATTCAACTTCTCAAGGAATTCTGATCAAATGACTTGGCGTCCTTCCTCCTAAACTTAACTTCTGTGAACCAATTTAACCTCTGTTTCCCTTTGGAACAATTGAGAGGTTCTAACCCTCCTGAGCTTCCACTTGCAAACTCAAGGCCTCCAAAAGGGTCCCTGCACGCACTCCTTGCGACAACTTTCAAATAACCTATGGTTATTTAGGGTCTTTGACTCCATGTACTCCTTGCAACAACAGTCTCTCAATTTCACTCTTGGATTTGTAAAATCCAAGACTCCACCCGACCTGCACACACCTTGCATGGCTTTGTGCTCTACTAGCACTCTTTTCCTGTAAAGACACAATTTGAATCTCCTCTGAGGGTTCTGAGATGAAACATAGAACTTGGTCGATGCACTCCTTGCAGACCCTCCACTGCACTCTTTGCAGAAGTTCTCAGAAAGAGAAACAATTGAAACTCATTCACCCTTTATTCAGAATTCAAACATTCAACATAGAATTCTAGAGCATACACACACATTGGCATTGAAATAGAATGCACACAGAGAATGAAAACAATCCTGCAACATACCATTTAATAGGTGGTTCCAACAACCATAACAAACACATAGATTGGAATCAAAAGTTTTTTCTATTAATTCCAATTCTCCTATACGTGGCGAATAACAACTAAAATGCATAAAATTCTCTGTCCTCCTATATTCCTCTCTGCATATCTACAACTTATGAATTCTAAATTATGTTTTGTTGATACAAGGGTTGAGGGTGTCTATCATTCGTTTTCCCTCCTACCTCCTACGCTCCTAAAACTGTCTAATATAATAAATTAAATCTACCTACTTGTATTCATTACACAGAAATGCCCCTACATTCGACAAATGAGAGCAACGCTCAAGATCTGTTTACAATATCCAAAACAAAAAATTAAGTACGATTCCCTAGCTATTACATTAATGTCCATTCATTAATCTTCAAAACACTTCAAAATGTGCGTTGGTGCTTTTCCAGTTGTCTCCTTTGGTTAGGTGCGTGTCTTTGGATTTATACGATGCTCCTGCATCATACTCCCTTGCTTGAAATTTTTCATGAACTCCTGTTCATGAGGTCCTTCACTGTTCGTCCATGCTTTTGAATTGTTGTTTCATCCTCCCAAATAGAATCTTCAACTGGATGTCCTTTCCATTTGATGAAGTATTCAAAATACTCTTTTCTCCTGGTATTTTTGCTAATCCTCTTGTCAATTATGCTTTCCATCTGTGGCTTTTTAGCTACAGGCATTTGTTTTGTCCATTGAATATTTTCTTTTTTATCTTCTGCTCCTTCTTCTTCAACTCTGTAAAGTTACATATCTATGATATTGAATATCGGTGAGATTTCGACCCCATTGGGTAATTCAATCTCATATGTGTTTGTCCCAAATTTCCTTATGACCTTTCATAGTCCAATCTTTTTCATCTTCATCTTGTTGTATGTTCCCCTTGGGAACCTCTCCTTCGTCAGATGTGCAAGAATCAAATCACCAACTTCGAATTGAATTTATCACCTGTGTTGATCTGTTCTACGCTTGTACTCTTGACTTGAACTCTGCAATCACTCCTTAATTCTACTGTGAAGCTCCTTCATTCCTTCTGCAAATTCCTCTGCACTAGCACTCCTGAATTTAGCTTGTTCTGAATCTTTCAATTCAAAAACTCCCCTTGGTTGCATTCCATATACAATCTAGAATGGACTCTACCCTATGCTTCTATTGAGAGAATCGTTGTAAGAGAATTCCGCCTGTGGCAGAATGTGATCCCATTGACTGTGGTGTTCAGTCACTATGCTCCTTAACAAATCTCCCAAGCTCTTGTTCACGACCTCAGTCTGTCCATTCATCCGAGGATGATATGTTGAGCCAAAAGACAAATTTGTCCCCATATTCTTCCATAAGGTGCTCTAGAAATGTCCTACGAACTTGGTATCTCAATCAGAAAGAATACTCCTTGGCAAGCCGTGAAGTCTAACGACTTCCTTGAAAAACAGGTTTGCAATATGAGTTGCATCACTAGTTTTTTAGCATGGTATGAAATGTGCCATCTTTGAAAATTTGTCTACCACTACAAATATTGAATCATATCCCCTTTGTGTCCTTGGAAGTCCCAATATGAAATCCATGCTCACAGCATCCCACGACCTTTTTGGTATGGGTAATGGTTGGTATAACCCTGTGTTCTTCCTTTTTCCTTTCATGTGCTGACAAATTCTGCACCTATCCACAAATTTCTTCACATCTATCCTCATCCCTGGATAAAAATATGAGCCATTCAACTTTGAGAACATTTTGTCATGATCGAAGTATTCGACCAATCCTCCGTTGTGTTTTTCCTTCATAAAATTTTCCCTCATGGAGCATTTCAGAATACATAGCTAATTTCCCCTGAACAATAATCCATCCTAGATCATGTATTCAGTCCATTGGCTTCTATCCCTGAGAATTGGATTCTCAAACATATCATATGCCTCTTTGAAGTCTGGATCATCCCTGTACATTTCCCTGAGGTTAACAAAACCCAAATTCTTGACTCTGAATTCCTGCATAAGTAAACATTTCCTGCTCAAAGCGTCAACAACTTTGTTAGCAGTTCCAGAAATATGCTTAATCACAAAAGTAAAATTTTGCATGTATTCAACCCATTTAGCATGTTTATGGTTCAACTTCTCCTGATGAGTCACAAATTGCAAAGTGTGATTATCGTTGTACAAAATGAACTCCTTGGGAACTAAATAGTGCCTCCATTTATTTAGTGCTTATATGAATGCATAGAATTCTTTGTCATACGTGGAGTACTTGATCTTTGCTTCATTCAATTTTTCACTGAAATGCGTGATCGGTCTGTTGTCTTGGCTTAATACCACTCCAATGGCAAGTCCACTCGTGTCACACTTGACGTGGAATGTCTTGTTGAAATCTGGCAAAACCAAAATTGGTTTCGCAGTGATCTTCTTCTTCAGTAGGTTGAAGCTCTTTTCCGCTTCCTCCATCTAGTGAAAAGATGTATGTCTTTTCTTCACCGTATCCATCATCAGGGACTAATTCCACTGAAGTTTTGGATGAATTTCCTGTAGAATCTAGCCAAACCATGGAAGCTTATAACTTCAAGCACGCTCTTCGGCGATGGCCAATCCTTAATCACATTTATCTTTTCCAGATCCATTTTTAATTCATTTGCAAAGATAACAAAACACAAATAAATGAGTTTTTTCCTCATAAATGACGATTTCTTCATATTGATCAACAATTTCTCTTGTTGTAACCTCCTCATCATTGCAGCTAAATGCTTTAAATGCTCTTCTTTAGTTTTGCTGAAAATTAATATATCATCAATATATACAATGACAAATTTCCCAATGAAATCCTTCAAGACTTTGTTCATCAACCTCATGAAAGTACTGGGTGCATTTGTTAAGCCAAATGGCATGACAAGTCATTCATATAACCCTTCATTTGTCTTGAATGTTGTCTTCCATTCATCACCTTCTCTCATTCTAATCTGATGATATCTACTTTTCAAATCAATCTTTGAAAACAAAATTTCTCCACTCAAGCAATCCATCAAGTCGTCCATCCTTGACAATGGGAACCTGTACCTGATGGTAATTTTGTTGATTTCCCTTGAGTTTGTACACATTCTCCAGCCACCGTCCTTTCTTGGGCTAAGCATTGTCGGAACAATGCATGGACTCAAGATCTCCCAAATCAATCCTTTGTCCATTAAGTCTTGGACTTGTCTCTTAACTTCTTCATTCTCCTACAGCGTCGACCTGTACGCTGCTTTGTTTGGAAATCTGGCTCCAGGTATAAGATCAATATGATGGCTTATACTCCTGATAGGTGGCAACGAACAAGGTAGTTCATCCACTACTATATCAACAAATTCTTCCAGCAACTCCTGGATTTCTTCCGGTAAATCATCTATCCTAGTGTTGTTTAGAACAATTATGGGCTTCCTAACCACAATGAATTGTGTGTCTTCCTTTTTCTTGACTTCCTTAATAAATTCCTTCCCACTCATGAGAAGTACAATGTTTCTCATCTTTGTTTTCACATCTTTATTCTTAATCGACAACAACATGTGCATCCTACCGCTTTTCTCCAGAGTGTATGTGTTATTTCTCCCATCATCCACCACATTTCTGTCATATTTCCATGGTCTTCCCAGCAATAGATGACAAAGATCCATGGGAGTGACATCACATAATATCTCATCTTTATATCCTCCTATTTTAAATTCAACTAAACACTGTTCAATGACATTTACCTGATGTCCTTTTTGTAGCCACGAAACTTTGTATGGTCTTGGATGCGCAACAGTCTCCAGCTCCAGTTTGTCTACCATTTTCGTAGATACAAGATTATTTGTGCTACCACTGTCTATTATGACCTTGCCTACCCTATCTTTGGTTTTGCAAGTAGTCTGAAACAGACTGTTTCTTTGGGTCGGGTTCTCTGGCTCCCTTTTTGGTTTCAAGAGAACTTTCCTCATCATCAAAGATCTTCTACCCTCAGCATCCTCTACCTCAACATTCCATCCTTGATCCTCGGCAATGTGAGTTTCACCACCATCTTTCTTCCTATCTGGACACTCATAGGATTTATGTCTGATTTTTCTATAGACAAAGCATTTCACTTCACCTCCTATGCCTCTTCCTCTTCCTTTGACTTGAGGAAAAGTATTCCTATCAGTATATTGCCTCCCCTATGAGCTTCCTCCTCTCTTAGGTTGAGTTTGAGGTTTCTTCCCCTTTTATTTAGGTTTTTGAGTTCTGCCTTGGGCAGTCATCCTGCCTCTACTTTGACTTCTGCCTCGGCCTCTTTGACCTTGCTTTCGTCTCAGCTTCTCTTCAGCTTTCAAAGCCATATGATAAGCATCTTCTACGGTTCAGATGGTCATGATGCTCATCTCGTCCTGAATGTCATACTGTAGACCATTCATATACTTGGCAACTTTCTCATCATCGCTTTCCCGATGACCTGCTCTGATGTTTATCCTATAGAAATCTTGAATGTATTCTTTCACTGACATCATCTTTTGTCTCAAATTTTGCATCCTCCAAAACATATTTATTTGATAATCTATGGGTATAAACTTGGCTTTCATTTTTGCAACCATTCTATCCCAACTTTTGATTTTCTACTTTCCCTTCCAACATCTATCAGCCTGCAATTCATCCCACCACAGTGTTGCATGCCCCTTAAGTCTAGTAACGACATGTTTGACTTTCTTGTCTTCCTCGACATCCTCATAGTCTAAGTATTTGTCTAAAGCTCTAATCCAGTCTAGAAGCTCTTCAATATCCAAGTTGCCTTTGTACATTGGAATGTCCATTTTTTCCCTAGCACCTATCCTAGCAACAACCTTGAATAAGTGTTCTTCCGTAGCATCTTCGACTACAACTTCTTCATTTTCAGCTTCATTTTCACTTTCATCTTTGCTTATATCCCCAACATTAACTATGCGCCTCTGTGTTGTCTCCATAGCATCAAGCCTAGCACGTAATTCACGCATTTCTCTTTCCACTGCAGGATCAGGCATTGCCCTTTCTCTTCTTCTCGGTGGCATGACTACAAAATTCCTCTTTTCTCTCTGCTACAGAAAGAAAAGAACTTGTTCTAGGCTCTGATACCACAACTGGTGCAGACCTCCTACCCTTAGGCCGATATTCGCGTAGGATCTTCTCTAAACCTCGACAAGGGTTAATTAAACTCCTTGCCTAAGCCTGCAAAGAATTTTGGGTCTCGCGAGTTGGGGCGCTTCGAATACTATGCCCTGGCCCTTGGCAATAGCCGAAATGTGAAATGCAAATGGGATAAGGTGTAAGCCCCTCTCTTCAACCCCTTTTCCTATAGGACCATAGCCAAGCCTTATGTAAGCACCTTTTGCAACTCGTGACTTTGCGAGTTGGAGCACCAACTTCTTGTGCCCTCCTCTTGTGAATCCCCGAAACATGATCCGTCAATGAAGGTTGACTTTACCCAAAGCGACGAGTGCACGCCACCTGTCACTTCTACTTTAATCTACTTATGGGGTGAGTTCTTGCCACCCGTCCACACGGATTTTTCGGCTTTTGCGACTCAAGCGGGCAACCAACAACCGTTCCTCTTTCTCTATGGATCCCTGACTCCAAAATTGTACCTTCGGTGAGATCGACGATTCTGTGCCTCCATCGATCCAACAGTCCTGGCTGTATTAGGATTTCACCAATTGGAAATCTACCACACTTGACCCAAACCACTGGTCACTCGATTCCCCGAATTCTGATACGCGAATTCACATATGAGATCAATGGTCCTTGTTGATACGGATCTGATGGTCACTACTCCTCCTGAGCTTATGGGTGTTTAAAAGGAAATCAGTCCTAATCTCTTCATTTTTCTAGGAGATCCAATGGTTCATGGGATTTCCACACTTCCTCTTGAAGTGATTCAACCGTCTGATTCAACTTATCAAGGACTTCTGGCCAAACGACTTGGCGTCCTTCCTCCTGAACTTAACTCCTGTGAACCAATTTAACCTATGTCTCCCTTTATAACAATTGAGAGGTTCTAACCCTCTTGATCTTCCACTTGCAAACTCAAGGCCTCCAAAAGGGTCCCTGCACGCACTCCTTGCGACAACTTTCAAATAACCTCTAGTTATTTAGGGTCTTTGACTCTGTGTATTCCTTGCAACAACAGTCTCTCAATTTCTCTCTTGGATTTGTAAAATCCAAGATTCCACCCAGCCCGCGCACACCTTGCACGACTCTGTGCTCTGCTAGCACTCTTTGCCTGTAAAGACACAATTTGAATCTCCTTTGAGGGTTCTGAGATGAAACACAGAACCTGGTCGACACACTCCTTGTGGACCATCCACTGCACTCTTTGCAGGAGTTCTCAGAAAGAGAAACAAATGAAACTCATTCACCCCTTATCCAGAATTCAAACATTCAACATAGAATTCTAGACCATACACACACACACATTGACATTGAAATAGAATGCACACAAAGAATGCAAACAAGCCTGCAACATACCATTTAACAGGTGGTTCCAACAACCATAACAAACACATAGATTGGAATCAAAAGTTTCTTCTATTAATTCCAATGCTACTGTACATGGCGAATAACAACTAAAATGCATAAAATTCTCTATCCTCCTATATTCCTCTCTGCAACTCTACAACTTATGAATTCTGAATTATGTTTTGTTGATACAAGGGTTGAGGGTGTCTATCATCCATTTTCCCTTCTACCTCCTACGATCCTAAAACTGTCTAATCTATTAAATTAAATCTACCTACTTGTATTCATTACGCATAGATTCCCCTACATTTGACAGATGAGAGCAACACTCAAGATCTGTTTACAATCTCCAAAACACAAAAGTAAGTATGCTTCCCTAGCTATTACATTAATGTCCATTCATTAATCTTCAAAACACTTCAAAATGTGCGCTGGTGCTTTTCTAGCTATCTCCTTTGGTTAGGCGCATGTCTTTGGCTTTATACGATGCTCCTACATCACATTACATATATATATATATATGTAATGTATGTATATGTGTGTGTGTGTGTGTGT
>JZKD02S1659248.1:618321-635023 GCA_000966675.3 Picea glauca
AGCCACCAAATTTGTTCACCTCAATTCTAATAAGTTTCAATTTTCTATGAAGGTGATTGGAATGAATGGATTGGACATGGGAAGAGTCGACATCTTGATGGTAGGAAGGTTCTTTAGAGGAGGTAAGGTTCAAGGATTGACTCATCAATTTTTTGAGTTTGGCTTCGATGGTGGCATATTGGTCCTTGAGGGTCTCAATGGAATAATTCAAGGATCTAAGGATGGAATTGATGTTCTTGATGTCTTTCTTGTTCTGGGTGTTTTCTACGATCAAGGTAGTGAGTTATTAGTTTAATATCAGATCCATTTGTGAATAGGAAAAAATGGGTAGGTGGGTCTGCACACAAAAATGGTTACAGGTGAGGGGTACCACAGTGGGTAAGGTGAAGAGAGGAATCCAATGGGGTAGGATGAAAATAAGGGTGTCAGGAAGGGTGGGTGGGTCTATGGAAAAAAAAGGCTTACAAGTGATAGGTACCACGACGATTAGGGTGAAGAGAGGAATCCAATGGAATAGGTCCCAGAAAAGGGTGCCAACATGAACACTATACTCAATTTTTTACTCTTGTGGTGTTATACTTCATTTTGAAGAATACTATAGTGAAAAAATGCCCAAATTATTATCAGGGAAAATTGTGTAGGAATTTCGCAACCTAGATGTAGGAGGCAGGGTTGTGCGAAAAAAGTGCCTATATGTTTTTGTTTAGTGTTGTTCCTTTCCCAAGGGTTATGGTTTTTAGGGTTCTTATAGACAAGGGTTTACCCCGTGCTATAGTTCTCTGGTATACATACAGGGTCGTACAATAGTACTTGGCACAATATCTCAGGGCACCAACTAAGGAGGCTCGATCGTACCCTAAGTCATACTATCTTATTACCCAAGTAATACATAGTAGTCTTCCTGAGTGTTATTCCCAGTGCCACTATAGCAGTCAAGCGACTAATAGGATGATCTAAAGTTGGTTTCAGAAGACCTAGGGGACTCCCTATATACGTGAAGGTACATGGGAGTGGTGTCATGTCAACGTGTTTTTTGATGCGGTACTACTTGAAGGGGTACCAACAAGGGTTATAGAGGTTTCCAACAAGGTGAAACATTTGTTTCAAATAACCTGTGAAACCATTTGTATTTCATGCATGTACTATTCCCCAGCCGCAATTTTACCCTTCAAACGACAGATGTTTGTGCTTTAAATATGTCGGCAATACACATATCTGCCAAGAAAAAAAAAATTCCCAAAATTTTTGCAGAGGAAAGTAATTTGATACCACTTAAGTACCAGAAGTATTATATAAAGAAGAAACATAAATATTACGAAAAATACCAACGAAACAACAAAATATAGAGAATAATCACACCAACAATGATACCTTTATTGATAGAAAGTTAATTTCACTTGTCTCTTCAAGGGGGGAACCTTTACCATAGTAGATATTTATTACAATAAATCTCAAGAAAATACTTTCCCATTCCTTCTAATCTTATTTCTACTAATTTTGTCTTCTAAAGAACACTTTAGAGGAAGATCTTTCTAGAAGAGGAAGCGTTTTTTAGTCTTCTAACATTAGACTTGTTCACATTATTATATAGACCTTATTTACTAATGTCAGCCTTTATTACATAGAAAACATATTATTATACCTACATGAGGGGTTAGGGAGGCTAGGTCCCTAACATACCACCATTCTACTAAGGGAAACCACTTGACCCATTGTGTCTATTTATCATAGGCAAAGCAACAAATATATCCTTCTAGACATTTATTCACAATCTCAAATTTCCCATTGGATTGAGGATGGTAAGATGAGATATGAGCCAATTGAGTACCCAAACAAGGAAATAATTCAGTCCAAAAATTTCCATTGAAAATTGGGTCTTTGTCACTTACAATCATCTTGGAGACTCCATGTAGATTTTGAAATATTTCCATGAATGTTGTGGATATTGTACGTGTTTTAAAAAGATGTGAAAGAGAGAAAAAATGGGAATACTTTGCTATTTGATCCACTACTACCATGATGATATTATTTCCTTTAGATTTGGGTAAACCTATAATAAAATCCCTTGAAACATCTTCCCAAAATTGACTTGGTATAGCTAATGTTTGTAGGAGACCTAGCGTCTTAATTGTCCCTCCCTTATTCTATTAATAGACCACACATTCAACCATAAAATTTTGAACATCAGTTTTAAGACCTTCATGTTGGACATGTTGTCATTGATGTCAATAGTCGATGTGATGATTTTTTGTTATGATGAATTATCATTGTGATTTACCATAGATGATATTGTCATTGATGTCAATAGTATATCAGTTAGCAGAAAATGTCAAACAGTATGCAAAGATAGGAAGCGTAAGCTCAAGAGGAGGATCGAACAGTATGCAGAGATTAAAGAGATCAGAAGGAAGCATAAGATCAGGAGGAGGATCGAACAATATGTAGAGATCAAAGATCAGAATAAAAAGCGTAAGATCAGGAGGAGGAGTGATCGGTATGCAGAGATCAAATCTTGGAAGGAAAATCATAAGCTCAAGGTGAGAAGCCTCAGTAGTTGTCCGATCAAGAAATTGATTATGTTGATCATCTCATATTATGGACATTGGTCATATGAGTGACTGCGGGCTTGAGGACCATTGGAGGATCGTGACCGTTGGATCTACAAGCCATATCAACAGCAGGGATAGATTGCGGAGATCAGAAGGAGAACTAAACAAATCGCTAGTTCCAATCCCACAATTGGTCTAGATCGTTAAATCTCATAGACTCGAATATCGACGACTGTGGTTGATCTAACAAACGATCATATTAAGTTAGATTAAGTCGTGACCGTCAGATGCACAATCTCCAGATCAACGACAGGGATAGATTGTGGAGATCGGAAGGAGAATTAAATGACTCGTTAGTTCCAATCCCACAATTGGTCTAGATCGTCAGATCTCATAGACTCGAATATCGACCACTGTGGTTGATCCAAAAAATGATCAGATTAAGTCGGATTGAGTTGTGACCGTCGGATGTGCAATCGCCAGATCAATGACAAAGATATATTTTGGATATCGAAAGGAGAATTAAATATCGTTCTATTTCTAATCCCGCAACTAGTCAGGACCGTTAGATCTTATAGCCTCGAAGATCGACTATTGTCGTTGACTCACCAATAGTGCACAACTTCAAATTGCAGAGTTTTGGTGACAAGTTAAATTACTCGCAAGTTGTGGTTCTGCAATCATCCTTGATCATTTATCTGCTTCGAGTGTCTTCATGACCATTGGATTACTTTGAGTGGAAGGATAGGATAAGTGGGGAAAAATGGTTGAGAATTTGATTATCCGAATACTCGTCAACCGTTGGATAATTTTTGAGTGGAAGGATAGGATAAGATGAAAATATGAGATCTCGATCACCTGAATATCTATCATTCGTCGGATCATTCTAAGTGGAAGGACAGGATAAGCTAAAAGAAGAGTCGTTGGATTTAATCCAAGGAAAAGCAACATCATAGATAGATTGAGCCATCAATATGAGAACATGATCGATGAACAAAATTTAGTTAAGGTTCTAAAGATACGAGGAGGTTACACTCCGAAAAAATCTCACTTCAAGATTTTTCAATTTTAGATTTGAAAAACCCGAAGCCCGGAGAGCCGAAAATCCGAAATGAATAAGGACCATTGAATTTGGAGGACATACGATGACCGTTGGATCAGGTTTGTTGGTCAACATACCACGTTAGCAAGGACACATGGAAGACCATGTCATAAGACCACATTAGTAGACCATGTCAGCAAGGACATGTGGCAGACCATGTCAGCAGACCACGTTAGAAAATACACATGGCATAATCAGATGATGACAAGTGTCAAGAGGAAATTGGCTCATGCCATGTCAACACATGACGTCAATAAGTTACATCACTCTGAGAGTTTTCACCACCAACATATGTCAAAAGTCCCGAAGTCCCGAAGGACGAAGGTCCGAAGTCACTCTCAACTGTCGATCTAAGATACATCGAGATTTAGGAAAACTGTTAGATCCAAGAGAAGAACATGTGTCACATGAGGAGATCCACGTCAATAAGACTACATCAGCAAGGACACATAGCATAATTAGATAATGACAAGTGTCAAGTTGAATCGACATTTCAAGTATGTGCAAATCATGAATCTGAGTGACACGCGGAAGCTACTCAACTCGTGACACATCATCAAGTGACGTAAGCAAGTTACATCACTACAAGAGTTTTTACTTCAGGATTTTTACCACCAGTGCTTGCCCAAAGTCCTAAATGCCGAAGTCCCGAAGTGGACACGAGACGTCCGATCTGAAGATCACTTCGGGAGAATTCTCGAATGTCGATCTACTATAGTGGAAGGATAGTGTAAGTGGAAGTATTAACCAACAAAAAGCAGTCTCCACCACTTATGACTTACTCAGTAGGTGATCACTCCAGAGAAAAATGGAACAACGTTTATTTGAAACCTCTGAAGTCTCAAAGTGGACATGGGTCGTCCGATCTGAAGAATACTTCGGGTGCACTCTCAACCGTTGATCAAAATACAGTGGAAGGACAGCGTAATTATAATAGCCGAAGTCCCGAAGTAAATGGTGGCCATCCATCTCAATGCTTGATTAACTCCTGGCCGTCAAATTAAGAAATGGCAGGATAGATGTAAGTATCGAATATGACCATTGATCCGGTTCTGTGATATAAATGAGAACCATTCGATCTGTTCGGAAAAATCTACTTCAGGATATTTGAAAGGTTGTGAAGTCCTGAAGACTCGAAGGGAGAAATCCCGAAGTCCCGACAATCGTCCATCTCATCGGGAGATTGAATCATGACCGTTGAATTGATAAGCGTTTAAGAGATCATCTCGCCTAACGTATGAATAATGCCATTGGTCATATGGTAAAGAGATTTAAAAGGCATAATGTAATACATCACTTAGATTGATAAGCTCGTGTTTCTACGCCAATGATCATATGAACATGGTTTGAAGGAAGCGTTGATTTATGTAATCATAGAGAAGAAGGAAATCAATCCATACCTGTGATCGATTTATGAAAGTAAAGGGGATGCCAGGTGTAAAGTTGAAGACCCGCAATGATGATCTCTTGTGGTCCCAAAAGTTGTTGTAAATGAAGTTAGTTATAACTTGTTTCACAAGTCGGCCCAATAACTTAAACAAGTTTTGAGCATAAGAAACTATAAATACAAGCATGATTGGTTCACTAGATGGTGTGCTTGGGGAAGAAGACGGGCTTGTGGGAAATATAGGATCACTGAGAAAGAGCGGCCTGTGGAGAAAAATGAAGGGGATGTGGACCTGAGGTCTGTGTGAATATCAGATTCAAGAAGAAGTGAAGAAGGAACGAATATCAGAGGAAAGATAAAGCGAAGAAGGCACGAATTTTAGACAGAAGATGAAGTGCGGTGATGAGCGTTTATGGTATACCTCTGATCATGAAATAGAGTTGATTCAATAATGGATCACTGCTACTACAGTTGAATTACTATATTAACTTTAGTTGGATAGATTGTGTTCTATCAACAAGCCAAGTCTTGTGGCAAGATGGGTCTTGCTTGAGAGTTGGTGCTCTTTGAGGAGTTGGTTCTCCTTACTTCAGTTGGTGTTGATACAAAATAGTTGGTGCTGGGAAAATTCATATTACTATATTCACATAAATATACATATCAATTATACAAAATCTTACACAAACATATGGTATCTCTTGTGTCCATTGTGATTATGATTTGATTGTTCTTAATCTGTACAATTATGTTTTAATTGCTAACTTGCAAGAAGAAAAGTTATAAAATTCCACACACTAATTCACCCCCAANNNNCCCCCCTCCTCTTAGTGTGGGTGATGTGTTCAACACTTCCCAGAAAAAATCATTCTTGATCATGTGGTAAATTTTCAAGAACCCTAAATTTTCTCCTATAGGATAAGTGTGCAATTCCATAAGGACCTTTTGTTTGAGTTGGGAATTATTACATAAATATAGGCGATCATGATACCATAGCAAATCATTCTTCCACAAAAATGTATCTAATGCATTGGGGTCCTCTTATAGTTGTTGAATGGTCTTTCATACCTCTTGATCTTACTTCCATTATATCCTTTCTTCTCCACCCAATCAGATTGAAGAATAGAAATAGTGCATAGTAAACCCTCTATTTCTTCTTCTTTCCTTGAAAGTGAATCTGCCACAATATTGTGTTTTCCGTTTTTGTATATAATTTAAAATTCATAACCTAACATCTTTGTAAAAAAAAATTGTTTCTCTTCTAAAGATAACCGTTTCTCCAAAAAGTACTTCAAACTATCATGATCCGTTTTTACTTTGAAGTGTCTTCCTATTATGTAAAGACGCAATTTATTAACTACATGTATTATGGCCAACATTTCTTTTTCATAAATGGGTTTGAGTAAGTTTTTTCCTTTAATTTGGATTATTTCAAAGGCAAGGGACCTTCCTTATTGCATTAAAATCGCACTAATTCCATGGCCTAAGGAATCACACTCCACAATAAAGGTTTTTGTGAAGTCAGGTGTGGCCAAGACAAGAGTCTTACACATAACCTCCTTAATTTTTTCAAAAGCTTTGGTTGCTTCTTGAGTCTAATAAAATGATTCCTTCGTTAATAATATTGTTAGAGTTACTCCTATTTGACCATATTTATTGACAAACTTGTGTTCCTATGATGATAGTGTTTCCTTCAGATTTGGGTAAACATGCAATAAAATCCATTGAAATGTCTTCTGAAAGGTGACTTGGTATAGATAATGGTTGTAGGAGACCTAGCATCTTAATTGTCTCTCCCTTATTCTATTAGCAGACCAAACATTCAGCCACAAAATTTTGAACATCAGTTTTAAGACCTTCCCAGAAAAATCCTTCTTGATCATGTGGTAAATTTTCAAGAACCCTAAATTCCTCTTATAGGAGAAGTGTGTAATTCCAAAAGGACCTTTTGTTTGATTTGAGAATTCTTACATAAATATAGGCGATCATGATACCATAGAAAATCATTCTTCCACACAAATTTATATAATTCATTGTTGTCCTCTTGTAGTTGTTGAATGATATTCCATACCTCTTGAAATTACTTTCATTCTATCCTTGCTTCTCCACCCAATCAGATTGCGGAATAGAAATAGCACATAGTGAACCCTCTATTTCTTCTTATTTCATTGAAATTGAATTTGCCACAATATTGTGTTTGTATATAATTTCAAAGTCATAACCCAACATATTTTTAAAACATATTTGTTTATCTTCTAAAGATAATCGTTTCTCCAAGAAGTACTTCAAACTATCATGATCTGTTTTTACTTTGAAGTGTCTTCCTATTAGGTAAAGACGAAACTTCTTAACTACATTTAGTATGGACAACATTTCTTTTTCATAAATGGGTTTGAGTAAGTTTTTTCCTTTAATTTGGCTTCTTTCAAAGGAAAGGGGCCTTCCTTATTGCATTAAAACTGCACTAATTCCATGGCCTAAGGAATCACACTCCACAATAAATAAATAAAAAATTGAAGTCAGGTGTGACCAGGATAGGAGTCGTACACATATCCTCCTTAATTTTTTCAAAAGCTTTGGTTGCTTCTTGAGTTCAAGAAAATCCTTCCTTCGTTAATAATATTGTTAGAGGTGTTCCTATTTGACCATATTTCTTAACAAACTTGTGCTAATATCCTATAAATCCTAAGAATCCTCTAAGTTTCTTCAAGGTTATGGGAATTGGTCATTCCCTCATAGATTTAATTTTGTTGAGGTCCACTTTGAAACCTTCATGAGATACAATATGACCCTAATATTCCACTTCTTGAATTCCAAAGGAACACTTGGAAGGATTTGTATAAATTTGTTTCTCTTCCAATAGTTGTAATACTCTGTCAACATGTTGTACACTCTCTTCCCAATGTTTGTTATATATTAGTATGTCATCAAAAAATACTAGCACAAATTTTCTAAGGAAAGGTTTGAAAATAGAATTCATCAGTCTTTGAAATGTTGAAGGTGCATTAGTAAGTCCAAATGGCATAACCAAAAACTCATAATGATATTCATGTGTTCTAAAGGCTATTTTGGGATTGTCTTCCTGCATCATTTTGATTTGATGATATCCCGAACGAAGATCCAACTTAGTAAAGAAAATTGTTCCATGTGATTCATCTAATAATTCGTCAATGATAGGAATATGAAAATTATATTTGATGGTCATTTTGTTGAGTTTTCTATAATCTGGACACATACACCATGAACCATCATTTTTCATAACCATCACTATTGGTGAAGAGAAATCACTTTGTCTAGGTTGAATGATTCCACCCTCTAACATTTCTTGGATCATACACTCAATATCATTGTTAGGGACCTAAACTCCTTAACCCTTCACATAGGTAGAATATTATATTTTCCATGTAATAAAGGTCAACATTAGTTAATAAGGCCTATTTAAAAATGTGAACAAGTCTAATGTAAGAATAATTGATAGAAGCTTCCACTTCTAGAAAGATCTTCCTCTTGAATGTTTTTTAGAAGGTAGAATTAGTATAAATAGGAGTATAAGGCATGAGAAAGTCTTGTCTTGAGAAATATTGTAATAGAGATCTGTTATGTTGGAGGTTTCCCACTCGAAGAATCAAGTGAACTTGGATTTCTATCAATAAAGGTATCATTTTTTGTTATGTGATGCTCTATATTATGTTGTTCTAATGGTATTTTATACAATATTTCTATTTCTGCATATTATAATACATCCAATACCTTACAAGTGGTACCATAGCTCTTTCCTGTGCAGAAAATTTAGGTGGTTTTTTCCAAGGTAGAGACGTGTACTATCAGCATCTTTAAAGCACAAAGATATGTCATTCAGTAGGTAAAATTATAGTTAGGGGATACTACATGTAGGAAATACAGACGGTTTCATAGGGTTACTCGAAACTAAAGTTTCACCTTGTTGGAAACCTTTGTAACCCATGTCGGTACCCCTTCGAGTAATACCTCATCAAACAAGATTTGTACATTTCCATCACTCCCACGTACCATTAGGTATACAGGGACCCCCCTAGGTCTTCTAAAACAAGCCCTATATCGATCGATCAATCGACTAACTACTATAATGACACTTTTTGGATAGTTGTTTGTCATTGATGTCAACCCTATTCAACCCTAGAAGAAGCCTCGAAGCAAGTTTGGAAGAATCTAGAAGTGATGGGTGTATTTGGAGAAGTATCTAAAGTGGTCCCCTTATGGAATAGATTTAAGCATGGTCCTCATGGGAATATGCTTTGAATAAGTCTACAAAAATCCATGGAAATATGGCCAAGTGGTTAAGATATTGAGAAGCCCCATAGTTGTGGTCATGAATCCCGAAGTTGTTTGAAGAAAAAGAGGATGAAGGATAGTGAAAATTAATGTAACACACTCATATATGGATAGTCATCATCATGTTGTTTCCAATGGTAGGTCGCATGCCACGTAGTTCCTTGTGGTTGAGAAGATATGCCCTCTTGAAGTTGTAAGCCCAAAAGAATGGTTAAGAAGATCCTAAATGGTTACAACAAGAAGTTACAAGTCATTAATTAAGGGTAAAATAGTTATAAAAAAAGGTACAGGTCGGCCCTAAAGTTAGGGAAATATGTCACTTGGAAAAGTATAAATAAACCTCAAGGAGCCTCTTATTTGTACACACACAAGTTTATTGAATATCTTCTAAGTGAGAAAGTGATCTATTGGTGAATCTGAGATGGTGAATATGAGATAATGAAGGAGTGTGGAGGAGAAATTTTCAAGATTGCAGGTGTGCGAAGGGTTTTTCTGAGAAAACCCTAATTTAGCTGACCCTCGCGAGTTAGGCTACAGGTGTCCCATGAGGCAACCTCGCAAGTTGTACTACACTCATCATGTGAGGCCCTTCCAGTTGACTGGCCTCTGACCATCGAGGCTGAGGGAAATTTGAGAGACATGCTTGTACCAAGTTTTTCAAGTTGAGGAAGGTTTGTAGGTCTGTAATCTAATGCAACATGTCTGCTATAGGATTAAAGGTATGTTTATATGCACGTTTTGAGGGTTATGTTTTGGTGATGTTATGGTACATGATTGAGGCATGTCTTGGTGATGGTGGTACATGTTGAGACACATCTTTTAATATCTTATGGTTTATGGCATGATTGAGACATATCATGAGTGATATGGTATATGGTTGAGGTACATATCATGGTACATGTTATGGCACATTTCTTGGTACATGGTTGATGGATGTTATGTAACAATTCTTGGTACATGGTTGATGGATGTTATGGAACATTTATTGGTACATGGTTGATATTTTGGTTGAGGCACACATTTTGGTACATGATTGAGACACATATCTTGATGATGGTATGATATGTGTTGAGGCACTTCTTTGTAATCTTGGTACATGCTTGGTACATATTTGGCACATGACTAAAGGTATGTTTTAGTGGTATTGGGCATATCTTTGATAGATATTCCTGGTATATGATCTATGTGAGTGGATTTGATGATGAGGTATCAGTATTAGTGACAGTGACAGAGATAGTGATAGGTTAATGTGACAGTGATAGGTTGATCGGTGGCACGTTGATAGTGATATGTTGATGTGACAACAATAGGTTTATCAGTGACAGTGACAAGTTGATCAGTGACAGTGATAGGATCAGTGGTAGTGACAGGTTGAGTCTACACATATATTTCAGGGTGACTGGATGGGGAAAGGAAAGGGGGTTGTAGCCTCCTTCCGGTTGAAGCCAAAGAACACAGGGAGTTGGAGCTTCCTTCAGGTTGGAGCCTATAAATCAGGGGGTCATAACCTCCTTCCAATTGGAGCTGGAGAATTCAAGTAGTTGTATCTTCCTTCAAGTTGTATCCTGTAAACAGGAGGTTGGAACCTCCTAGTTGGTGCTGGAGAATTTGGAAGTTAGTGCTTCCTATGAATGTATATTTTATATATAAGAAAACATTCCATGGTTTTCTCCCATCTGGATTTCCACGTAAAACACTGGGGTATTGTGTATATGTGTATGATGTGATGCATTGTTTATGATTACATGTTTATGATATGGTAAAATAAATCATATATGAATGGAATCGTTGATAATGTAATATTCTGATTAAAAGTGGTATAAAATTCTCAATACTAATTCACTCCCCCTCTCAGTATTCCAACAATTGGTATGAGAGTCCTTCAAAAAATAGTCTAATCATTGGTAGGAAGATCATGGAGTATGCTAAGATTGGAATACCACAGTTTGATGGAGAGAACTATGCCTTCTGGAGCAGAAGGATGAAAACCTATGTGCAATCACAAGGATGTGATGTTTAGAAAGTAGTAGTAGACAGATGCATAGCACCTACAACTCCTCCAATAGATAAATATGGAAAGAAACTCAGTGAAAACAATTCAAGAGATAAAAAAATTATTTTGAATGGCCTAGTTGATACAATATATGTCAAGGTTATGCATTGTGATTCTACAAATGATATTTGGGAAAAACTTCAAAATATCTATGAAGGAGATGCCAAAGTCAAAGGATCCAAGCTTCAAACTTACAGAGGTCAATTTGAACAATTGAAGATGAAGGAAGATGAAGACATTGTAGCTTAATTTCTACCAGCCAATGAAATAGTGAATGATGTTAAAGGTTTGGGAAAATAAATTAAAGAACTAGTCATTAATCAAAAGGTACTAAGGTCTCTACCAATGAGATTTGATCCTAATATTTCATCCCTAGAATAAAGAGCACATCTTGCTACATTGAGCATGGATGATTTACATGGAATCCTTATAGCCTATGAAATGAGAACAGAGAAGGATAATCCATCCAGAAATGAATCAACTTTCAAGGAATCCAAGAAGGAAAAGAAGAAGAAGAAGAAAAATAAAAATTCAAACTGCAGTTGCAGTGATGATTCAAAGGTAGATGAATAAATGGCCAACTTCATAAGGAAGTTGAAGAGAGGAGCCGACAAGTAAAAATGTATTCTTCCCTTAAATTTTTTTAATTATGGTAAAATTGGTCATTTTGCTACTAAATATCCTTATGATAAGAAGTCATATAGTGATGAAGAAGAAGGTCCCAAGAAAGAAAATAAATATCAAAAGGGAAACAAGAAATGAGATAAAAGGAAAGTATTCAAGAGAAACCTCTACTCAAGAGAAGACGGTTCTTCATCTGATGAAAATGATGACAGTGACAGTGACTCAGAAAGAGTGCTCTTCATGGAAATGGAAACTCAGAAAGGAACCTTTGAAAGTGACAAAGAAGGTGAAGTAGAACTAATCAGTGCCTTAAGCAAGCTAAAAAGATAAAGGAAGAAAATCAAGTTATTCAAAGAAGAATTGATCAAACTAAAGGAGAGTTCTAAAAACCACAAAGAAGTTGCTCATTTAAAAACCAAGGTAAAATAAGAAGAAAAGAGATAAAATATTTTGACAGTCCATCTTAACAAAAGATCTGAATATTTAAACAAGCTTGTACCATAATTCAGCCAATAAGAAAGAAGACTTGAAGAAGAAATCATCTCCTTAAAAATCCAACTTGAAGAAGGAAAAAGAATGGAAGATTTAATGCAGATCTAGATGATAAAGAAAGAAAAAGAGTGTGAAAATCTTGAAGAGTAAGTCATGTCAATGAGATTTGAGTTCAACAAGCTCAGCAAGAACTTGAAAATTTCTCAACTGTTAGAATACATTCTCAAAAGTCAAAGGCCATGTAGTGACAAGTCTAGACTAGGATACAACCAAATTCATTTTGAGAAAGGTTCAAGCTCCATGACGAAAGAAACAGAACAAAAGGGTTATGCAGAAGTTATCAGAAGTGCCAAGCCTTCAAAGAATAATATTCAGGTAATGGAAGAAGATCATCCAATCAAAGGAACACAATATCATCAGAGGAATGAATACAGAAGAAGAATATTTCCAAGAAGACCCTATACCTTCAAAACCCTTAATCATAGAGAAGGAAATAACAGAAGAGAATACTGTGATCAGCTAAGGCATGAATTTATAAGGACTAAATCACAAAGAGGTTCATTTGCTTCCAAGTATCAAAGTTTCTTTTTGGGTCATTTTTTTACATGTAATAAATTTAGACATAAAGTTGTGAATTGTAGAGTGTATGGAATAAATGTTCAAGCAAGAGATGATTATGTGGCCCCCCACAATATTTAATGTTACAAATGCTACAATTGTGGACACATAGCTCGAAACTGTCAAAGTGTGATGTATCATTTCATAAAGGAAAACACGAATGTCGGATACAGGGAAGTTTGGAGAAGAAAATAAAAACAAGAAGAGCATGTAAATGAAGAACAAGCCCCAGAGATCATACTCGCGGGATTTGAAACAACACAAGATAATGATGAATCTATAGGCCAAGAGGAAGATGTCATAATTCAGAAGGACGATGGAGACGAAGATGTCATAATTTAGAAGTACTATGAAGATGAAGATGTCATAATTCAAGAAGATAATGAATCTATAAGCGAAGAGGAAGATGACTCAGCATCAAAGAAATTTGAAGTACTCTTCTAAGCCATCATTCTTGAAAACTCCCAATAATGTGAATGATGAAGAGGGGGATTCTAAGCAGCAGTAGATGGGTCAACATTGTGTGTAGTTGATTAGCATAATCATGGAAATTTTTATGACATATGAACAGAGATGATTTCATGAGATCTTTGGCAGGTCTAGACAGATGCATAAAAATGGATGAAAGAATATTGTTGGGTCAAACTATCTAATCATAGGAAGGAAAGCAGTGAAAGGCACAACAAGATAGGGGAAGATAAATCGTCAAAAAAAGCTATATAATCATGGGAAAATGTTGAATGATGTGTTCATTGATTTCTAAGCAGTAAACATGACAAGTTTTGAAGTCAAGTAAATTTGAATGTTGTTTTTTATATGTCAATGAATTACAAGAGGAAACATAAATGGACAATAATAACTAGAAGAGATGAAAGGAAGCAAGTACAAGAAGCCCCACATTTATCTACACGACATATTGTAGAGAATGCAAGGGGACAGAAATCATCAGAGAAAGAGATCAGAAGCATGAAGATAGGGGGAGACATACCAACAAGGGGAGTTACTCTTTTTCCCATGATGAGAAAGAGAAATATTATAAGAGAGAGATCAGAAGCATGAAGACAAAGGGAACAAACCCAAGGGGAGATACCCTTTTCCATTGATGTCAAAGGGGGAGGGAAACATTAAAAGAGATAGATGAGGAACAATGGTCATGGGGGAAGTATGAGTGTTGCCATCAATGAAAAATGGGGTTATTGTTGTATAGTTGGATGTCATTGATGTCAACCTTGCTCAACCCCAAAAGAAGCCCCGAAGCAATTTTAGAAGAATACAGAAGTGATGGTTGTGTTTGGAGAAGTCTCCAAAGTGGTTTCCTTATGGAATAGATTTAATCATGCCCCTCACGAGAAGATGCTTTGAATAAATATACAAGAATCCCTGAAAGATGGCTAAGTGGTTAAGACATTGAAAATCCGTAGAGTTGTGGTCATCAATACCAAAGTTGTTTGAGGAAAAATATGTTGAAGGACAGTGCAAATGCATGTAACACACTCATAGATAGATAGTCTTTGTCATGTCATTTCCAATGGTATGTGGTACACCATGTAGTTCCTCATAGTTGAGGAGATATTTCCTCTTGAAGTTGGAAGCCTTGAAGAATGGTTAATGAGCCCCTAAACGGTTACAATAAGAATTTACAAGTCATTAATTAAGGGTAAAACAATTATAAAAAGAAAGTACAAGTCGACCCTAAATTTAAGGAAATAAGTCACTTGGAAAAGTATAAATACAACTCAAGGAGACTCTCATTTGTACACACACAAGTTTATTGAATATATTCTAAGTGAGAAAGTGATCTATTGGTGAATCTGAGATGGTGAATGAGAAAATTTAAGGATTTTGAGTTGGAGCTTCCTTCAGGTATCAGTATCAGTGACAGTGACAGTGACAGAGACAGTGACAGGTTGATGTGACAGTGACAGGTTGATGTGACAGTGATAGGTTGATCAGTGGCAGGTTGATAGTGATAGATTGATCAATGACAGGTTGATGTGACAACAGCATGTTGATCAATGACAATGACAGGTTGATCAGTGATAGTGACAGGATCAATGGTAGTGATAGGTTGAGTCTACACATATATTTCAGGGCGACTAAATGGGGAAAGGAAAGGGGGTTGCAACCTCCTTCCAGTTGGAGCCAAAGAACACAAGGATTTGGAGCTTCCTTCAGCTTGGAGCCTGTAAATCAGGGGGTCATAACCTCCTTCCAGTTGGAGCTGGAGAATTCAGGGAGTTGTAGCTTCCTTCAGGTTGGATCCTGTAAACAGGGGGTTGAAACCTACTTCTAGTTGGTGCTGGAGAATTTGGAAGTTGGTGCTTCCTATTAATGTAATATTTGACATATAAGAAAACATTCCATGGTTTTCTCCCATTTGGGTTTCCACGTCAAACATTGGTGTATTGTGTATATGTGTATGATGTGATGCAATTTTTATGATTACATGTTTATGATATGGTAAATGAAATCATATATGAATGGAATCATTGATAAGTTAATATTCCAATTAAAAGTGGTATAAAATTCAAAATAATGATTCACTCCCCCTCTCAGTATTCCAACAATTGGTATCAGAGTGGGTCCTTCAAAAAATAGTCTAATCACTGGTAGGAAGATCATGGAGTATGTTATTATTGGAATACCACAGTTTGATGGAGAGAACTATGCCTTCTAGAGCACAAGGATGAAAACCTATGTGCAAGCACAAGGATTTGATCTCTAGAAAGCAGTAGTAGATGGATACATAGCACCTACCACTCCTCCAATATATAAAGATGGAATTAAACTCAGTGAAAAAAATTCAAGGGCTAAAAGTGTTATTTTGAATGGCCTAGTTGATACAATATATGTCAAGGTTATGCAGTGTGACTCTGTAAATGATATTTGGGACAAACTTCAAAATATCTATGATGGAGATTCCAAAGTCAAAGGATCAAGCTTCAAACTTACATAGGTCAATTTGAACAATTGAAGATGAAGGAAGATGAAGACTGTTGGGTATGTGTTATATTCTTTGCATGTGTGTGTGTGTGGATGTGTCAGATACGACGACTGCGTCTGATGATCCCTTTTTGCTATTTTTAGCGGATTTTTCTATTTTTAGTTGATTTGTAAATTAATCCCAGATTAAGGGATTAGGGTTTTGGTATCTACGGAATACCTGAAAAAACATTGTATATATTGTATGGCGAATGGTGAAATTCGATATAATGAAAAAGAAAGGTTTTCCCGGTTGAGGGTTTCCGGTAAAGATCTATGTGTATTCTGTGTATGAGCCATTGATTAATTTTTGTATTGCTTAAGAATATATATGCATTTCTTTTCTTCGCAGGTTTAAAACTTACATGTGGTATCAGAGCACGTTTTTGGCTTCAGAGGGATGCCTTTGTTGCTGAGGGTTTGGCTTGGTCTCAATAGATCAAGTTTATCTTGGGTCTGTGATAAACCTGGTTTCAGTGGGAGATTTTGCAGAGGAGATTCGAGTAAAGTAAAAGGAATGGCGAGCTCATCTAGAATCGAGATAGAGAAGTTCAATGGTAAAAACTTTGAGCTATGGAAGCTCAAGA
>JZKD02S1659248.1:656319-677546 GCA_000966675.3 Picea glauca
TATTGATATTTTCATTTGATTTAATGTGTCTATTTCATAGTCAAATCACTTCAAGAACATTGGAATCAACAATCAAGTGAAAGGAAAAAGTTGTACAAACATCGAAAGAAGTGTGTTGGTTGGTTGTATGGTTTTAAATGATAAAATGTGTCCAAGGGTTTTACTTCACAACTCCAAATATTCATATTGATGTGAATATTACCATCACCATGATTCATCAGGTGCTCACTCACTGGTCTGGCAATATTCCTCAAGTTCTATATCTACATTTATACAACACTAGTCATGAAAACAAAAATCAAATTGTGTTTGGATATCTAAGAATGCTTGTTGAAATGGGAATCTTTCAAAAGGTAAAAGTTGGTTTCCTTATTGTTGGACACACTCATGATCATATTGATCAAATGTTCAGTCGTTTTTCAGTAACATTGAAGAGGAAAAATGTTGGAATCTTACCACAATTAATTGAATGTATTAATAAATCATACATTCCATAGCATGTTTTTCACATATTAGAAGAAACTGCTGACATGTGAAGATTTATTCAAGGATTGCATGGTGAAGAAAAATGTATTAAGAAACTTAATGACATTAGCTTCCAACATCAGTTTTGTTTAAAAAAAGTTGATGGGAAAACACTTATATTGGGAAATAAGTATTCAACTACTTTAGAATGTGGGCCTTCATCAGGTTTAGTATTTTTTAAGTTCATTCCAGATCTTCCAATATTTGCATCAAATTTATTGTTATTATAATCAGTCGCTGAAATTCATAATGCACGAAGGCATAATAGAGATGTAGATTATTCTGAATGCTTGGAAAAAATAGAAAATTCCATTAAAGTTACATATGAGTACTTTGATGTTGTTGATTCGTTTTGGTGGGAGTCTTCTTTTAATGGTAAAAGTGACATAATTTCAAGATAAAAAAAAAATGAAGATATATTTTTGAAGACTCCATTTTGTTGGCCACAAAATATGCCAAATGAATCCGAAGAAAGAAAAATTGTTGAACAACAAGAATCTCAAGGTGTTATTGATTTTTCAAAAGTAGATGAAAGAGATGTATATTGGTTCTAGAAGTTCATGTGCACAACATGAAGCAATGGAAGACCTTTATAGGGGTTCATTACATGATATTAAGGAGGGTAGCATGATTGCAGTCTTAGTTGTTGAAGATCCACATGGTTATCCATTCTGGATTGAAAAGGTTATAAATATTGATAAATAAAATGAAGATGTTATAGAAATTGAAGTGCATTGGTATGCAACAAGTACACACCCATTCAATGGTGTGTACAAGCCAGAGATGGTGGTTGAGAAACATGTCAGTAGAAAGAGAAAAGGAAAGGGTCAAAATACAATTCATCGTCGCATTGACCTCTTAAAATTAGAGGATGTTGACATACTTGTTTATGGCTTCAATTTGACAAAGAGATGAACTCTTTGCTCCAGGAAAACAAAGATTATCAAGATGTTGTTGCCACAAGAAATATCTACAATATGGGAGTCTGTTGAACCTAGTCATAGATCTAAAATGATTTTGACATCTAAAATGTTGGGCATGCATGTAGACTTAGATGGTGCATTCATTGATAATAGAGAAGAGTATGGATTATCTACATCTTCATCCAATCATTCATTTGAAGACAATGTAGAATATGATGGTATTTCAAAATCCATGAGTCAATTTGAATAAGTGTATGAAACATTTTATGTATTTTTGATCCATGTGATGTTTGTATGGTAACTAGAAATGAGTGTTCTAACTTACATATGATCTTACATGAAGTTATGAATCATTTCTATGTTTTATGAATTATACGTTTTTATTATAGAGAATATAATAAAATTTTTTAGCTCATATGTTTTGAATATGGACAATGTAACAATACTTTTAAGAAATAATTTATGTTTCATTCAATGTAATTTGTATTGACTTTTTTTATTAAAAGTAAAAAAAATATTTGGAAGTGATGTTGAATTTTTAAAGTATAGGGTGATATTTTTATGGCATTATGTATTATCTTGTGCTTGGAGTGATAAACTAAGATTTTAAAAGTAAACATTTAAGGGTTGATTTTATGATTTTGTTTATAGTAGTGATGATTTCTTATACCACTTTTAAAAAAATTGGCATTTTAATACCCCAATTTTAGCATGGGTGCTACTCGTAGCAGTTCTTTTCAATTTGATGGTTGATTTTGAGGTTTTGGTTTTAATGGAACCAACTTTTAAGAATAAGATTTCAAATGAGTTATAATTTTAACGTTTAGAAAAAAACACTTTGCTTTAGGTAACATCTCTTTTTTATTTAGGTGTTGATTTTAAGGTTTTTCTGAGCAATTGTATGAATTTTGAAGGCCATGCTTGAAACATATTGTAATTTTAACCCAGTTAGAAAAAATGGTGCTTCCGATAGCACCACTTTTTTATTTAGGGGTTGATTTTCATTTTTTTATGCAAAAATATGGGTTTTAAGGGATAGAGTTATCATTTTGAGGTCACAGTTCTCGTTAAGTTGATAACTTTTTTTTTTACACCGACACCCACTATTTAGGGCATTTGACCAAGTTGAAACAGTCGGTCACCATGGAAGACTTTAGAAATTCCTTTGAGGACTTTGATTTTAGAATGAAGGGCATGAAAGATGTCTTATTTAGGGAATGTTTTATTAGTGGCCTAAAGGATGAAATCCACACCCAGGTCCTCATGGATCTTCCCTGAACTTGGTTGGAAGCTACTAAATGCGCCCAAGAAGAAAAACAAATTATTTTTTCCCAGAACAAAAAACACTCTTTTCTTCTTTTCCCTTGACTTACCAATCGTGCCCCTCATGCCACCCCTCTCAAGATATAGAAATTAACTTGGGTAGAAATGGCTAAATGCCAGATCAAGGGTATTTTTTATAATTATGATGAAAAATATTTTCTAGGGCACAAGTGTAAGGAACGAAAGATTTTTGTGGCCATATATGAGGATGTTGTTGATGAGGAGGTTGAAGTTTACCTTGTGGAAGAGCTGCCCCCAACATATTATCATACTCCTCCCACTAATCCACTAGAATTTGAACCATTGATTTAGTTTGACACCCTCACTAGATTCTCTACTCCCCAAACCCTCAAGCTAATTGGCTACATTAACCACAGGAAATTCATAATCCTTATTGACAATGGCAGCACCCACAATTTTATTCATCGTTGCATTGTCCAAGAAATTAATTGATATATTCGTGAAGTCAACAATTTCAAATCATGATTTCCAATGGTGGCTCCATGAAATGTGGTGGGCGTTGTGAAAATGTGTGCCTACAAATTATTCAATACCACCTGAAATCTCATATGTTTGTTATCGACATGGGTTCTTGTGACATTGTGCTCGGCATTGAATGGTTGCGCACTCTCGGTGCCATCATCATGGACTTTAAATACCTCACCATGCAGTTCCAACATGAGGGACAACAATATAAATTCCAATGCATCACAACAAGCTCACATGATATCATCAACTCCCATCGAATGGAAAAGCTACTAAAAAAAGGTCATTCTAGCATTATTTCCCAGCTCCTTTCCATTCACATCATTGAGACACCCTCTATGCACCCTGAATTCCAATATATACTCTCCATACACCAAGCTATCTTAACACTCCCCATGAAATTCTCCCTTCCCACAGTGCCCATGATCATTCCATTCCTCTAGTACCATGCAATATTCCTCCTAATGTTCTCCCTTATCGTTATCCCTTTTCCTAGAAAAATTAAATTGAGAAAATTGTTCAAGAAATGCTAGAAATCGGTGTTATCTATCCTAGTATCAGCCCCTATTATTCTTTGGTAGTCATGTTACTTATTGTAGGGGCTAGTCAACCCTATCGAGTAGACCCGACGGTCAACTAAGAACATATAAGTCAACCGACGTACTTATAAGTAGAGTTCAGTCGAAGTATTTGTTAACTGACTGACCCAGGCAATTAAGTAGTTACACCTGCCTAAAAGAGTTATAAATAGAAAACCACATGAAGGCTCAGATAGATTCATGTGAGAGGTTATATGTAATTGTGTTGTATTTTTATATCATTTAATAAAAGGATTGTTCTTTGGGATCTCATTACATTTGTATGTCTTTACCTATGTCTATGTGTATGCATGTATCTCTATGATGTCCATGTAAGGTTCTATTGGTCACTCTCCCTACTTTTCCCTAGATTACAACAATGGTTTTGTTGTCGATGGTACTGAACTTGGGCATGTAGAAGTGTACATAAGGGAGGGGTGGGAGTGAAAAATTGAGAACTACATCAAAAATTATGCAAGAAGAAATAACCTCTCACTAGCCAAAGCACGGTTGTGGTTCTTTTCAGAGATGCATGAAAGATTCCTTGAAGTTATCCCAGAAGCATTAATTCATCACATTAATAGATCAGGTGATGCGTAATATGACACTCGATGAGAATTTAGGCCTAAAGTTGACAAACAGAGGAAGAAAAAATATGCACGACTACATCAAAAGAATTATCAAATATTATATTTCAGAACAAACCATTGAAGATCGAACGTCTCTCGACAAAATAAAAGAAAATTTCTACACCAAATTGCACGACGGATTTTTCTACACGATTATGAAACTTCTTCATAAATTCCTCCTCGACAAGGGATTTGGTGACATCGTTGAATATTGACCAATATTAGGCACATCGTTACCAAATAGCAACTTCCAAGAAAGAGACGAAAAGTGGGAAGCATTTCTTGATGCAAAGTGCAAAGATACAAGAGAATATTGGGATTACTTCTTGAAGAAATAAATATGGCCAATGCTCTCGACTTAAAGTAAGTTGGTTCGACAATGGGGGGTCGGTCAAAGCTGTGATATGTCATAAAACAAGAAGTAGTGTTTCCAAATCCTAAATGTTGTCAAGAGGGAAGCAATCCCATAAACAATCTGCGGATATCCAGAAAATAGAATGGGATAAAAGACAACATAAAAGAGAATAAATTTGTAACCAGTGGAACAAAAAAAATACGAAGAGAAATATTTCAGGGGAGGGTCAGCCTGACAGAGCACGTGAGCAGTTTGAGTCAGACAAAGATCGACCAGAGTTGGAAATAGCAGCAGTCACGGTGACACCCGACAGAAGTAGCAATGCATAGTTGAACATCCATCAAATGGATGAAAAACCAGAAAGTATCAACTACAAAGAATCTGGACCAGCTTTACATACTTCTCCCTCATCAAAAACTATTCCACGGATAAGAGAATTTATTCAACAAAGGTTGTAGATAGATGACCAATTTTCAATATTATGGTACAGAACAGACGACCAGGGAACCTAGGAGATGCATTGATTTTCAAGCCAGAGTGAAATGAAGTCGACAATATGATGATCCAAATTAAGGATCTCAATGAATCGACCCCACTTCCACATATAATATTGAGAGAAGAAATTAACTATATTCTAGAAGCGACGCAACCTTTGGAATGAAGGTTAGTCGATTATAAAGATCAAAGTTCTCAAATTAAGGATGTGTTTTCTATACTCAAGAAGAAACAAGTATTCCTTGAGTACCATTCATTGTCGGATGCATACAAAACTTGACCAGAAGATTCTACAACTCAGTCGAAAGAAGTAGTAGCTCAAACACCAAAAAAACCGAGAATTCCTACTAAGAAAATCAAAATGGGATTCAAACACATCCCAAATTATGAAGGAGAGGAGGACCCAAAACATCATTGGTTTGTATGTGAAAATTTTTGGGATGCAGTTGATATTACAGATGAAGATAAGAAAATGGATCAATTTGTAGCTACGTTGCGCCACCGCGCCTTAATGTGGTTCATGAACTACGCGGAAAATAAAACTCGTTCAAAAGAATAAATAAAGAATATATTTTTAACATTCTTTAAAATTCAAGACATCACACATATGGCATCCCAAAAGTTAAAAGAAATAAAAAAAGACCAAGAGATTTGGTAAGAGAATATGATAAGAGATTCAAATATCTCCTAAGTCAAATCCTGACGATGATCGACCTGAGCTTGTTGGTCCAGTTGCATGTAGTTGGGCTACTGTTGAGAATCCATTATCCACTACGCCTATACGAGATTACCAATTGTGAAGACACGCTACAAAAGGAACAATGATTCAAGTCGGATGATGATATCCCATCGACTTCCTCGACGACGGAGAGACTTGAGGAGAAAACAAAACATTTGCAACAAACAATCAAAAACCTATCTAAAAAATGTAATGAAGTATGGTGCACCACATGCACTAGGGAAGGACATACAAAGGATAATTGCCCCCTCAATGAGAACACACAAAAAGCAGACGTTCATTGAATACAAGCTCATAAATACTATAATATATGTGAATTCCTAACTCATCATAGTATACAACATTGTCCACATAATATGAAAAACACGAAGTGGTGCCACATATGTGAAGCTTCTAATCATCGAACATCTGAATTCCTTCCAAATGCTTGAAATCAGAATAATATATGAACAGTATACCACACATAAACCATCGATCAAGCAAACAACTATGGTCAAAGAGATGCTTACTATGGTGGTCGTGGTCGAGGTTGAGGATGACAGCGTGGATTTGGTGGTCAAGGTTGAGGTCGTGAACGACCATATTGTTTTAATTGCTGGAAAAATGATCACGAAAGCAGAAATTTCCCTATAAAAGTCAGAATTGATTTGAAAATTTGCAATATATGCGGCATTGGAGATCACTCTTTAGAAGACTGTCTGATAGTACTTGAAAAAATCATACCAAGAAAAAATGTGAATCTACTACATGAAGTATCTAAGGAAGAGATGAGAAAGTCCAAAAACGTACATATCATTACAAGGTTAGGTGCAAGACAAGATATTCACACTCCACCACAAAATTACCAAAGAAAGAAGGCTAAAAACTTCCCAAACCCAGATAAAGAAGAGAAAATATTGAGAGAAAATCTTAAATTCTTCAAGAATTCCATAGAAGATCAACAAAGACAAAGAATTTGAAATGAAGACACCATCTAGGAATTTTTGCAGCTCCTCAAAGAAAAAAATTTGATAGGTAGGTTATTGGGTCTACTCAACATATTGCGAGAATACAAAGATGGTCAAAAACTGACCAAGGATGCAAAACACCTCTCTTATATTATGATCCACGAGTCAAATTAGAGATTGAGGGAATGATGGTCAATCAGGTGGTCGTTTATTTTGGTTCGCAAGTCAATATTATACCACGAGAAACATGGATACAAATGGGTCGACCCACCCTAGCACCCTCGCTGAACTATCTTAATTTAGCCGATCAAATATTAATAGAACCAATTGGAATATTGAGAAATGTTGACACTCAAATCATGGGAATATTGACTTCGGTCGAATTTGATGTGATCAACCTTGTCGAAGGAATTCCAACATATGCATCTCTTGTCGGTTGGCCATGGGGTCGACAAATGAAAGCAACTATCTCCCTAGAAAGATATAGAATTAAATTGAAAGGAAGTGGGAGAAATATAAGTATTCCTCTTGATCCAAAAGAAGGAAAACCATGGATGGAATCATGGTATGAAGATCAAGAAGCCAGATGCCTATATCAAATAAAAAATGAATAAAAATTTTATATAGAACCGACCGTAGAAGGTGTTAGCACTAGAAGTCACCTTCAGATTGCATTGAAGGTAAGACCAGTACCCATTAGTTTATATGTCATAGGTAATTGAGTTTTGAGTGGTCAAATGGAGAAAACTCAATAATAATAGCATTCCACCTCAGAAATCTAGACTAGCATGCACCAACCATTGAGGTCTTGAATCAACTTCAGTCAATAAGTTGGAGTAAGGGTGAGTAGGAGAAAGATTTAGTGAGAAAGGTGTAGAGGTATGCTATGAACTTCATATTTTCCAGCAGCCTAAGGAAGAAAACATTTAACACAAGGTTCTCTTAGATTCAAATTTCAAGGAAGCTAAAAGAAATCATAACGGTACTATAATCAAACATTTCTCATAATATAGTTACAACAATCCATGTGAATCAATCAAACATGAACTCTCCCAGTATCAGAGGCAAATAAGATGGAGTAAGAAAGATGACTTAGATTAATCAAAATGTCTCAAAAAACAAATACATAACCAAAGAACCAATTGTTCTCAATCAAAATATTATAATAGCAGGGAGCCTAGCTCAACCATTCGACCTTTACAAAATATAAAAGCTACCTATATATAAGAAGAATTGTTGCAACCATCAGGAGTGTGATCGGATTGTTTCATTCAAAGTTTTCAGTCGGCGCCTGCTTTGTCATACTGTGTAGACAATCTTCTGTTGTCAGACGTGAACTCTTTCGTCTGGACCTTCTCTATCATATTGTGCATTCAGCTCTCTGTCAGACGCGAGCTCAAATATTCCAATCCTTTTCTGGCTTTCCATTTATGTGTTGAGACGAGGTCTCAACCACCGCTCTCATTCTTAGTAATTGTCTTTACCAGGATCACGATGAGGCATGACACCCATAATTGTTCTTAGACGGTGCCAATGACTTCTGCGAGTCTATTTTGATGCCTCAAGGTTATGCAGATCTTCTTTCATGACCAAATACGGGTGTTTTCAAAAACTCGAGCTTCAGGTGCCAGCTCCTTCTTCATCACTCCTTTATGCTTGTGACCTCAGGCCGTGACCTAGCACTTATCTTCAAGGCGCTTCGGGACTTTGGGTGCTTCGGGCTTCGGCCCTTCGGGACTTTGCAATGTTTCTCATTTTAAAAATCTCAAAGTAAAACTCTCGGAGTGATAGATATGATGATGTGTGGCTCTTGTTGATCAATGGCTCAAATTTATTTCGGGCCTTCAGGACTTCAAGCCTTTGACGATTAACTTTAACATTATTTCAAAACCTTGATTCCCTTGATAATTTTCCACCGTTGATCTCTCCCAATGAGATCTATGGCCCATATTTAATCTTTTCTCGACCATTGATTTTGGGCCTGGAACGAGTCGCTCTGAGTGTTGTTCTTTGCGCTCATGGTTGCGGCCTGTGGCCCTTGACAACTTTATGTCATAAAAGAAGTAGAAATTTTAAGAGAATATCCATGTCAGTCGGGCATAATTTTGAGTCTGCCTTATACAACTGGAAATTTTAAAATTACGAAGCACACGTGAAAGATTGTTGGTATATTGAAATTATTCCAAAGAAACATCTTAAGACATTTTACTCAATTCAGGTTGTACCAAAAGTATATGAAAATATAATTCGACAAACTCCCACTCTTATATCAACTGACAATCAAACAAGAAAACCCTTACGATACAATGAATGGTATGCCCCTTCGACCCATGTCGAAGAAGTGGCAAAGTCCATAGGAGAGAAAGGGAGGACATAGAGCCTTGTGTAAAATCTCACAGGCCAAGCTGTAAGATGATGGGAAACACATTCCCCCTGACTACAAATGTGGACGGTTGTGTCGACATACTTTGTTGAAATATTTGGAGACAAGAAATTATCCAAAGATGCAAATATTCCCACATTCAAACTCGGCTACGAAGCAGCAGAACACATTGAACGTTTCGAAAGTGAGTGGCAAAAAATAGGATATAAGGATGAAAGGGTATGGCCCCATAATTTTCCAAGTACATTAGATGAAATTCCAAACAAATGGTATAATATTGAAGAATCTTGCGGCCATACATCAAGCTGGGTTGAAATTAAAGAAAATTTTATACAAGACTTTGAATTCAATCCAGAAGAAGAACACTTGAGAGATGCAGCACAACAGAGTAAAAATATTTCTAGAAAATCCTTCACCAGTTGTAGAGAAAGAAAAAGCAAAGATGTCGGTCGGTGGAGGATCGACATCAACTTGCAATTTTTTGTTCGTATAAAACAAAGAAATATCGACTACACGGAGGATCGACATGGAGAATATAAAATGGCCAGGACAGAGCTTCTAGTGGAATAAATACTATCCAACACTGCAAAATCATGTGAATTCAGTATTAAGTATGGCCATGGAACACAAAGAAGACTAGGAACAACCCGAATTCAAAAAAAAATTTACAAAAAATTAAGAGGGAGAACGCCATCTCGACGAAGCTAAGCCACCAGAATGGATGGATGTGGAAATCAAAACAAAGGAATTCGACATATCAAATGATGACAGACCAAAAATGGTACGAATAGGTGATTATTGGTTCGACAAGAAAACAACCGACATAGTCAATCTACTAAAAGAATATCAATATGTTTTTGCACATGACTACAAGTATTTGAAAGGACTTGTAGAGGAAATGGGTGAAATGAAGATTGAACTTATTCCATGAGAAAAACCAATCAAAAAATGACCGTACAAGTTAGCGCATAAATACAAACCAATCGTTCAAAAAGAGATTGAAGGAATGCTACAAGCAACAATTATTTATCCTATCAACAAGGCAAAATGGGCAAGTCCCATGGTGGTGCAACCAAAGAAACATCATCCTAAAAAAATGAGAATTTGTGTCAATTTCCAAGAACTCAACAAACAGATTGTGACAAATACATTCCCCACCCCCTTTGCGAATTAAATCATCAATGAAGTCGTTGGTCACAAATGTTATTCATTCACTGACGGGTTCTCGGGATGTAACCAGGTACCAATTGAAAAATAAGATCAGTAAAAAACAACATTTGCGTCAGAATTTGGATCTTTTGCTTACAAAGTAGTGCCTTTCAGACTGAAGAACGCACTAGTAGTTTTTTCAAGAATAGTGGTTAAATCATTTCAAGAGTATATCTACAAAACCATGGTTGTATACTTCGACGAATGGACAATATATAGTCTATTCAAAAATCACATCCAATGGCTTCAACTTATGCTATAATGTTGTAGACATATTCAAATATCATTAAACATCAGGAAATATATATTTTCCACACCTATTGGAATCTTGCTAGGACATGTGGTATGTAACTATGGGGTAAAGGTCGACATGGCTAAGATTAAGAATATCCTTGATCTAAAACCGCCCGTGAATCAAAAATAGATCAAAATTCTATTGGGTCATACTGGCTATTATAGGAAGTTTGTACACCACTACTCGGACATCACCTTCCCAATGGATGAGATTTTACAAAAAGATGTTGAATTTAAATGGAGCCAAGACTGCCAAGAATCATTCAAATTTTTAAAGAAGAAGTTAGTCGAAACACCTAATCTCAATTTTCCAGTTGGTCGAGAAAATTTAATGTTTATGTCAATGCGTCCAATGTAGTTGTCGTGTTGGTTTTAGCTCATCCATACAACGACGCAATGGATCATCCAAATGCGTATGCAAGTTTAAAATTGAATAGGGCAGAAAGAAATTATTCAACTATGGAGAGGGAAGCCTTATCAATGATTTTTTCTTTACAAAAGTTTGGTTACTATTCACTTCCAACTCCCTTTACATTTTTTACAGACCATCAAGCATTGAAATACTTGGTCAATAAACCATTGCATCAAGGAAAAATTTCTCATTGGTTACTATTATTTCAGTAATTTGAATTTGACGTAATCATACAACCAGGGAAAAAGAATGTTCGACCTAATCAACATTCACATCTAGAAACAAGAAAATATCTGACAAGCATCGACAATGACCTTCCAGATGCACATTTATTTAGAGTCGAAGATACCCCTAAATATTTAGAAGGTATTTTCAATTTCTTAGAAGAAGGAAAATCCCCCGAGAACCTTCCAACAAACAAAAAGAAAGTTATGTCTGTGAAATTTGCATCGTTCACAATCATTAATGGATACTTATACAAAATTGGAATGGATGATGTTTTAAGAAGATGTGTGCCAGAACATGAACGGGAGGATATAATCAATGAAGCCCATGCAGGAGCAATGGATGGGAGCATTAATGATGGAAATGATCGTTGTACAGTCGTTCACGCCACTATCGAATACACTGATACGTGCAACATTCAACAACAAGATCTTGCAATTAATGGCCAATGGGAAATACACAAATTCCAACCAAGAAATGATTTAAACGTACACTCGCTCGACTCACTCGTACCACCAATATTTATGACAGAAGAGCATGAAATACGAGAATAGTTGGACGCATTGAACCTGACGCTCTTGCCACCTACTATAAATTTGGAAGAAGCATACGAATTTTCCTAATTGTTATTGTCACCTCAACCAGCTCATAGGTAAAATCCATGCACAACAGATCAGTCAGAAACAGTACTTTAAATCGGTCGTCCATATAAAGATTTTATCTCCTCTTATTACATGTTTCTCTTTCTCTCTTCATCTTCTACTCCTCCATTTTGTAATATTGTAATCAAAGTATGAAAATATTATTTTGTATAACCCCCACTTGCTTGGGACGAGCAAGGAATTGAGGTGGGGGAAGATGTTGTAGGGATATTAAACCCTGTTGACTGGACCCAACGGTCGACTAAGAACCTATCGGTCTATTGACATAGTTATAATTAGAGGTCAGTTAGAGTATTTGTTAACCGACCAACCCAGGTAGTTAAGTAGTTACAAATTCCTGAAAGAGGTATAAATAGACAAGCACATGAAGGCTCAAATAGCTTCATGTGAGAGGTTATATGTAATTGTGTTGTACTATTCTATCATATAATAAAAGGATTGTTATTTGTGATCTCATTACTTGTGTATGTATTTACCTATGTATATGTGTATGCATGTATCTCTATGATGTCTATGTAAGGTTCTACTGGTAGCTCTCCCTACTTTTCCCTAGATTACAACAATACTCAATAAAGAAGGCACTCGGCACATGTGTCCTGATTTTTGTGCCCTCGACAAACTCATAATCAAAGACAAATTTCTCATTCATTTAATTAATGAACTATTGGATGAATTGAGTGGTGCTCCATAATTTACAAAACTTGATCTTCATTCTGGCTACCACTAGATACGTATGAAAGAGGAAAAAATGCCCAAGACTACCTTTAAAACTCATGAGGGTCACTATAAGTTCTTAGTCATGCCCTTTGGCTTGTGTAATGCCCCCTCCACTTTTCAAAGTCTCATGTATCATGTCTTCCATCCTTTCCTTCATCATATTGTCTTAGTTTTATTTGTGTTCGACAACACATGTATTCCAACAGAGGATGAATACCTTCAGTAACTACTCACATAACCAGATCAAATATCAACACACTGATGTTTTGACGTGGTAAAACCCCTATGGGGAAACATTCATGGCCCAAGCCAATGTGACCACTTGGAGTATTTTATTAATGCAAAATAAAAATATTACAGAGATATTTTACAAGAAAGTTTCTCACAATCAATCAGCAGCAAATGACCCTCCATGCTCTTTAAATAGAGATCATGGACCAATCGGGTGTTAATACATGGATCAACGGTCATTAAGATCGAGGAGAATATGAACCTTCATATCACTCTATGTCAGGAACATATCGTGACCATAGGATTTCCTAACTGCAAAGGCATACTAATGCATACTAAAGAAACACGCGTTTACCTAATGACACATTAGACCAAGTAGATCTTAACTAACTCCTAAGTGTCTAAATATCCTAACATCCCCCCTTAAGAAAAACTTGGGAAAGGATTGAAGTATTTACAATAGTGACACGATAGGAGAAGGAAGGAGACATTAGAGCCTATCCTCCCTTAATGACAAATTCCTGAAATCCTAACATAGATCGAAGTTTGGAAAACTTCGCTTTTGTAAGAGACTTTGTGAAAATGTCTACAACTTGATCTTCTGTAGGGAAAAAGAGAACTACAATAACTTGATCATGAATGATATTTCTTATGAAGTGCATGTGCAGCTCGATGTGTTTTCTGCGTTTATGTTGAACTGAGTCTTTGGTGAGATTGATGGCACTCTGATTGTCCCACCAAAGGCTGGTCGGATGTTGTTGTTGGAAGCCAAAATCTGAAATACTATGTCGAAGCCATAAGGATTCTTGAATTGCATTTACCATTGCTCGGTACTCTGCTTCTGTCGAAGAAAGTAAAATAGCATGTTGTTTCTTACAGGCCCAAGTGACAAGTCATGAACCAAGGATGAAAACATAACCTGCAGTAGACTTCCGATCATCAGGGTTTTCGACCCAATCTGAATCAGTGAAACCAACCAATAAAGGAGTCTCCCATGATCTATAATGTATCATGAACTAAATTGTACCATAGACATAGCGAAGTATCCTTTTAGTTTATTTCCAATGGATTTCATGGGATTTTTTCATATAATGGGCAACAAGACCAAAAGAAAAGGAAAGATTAGGACGGGTATGAGTCAAGTATAAGAGGCTACCAACTAACTAACAGTACAAGGTGGCATCAACTTCGAGAGAAGTACAGGTGGCAGAAATATTGACTCTAGACTGGAAGGGAGAAGGGGTTGGTTTACAATCGCCCATGTGAAAGCGACGAAGAAGGTCACAAGCATACTTAGATTGGGAAAGAAAAATTCCTTCAGTTTTTTGCAAAACTTGGAGGCCAAGGAAATAGTGCAAAAAGCCTAATTTTGTCATTTCAAATTTCTTCTTAAGGCTGTTTTCACATGGTTTAAAAGTTTTGAGTCACTACCAGTAAGGATAAGGTCACCAACATAAAGGAAAAGGATTATGAGATGGCTTCCTACTTTCTTGGTATAGACATTAGGATCAGAATGGAATCTAGAGAATCTAGTGGAAATAAGAAATATTTCCATGTTGGCATACCAAGCTCGGGGAGCTTGCTTGAGACCATAAAGAGATTTCTTAGGAGACAAACAAGGCCAGAGTCATTTTAGACATAGCCAGGAGGTTGTTCCATGTAGATTTCTTCTTGAAAATATCCATGCAAGAAGGCAGATTTAACACCCATCTGATGGACCTCCCATTTATGTGAGGTATCAAGGTAAAGAACAAGGCGGATGGAATTCATTTTGGCTATAGGGGAAAAGGTTTAATTATAGTCAATTCCTTCAACTTGGGAAAATCCTTTAGAAACTAACTGAGCCTTATGTATTTTAACACTTCCATCTGATGCATACTTAGTTATGTAGACCCATTTACATATGACAAGTTTTCTTCCTTTTGGACGAGGTACAATATCCCAAGTATCATTTTCCATTAAAGAGAGATACTCTTTATTCATTGTTGTATCCCAATCTGGATGACCTGAAGCTTCTGCAAATATCTTTGGATCATGAGTCTCTGAAACTTGAGCCAAAACAGAAGAGACTCACTAGAACTTTGAACATTTCTGACGTTGATCTGAAGGATCATCGACAAGATCACCAATTGCTTCCCATGTTGAACGGACCCATCTAGGAAGTGGTGGAGATGGATTTGGTGTTGGTTCAAAGGACTCATCTGGAGGAAGGTGAGAAGGCGGAGGTGGATTTCCATCCTCATTGTCATTATCTGAAGAAGAAACCAGAACATAAGAAGGAACAAGCACTAAAGATGGATCGCAGGCCGAAGAAGGCACAAATGTTGAATTAGGCCCACAGGCCAAAGAAGGCACAAACGTCGAATTAGGCCCGCGGGCCAAAGAAGGCACAAACGTCGAATTAGGCTCACAGGGCAAGAGATTTTCATCAAATTTAACATCTCTTATAATAATAATTCCATTAAGTGGTTGAAGAAGTCTATAACCTTTGACATCTTTAGAATAACCAACAAATATACACATCTCACTTTTAGGCTGCAATGCTTTTCGGAATGTGAGCGCATGCTATACTGCCAAATACACGGAAATGACTTACATCTGGTTTAACTTTAGTCTATGATTCTTTCGGTATTATATTTGTAAGAGCCTTTGTGGGAGTGTGATTTACTATGTAATTTTTGCATTTTATGGTTTCCACCCAATACTTTAGACTTAATCCCTTAGATTGGATCATACAATTAGCCATTTCTTGTAATGTGTGGTTCTTTCTCTCAGCAACACCATTTTGTTGTGGTGTATATGGAATAGTGTGTTGCATTTGGATGCCCTGTGTAGTGCAATAACTTGTAAAATTATTGTTCACATATTCCCCTCCATTATATGTTCTTAACCTTTGAATTTGATGTCCAAATTGCTTTTCTACAAAGGCCTTGTAGGCCAAAAACTTGTCAAAAAAATCGCTCTTAAGTTTTAAGAAGTAAACCCAAGTACGTCTGGAAAATTCATCAATAAAAGTTAATAAATACTTGCACCCAGAAAAATAAGGAGAAGAAAGAGGACCACACAAATCACTGTGACCAAGCTACAAAGGGCCCGAGGCGTGCCAAGAGGCACGTTTGTCAAAAATATCCTGATGATGTTTGTCGAGAACACAACCGGCACAAACACCATCTCTGCATGAAACAGGAGGAAGACTAGTCACCATCTATTGATTAATATTTACTACAATGAGTGATAGTTTAGATGACCAAATAGCTCATGCCAGAGTTTTCTCAAGTCATCACTATAAGCAACAAAAACTAATGAAAAAGATGATGGCCCAAAGTTGTGAAATTTGTACAACCTGGTAATAGCATCAGCAATTCCAGTTGCAAGAACATGCTTAGGATATTTCAGATCCTTGATTACAACTTGGTGAGGTGAAAACTCTACGGTTTTACCTTCACCTGAATGAGTGATTTGATATATTGATAGAAGGTTGCAAGAAAGACTTGGAACACATAATACATCATTGAAATGACCATTTTCTACTTGAACTATTCCAAATCCTTCAACACTAAGAGATCTATAATCACCAACAAATATTTTCTTGGTGTTACATTCGTTTAGAGAAGAAAATATGTCTCTATCCTTAGACATATGATAAGATGCTACAGAATCAATAAGCCACTCAACATAAGTAGAAGCAGAAGTTGTATTGAAGGAGAAACCAGAAGTAGAAAGTACATGTCCATGAGAAGAAGAAGAATAAGTAGAATCAATATTAATGTTATGTGTAATGATCCCAAGCCAAATTCTTTCTTGGAATCACTAACTACTACTGATCTATTGATGTGTAGGTATTTATTGAGTTATTAAGTGCATACAAGATTCATCAACACATGAAGATCACAATATATTCAAGATGTAGAAGCACAAGCAAAGATATGACCTGTTTATTATGAGCAATGTAAGATCAATACAATAGATGGTCGATCTGGCATAAAACTCAAATGGTCGTACAAGCAATAAATATGAGCTGCTACAAAATGCTCCTGACAATACAAAATAATCCTCCAAAGGTTGGATATACAATAAAGACTGAATCAAGTAGATCTGAGTCATACTAATGCTTAACCTCCAAGCTAGAAAGTGCCACACCCTGCTAGAATGTTGAAACCCTCAATAATTTGGCCCTGCTACCAAAAGTGTCCAATCATCATGAGAAATATGCCAAATGATAGATCGGGCAACTATAAGGACAACCTAGATGTCCAAATTCCCAAATCCACTCTCAAATTATGTAGATCTGAATTCCTCCACTGAATGGTGTGCCCCACTGGATGACTGAAACCCTAGCTGGTTCGGCCCTAATGAAGGAGGCCTCCAAATGCTCTGAAACTCTCCAAGAATATAGATCGGGCTATGAGAATCCCGTGGGAGAAGTTTCGAACTCAGATCTCAAGCAGATTTCCCTAGATCTAAGTTTTATTGAATCACATGACGTCCCCTATGGCTCCAAGACATCCCAATCTGTAGACAAATGTAGAATGATGATAACCTTCCAGAAAAACCCTTAAACTAATGGTCCCACCCCTGCAAACAAAACCCAACTGTCGGAATGGCCCCAGGCCCTTAGGATAAGCTGGATCAAACCTCCCTCTAGATGATGGTGCGCCCTTGCTGGAAACACAAGAACAGTACGGCTTGCTACCTTCTGAAGAGCTAGATGGAGATGGGTTGAGACTAGAATGGTGTGGAGGAGTCTTTCATCCCCGAGACCAAGCTGCAGAACAAGGTGAGTGGATATTTCACCACTGAGTTTCTCACAAGGGTTTGTACAGCAAAACCCCCAAACTGAATGCTCAAGAGCAATAGCAAATGCTAATCCAAAACCAGAATGCCTAAGAGGTGCGCCCCAGCCTCTTACTTATACTTTTTCCTTCTAATTATCTATTGAGTTAGGTTAACTCCCTGGGTTAATCTTCTATTCTTCTGTTGAGTTATCTTTTAACTTTAATCCCTTTTCCTTTCTTAAGTCAACTTAAAAATATAACTTTAGCCTCCTTGACTTCCCCCTACAGTGTAAGACTATGACCTAGTGGGGGTGCCCAAGCCACTGAGTCTCCACATCACCTCTCTAAGAGGTGGGAGAATTGTAGTCTCCCCTGCTTGAAATTGCTTGTCCTCAAGAAATTCCAAACCTGCTTCTCTTACCACATGTTCCTGCTCCCAAGTGGCATCCTCAATGGCTAAATCCTTCCACCTGATCAGGTACTCCTTGATACTTCGGTTTCTGAGTCTCTTATCTCGAACTTTTGGTACCTCCTCCGGAATCAAAACCAGTTGTCCCTCCTCATCCATGGGGGGTAATACCTCAATAGGCTTGATGTGTTGACCAAGGGCTTTCTTAAGGCATGAGACATGAAAAACGTTGTGAATTCTGCTACCCTGTGGAAGCTCCAGCTCGTAAGCTATGGCCCCTATCTTCCTGCTGACTCTATAGGGTCCAAAGAAATGTGGCTGCAGTTTCTCTACTCCGCTTCTTTTAATGGAAGCCTGCCTGTATGGTTGCAGCCTCAAGTAGACTAAATTGCCAACCTCAAAAGTCCGGTCAACTTTGTGCTTGTCTGCTTGGACCTTCTACTGGTTTTGTGCCCTCTGTAGATGATCCTTCAGTTCCCTGAGAATGTCTTGGCTCTGTTGTACCCAATCCTGCACCATGGGTGCCTTGTTGTCCCCAAAGGCAATCTCCACAAAGGAAAGGGGATCATAGCTATATAAAGCCCTGAAAGGTGTCATGCCTATGGATACATGATGGGTGGTGTTGTAGCAATATTCTCCCAAGTGCAACCATCTGACCCATGCTTTATGTTGTCCTGCTACGTAATTTTTGAGGTAGCCTTCCACCCATTTGTTGATTATTTCAGTCTGACCGTCCATTTGAGGATGATAACTAGTACTAGGATTCAATGTCGTATCTACTAATCTGAACAACTCTTGCCAAAACATACTCATGAATATATTGTCCCTGTCTCTGATAATGGTCTTGGTTAGGCTGTGTAGTCTAAACACCTCTCTGAAAAATAATTTGGCCACCTGTGCTATGTTGAAGTCTATGGCTATGGAAAAGAAGTGTGCAAACTTTGTCAACCTGTCTACCACCATGAAAATGCAATCCTTCCCCTATGCTCGGGGAAAACCGGTGATGAAATCCATGGATATACTTTCCCACTTGTGTTCTGGAATGGGTAGGGGTTGCAACAGTCATGTAGGGTGCGTGTGCTCATCCTTGTTTTCTTGGCATGTGGTGCACTCTTTTACATGCTTAATCACATCCTCCTTGAGGCCTTTCCATGCAAACCTCTCTCTCACCTGCCTGTACATCTTATTGATGCCCTGATGTCCTGCTACTGGTGAGTTATGACATGCATGCAGGATCTTATCTTTGAGATCTGATCTAGGAACTAAGAAGATTCGGCCTTTGTAATAAATGAGGTCCTTTATGACCCTGAAGTTGTCATCCTGTACTTTTTCGTCCAATAGTTGACAAGCGAACTGATCCTTTGCATATTCCACTATCAAGTGATCCTTCCAGTCAACTGACATACCGAACATGGCAAAAATGGATGGCCTCCTAGATAATGCATCGGCTACTGCGTTGTTCTTCCCCTTGACAAATTCAATGTCGAAGTCATAGGCCTGTATTTTTCTTACCCATTTATGTTGTCTTTCATTCAAATCCTTCTGCTCCATTAGATATTTAAGATTGTTATGGTCTGATTTGACCACAAACCTTCCACCTACCAAATATTGCCTGAACTTGGCTAGTGCATGCATGATAGTCAACATTTCTTTGTCATAAATGTTGTAAAGTAGTTCAGGACCCTTGATTTTCTGACTTTCATAGGCAATGGGGTGCCTATTCTACATCAACACGACCCCTATACATTCCCCCGATGCATCACACTCCAAGGTGAAGGGTATGCCGAAATATGGGAGAGCTAGAACTGGACAGGTACTCATGACTTCTTTCATTTTCTCCATCGTGGCTTGGGCCTCGTCACTCCATTTGAAGGACTCCTTTTTTATCAGGTCAGTCAAGGGTGTGCATAGTTGAGAGAAGCCTTTAACAAATTTCATGTAGTATGTGCATAGGCCCAGGAATCCCCTCAGTTCCGTGAGTGTCTTCGGAGTAGGCCATTCCCTAATGGCTGTTATTTTCTCCTAGTGTACCTGTACTCCTTTTTCCCCTATGATGTGTCCCAAGTAGAGTACCTCTATCATCCCAAACTCGCACTTGGATTCCTTGGCATATAGTGATTGTTCTTCCATGATTGACAGGATTTGGTCCACATGTCGAAGGTGTTCCTCCCAGGTTTTGTTGTAAATGAGTAATTCATCAAATAATACCAACAAGTGTTTCCTCAGCTGTTTGTTGAACACATGGTCCATGCAGGACTAGAATGTGGCTGGGGAATTGGTTAACCCAAAGGGAATTACCAAAAACTCATAATGGTCGTAGTGACACCTAAAGGTTGTTTTTGATATGTCCTCCTCCCTCATCCTGATTTGATGGTAGCCTGAACGGAGATCAATTTTTGTGAAATAGATAGCTCCATGCAACTCATCAATCCTGGGTATGGGGTACCTATTTTTTATCGTCTTTTTATTCAAAGCCCGGAAGTCAATGCACATTCTCATCGTTCCTTCCTTTTTCTTAACCAAGACTACTGAAGAAGCGAATGGGCTTGAACTCAGCCTAATGTGTCCCATGTCTAGAATCTCTTTGATGGTCTTCTCTATCTCGTCTTTATATTTCTTGGGATGCCTATAGGGTGTGGTGATAACTGGTTTATCCCCTGCTTCTAGCTCAATGATGTTCTCTGATCTGAAAATAGAAGGCTGACTTGTTATGCTATGCAAGCACCCTCTACTTCATTAAAATAAACTTTACAGGACCTTGCTTCATGTGTATAAATATGCAAAACTTATGTGTCAAGTTCATGCTTCTTCCTTTAAATGTTTATGTATGAGGAAATGTTCTTGTAAATGGTTAAATATGTACTTGAAATAAATACACAGCAACACAACTTGCAGCAAATAAACCATCAA
>JZKD02S1659248.1:706704-735210 GCA_000966675.3 Picea glauca
AAAACAGAGGTTGTAGCCTCACAATGAGTTGGTGCTCAAATGTATGATAATGTAAAGAATGTAAATAATACTTATCATATAAAGAAGAAGAGGTTTTTACCCTGTATGGGTTTCCATGGGAAATTTTTGTCTCTGTGTTTCTCATATATCTGACTGATGTTGAATGTGCCATTGTTCATTTCTCTGCATTATTGTGATCATCATTGAGTGCCTTGTAAATATTTTAAAAGAAGCATAATTGTTTAAGCACGGTGACAACTGATTCACCCCCCCTCTCAGTTGTTCAACACTATCCACGTGGAATCCCCTGGTTAGTCTGGTAGGGCTTCGTTGGCGTGCTGACGTGACACATGGTCGGGTGGATTTGATACCTGGGAGAAGATATAGACTGTCTCACTTGAAAAATGTCTGAAAACATATATGGGTCATCCATCACAGCTGCCCATTCGAAGTGTTGAAGGATCAGGCTCAAATAGGACTCTGACGAGAGGACTTCTAAGGGGCCCGCAAGACAAATATGGACCATCCATCATAGGTCTAAGGAGAACAGAGAGTTGTTGATATAGCCTTGGTCCAAAATCAAAAATTGACTAAGGAACGAACATTATCATGCTGACGTCACCCTATACATGTGGCACCTTCTCACTGGTCTGCGTTGGCGCTAACGTGGCAGGGGAGTGGGACACATGTCACCCATTTTTGGTGTATTAACCTATGCATCCGGTGGATTTCACATGTCCACATGGTAGAATATGATTGGTCTAGCAGGACTTCACTGGCATTTTTTCATGAGATCTGGACCATTGATCGGTCCCACTCGAAAGAGGTCTAAAAGAAAATATGGATCGTCCATCGCAGGTGCCCCATTCAAAGTGTTGAAGGATGAGGCTCAAACAAGATTTTGATAAGATGACTATGAAGACAAATATCAATTGCTAATCAAAGGAACAGGATATCAAATGAGAGTCGTTGATCTCACCGTGGTCGAAAGCAAAAATTGGCTAAGATGTGAGAATTATCATGTTAACACCCCCTGGACACATGGCACCTTCTCACTAGTCTGCGCTAGCGTTGATGTGGAAGATAGGTAGTCCATGTGTCACCAAGATATAATATGGTTTGGGGTGTATTTGGTGTGTTCCACCTGTCCACATGGAAGTATTTGATTAGCCCTAACAGTGCTCTACTAGCGCGTTGACATGAAACCTGGTCGGGAAAACTTGAGATCAAGGATCAGATCTAGACCATCCATCGGGGGATGCGTCTACTTAAATTTGGGTCGTTGATCAGAGGCACTGAATTCAAATCTAGGTCATTAATCAGAGGTGCGCCATCAAAGCGCTTGATTCTTGGATCCAAATGTGATTCCGATAAGGGGACTTTGAAATCGTATGTCAGTCATTGATCTAAAAATGCAGGCATGCGATGCGATCTGAGTCGTCGATCTTTCAGGGTCCGAAAAACTCTTGAAATTATAGCACTTTTTCTTTAGGCCACGGACTTGTGATAATCCCCTAGGATATTTGCGCTTAAGATCTTTTTGGAGCACGATAAGCCCCTTTTGACTCCCGATAAGCACCCAAGAGCTTGAAAATTGTCTTAGACGTAAAAAGGCATGGGTTTGTTGTAGTTTTCTTCAACCTACCTCGAGGTAACTTGGAAGTTTTATCTCAGAGTCTCTTGAAGCTCTCCCTTCTGCCACTAACTTATCTGATCTCAGACATGACACTTCATCAAAACTTCGTATCTTTGATAGGAACAAAAATGGTACTAACTTTTGGCTCCAGCGGGGACAACATACCCCTATGGTCTGCTGAGAACTATAGACCAAGTTCCTTCTTCAGTTGGGTTATGGATTCTGCCCCAAAAATTATATCTCCTTCAGACTTGAAAATTGATGTGATGTGTGACACAAAAATTCTCAATAGCTTCCAATGTTATCATCCTACCTACTTGCTCAAGTAACAAAAAGTGAATGAAGTAAAATTAAAACAAACTCTACAAACTGGAAACAAATGCTTGACTACAACCTTATTTATGTACATAACCTTCCTACTCTAATTAGTTCAGACACTTCGATCAAGTGAAATGACATTCCCAATGATGTTGGGCGAGTTCCTTACTACATGGTTGAACTCCTTGTATGTGCCTTTGCAGAATAAGGACAAGCAAAAACGGAGATGGAAACATCATATGATTATGAAGTTCATACTTATGATCTGGAAATACTAGCATCATATATCTTAAATCATTTGAGGCATTGGACAATGTAGACTCCAACCAAAACGCAATTGGATCATGAAAAATACGGGGGATGACAGGTTTCTCAACAAAAATTGAGGCTTCTTCTTCCTAGTGGATTTGATTGAATTACTCCTGGACATTCTTCCACTTCTCTACTTGTGATTCTGATGAAGAAAAAGGAGGAAGTACAACAACTTTGTCACATGATAATACTTCAATTGGTTCTTGTTCACAATTATCAAGTTATGTACCTTCAAGAACAAATGAAAATAATTCATAAATCTAAAACCCTTCATCAGAACCCTCATAACTCACATGAACAGGTGCACTAATAATGTTTTTTGAGGAATACCCTTTAGAGATGTGTTCTTCAATAGCAAGCTCTGATTTTGTGTGATGATGGTCAAATATGGAGATATTTCTTCTTCAATTTTTTTTGAATGATGTTGTAGAAATATGCACATTTTCTTCAACTCTGTATTCATAACAAATAGGATATGTGTTGTAGAATCCAGTATGAGCATATTCCTCATGAACCAACCATTGAGTATCAGATGGTTCATAAAAAAAAGGGGTAATACATCATCAATGATGTTACCGTGCAATATATTTACTGAATTTTCAGCAACAAAATCTTGATTCTGATTAGTAGGTGTCAATGAAGAAAGCATTGTCTCTTCTTGAAAATATTTATGAATATGTCCATAACTGACATCCTTTTCAAACTCAATTCCAGAAAATTATTTCTTCTATTCATTGTTGTAAAAGTAATCTTCTATGTATTCTATAATTGAATCAAGTTCTTCATTACAACAATGTTCAAAAGGAAACTTAGAATGTGGAAATTCAAAAATCTTCTCTGGATCTTCTTGAAAATATAAATATTCATCAACACATACCAGATTTCTTGAAACAACAGTGGATATTTGCAACTCATAACCATCCTCAAAATAAGAAATCTCCATCTAAAAATAATTTTGACTAATATCTTGCAAATAAGAAAGAAGTATTGTATCCTCCTGTATATTCTCTGAAACTTTTGTGAAATCACTCCTTGGTGATACCTATTCATTTGAATATGCCATGCCATATTATTCATGTTCATTGTTATAGTAATCTCCCCTTTCAAAATCTTGTTTAGATTCATCATATGTGATCTCCCCTTGTTCTTCATTATCACAGGAAGAGTCCTCTATATCCTCTAAAACTGGTTTAAAACTTTCATTGTAGAAAATTCCAAGAGGAAGATCAATGGGATGCCTCCTTTTGTAACTAGAATGAAACATTATATGAAAATATTTTAGTGAAGCTATACAAGCAATAGGAAAGGATCTGTACCATTGACGAGAGTCTCTCTCTAAAGAGAGCATGAACATTTTCATGAGGACATCTTCATGAAAGATATCCAACTGATTCATACAGTAATCAAATTCTACTAAATGATGAGGCGGATTATCATTATCAACTTCTCTGAATCTAGGAAGATAGTCTTCCCAGACTCGTATACCATGCACAAGATTAGGAAATTCAGGTATATTTGAAAAAACAAGTGGATCACACCTTTCAGCTACTATATCAACACTTGATCTTGCCAATAAAACACAGTGGACTCTCCAATGGGATCACAGTGGATGGGGGAGTAATTGGATTTTCAAGAAAGTTTGAGGGAAAGAGCCTACTTCTTGACAACATTCTAAAACATAATTTAGGAGCAATATCAAAGGTTATGGGGGGGGGGGGTGGAATTTGAAGTAGAAAACTCATTTTTAGGTGTATCAATTAGATCTACAAATTTTAGCACTTATATGAATAGCAAAAGGAGAGATTTCTAGGTAAGGTTTACCTAAGAAAAAGGAGGTCTGACGCTCTCTGATATTCCTCTAGGTCACAAGATTTTCTGAATCGGAATAAATCAGAATCTAATCAGGGTTAGGGTGGATTCTAGTGTGTCTTCTGAAAGAGGCCATATTTTCCTTCTGTGGAGTCTCCAGGTGAAATATTAACAACCAAGTGCCTGAGGCATGTTCACCATCAAGTCTCAGAGATTATAATGTCGTATCCCAAGGGAATATCTCTTCAAATTATGTCCCTGGAAATGGCGCCATTTTGGAAGTTATCCCTTGAGATGTTCTGGGATGTTGTTGTAACAATGTTGAGGTACCCCAGCGGCCAAGACTCGGGATGAATATTAAGGCCATATTTGCAGTAAAATAGTTATGCAATATTTGGGAAGTTATTTCCCTCTCTCTCTCTTTCTTTTGAAATTATAAGACCTAAAACAATTTTCAATTCAGATGTCAAACACTCTCAACTATCAAAGGCATATGTCCACGAGTGTTTCAGAAAATCAAGATTGAAAGGAAGATGAAATAATGAATTATAGGAAAAACAAAATAAAATCACATGGAACTGTTGTGAATGAATCATGTAGTGTATGGAAACAAAACAACGTGTTAAGCAATTAAGAATTCAACAGCTCTAACAGATGCATACAGATCAAAAAAAACATCTTTACACCTTCAAACACATGGAGGTATCCTCTAGATATCATTTAAATGCACAAATAAAGTGACAAGAAATGGTCATACATTCATAGGAAATCACTTTTGTGTCATTACCAGACATCATACAGTAACATTGAACATGGTGAATGGCTTGTTGCTTGAGATTTTATAAATCAAATCTGATACAAGAAAAGAAAAAATGAGAGGTGATTCTTTACAAGAACACATATACAATAGAAGGACGGATTACAGACTGAAACTTAAACACAAGGGATGAATCTCTGGTTTCCTGTTGCATATACCATTTGTTTGTGCTCAAGGCTTATGTGGTCGAACAAATATGGTTACAAGAAACTCTTTAACTATCCAAAGTGTTGACCTCCACAATGAGCACCTTCATTCTCTTTTATTTCTCTCTCTCTCTCATGCCCTAAACTACTTCTTGAAACCACTTCCATCTTCTTGAATCCGTTTCCAGCTTCTTGATTCTTGAATGGTTTTTCTCTGGTAAAAGTTGTAACAATCACTTTCACCTGGATGAACATATGTCATAGAGAAATATTGTGGGGCATTTGGAGATTTACCAGCAAAAATATACATCGATATCTACCTCTTAAAAAGCTCTGCAATCATTTCTTCAGCTGATATAAAGTCAAAATTATGACTATATTGATTGCACGACTCAACAATCATTGGATCAGTTCCAATGAGTGGATTTGAAACACCGATCGGTCTTTCTCTAAAGAGGTCCGAGAACAAATCTAGACCGCTAATCTAAGTTGCACCCATTGGAACGGTCAAGATCTGCAAAAGTGTAAACTCAGAAACCGTTAGATAATTCTCGAAGAGCTATCTCGGATGTTGATTTGAGACTTTTTAGGCCCAACGAATTATTTGTAGATCGAGAAATCTCAACCATAGATTTGAAAGTAGGCATGTGATTAGATTTGGACCATTGATTAACCCCACTTACAAGAGGTCCGAGAGCAGATCTAGACCATTGATTGGTCCCCCTTAAAATATGTTCGAGAGTAGATATGGATCGTCAATCGGCAGTGTCCATAGGAGTAGTCAACGTCTTCTCTTTCAAAATGACTCCAATGAGGGAACTCTGAGAGAGAAACTCAACCATAGATCTAGAGCTGCCAGGGAAAGTCTGACAATGCATGAGATTCATTGGTTTGGCTCGACCAAAATCCAAAAATGGCTAAGACAATGAACAACACTACGTTGATGTCACCCTCGACGTGTGGTGCCTTCTCATAGGTCCACGGTGTTGATGTGGCAGACAAGTAGGACATGTGTCACCCAGATTCAATATGCTTTTAGGTGCCTTGGTGGTTTTCATGTGTCCACGTGGCAGCTTCGGATTGGTATGACAGGTGCACTATTGGCAAGATAACGTGAGATATGGACCATTGATCAATCCCACTTGAAATAGATCCCAGTAGATCTGGACCGTCCATCGGACGTTCCCATTCAAAGTGTTGAAGGATCATGTTCAAAAGGGACTCTAAATAAGTAACTACGACAACCATTGATTTATTGGAAGAACTAGAAATGTATGAAGGCAAAGACCTTCATGTTGATGTCATTTTGGACATGTGGTGGTCGTTCATTGGTCCACTTTGGCACTGAAGTGGCAAGAAAGTGTGACACATGTCACTCACTTTTGATATTTTATCTTGTGTATCTGGTAGGTTCCACCTATCCACATGGTAGCCCCTGTTTAGTCTCGTAGGTCTTCACTAGCATGCTAACATGACACCTGGTCAGGAGAATTTGATACCTAGGAGAATATATGGATCGTTGATTGGTCCCACTTGAAAAAGGTTTAAAATCATATCAGGTTCATCCATCGTAGGTGCCCATTCAAAATGTTGAAGGATCAGGCTCAAACAGGACTCCAACGAGGGGACTCTGAAGGGGCCCACAAGACAAATATGGATCATCCATCGAAGGTCTAAGGAGAACAAAGAGTCATTGATCACGCCTTGGTACAAAATAAAAAATCAACTAAGGCACAAACATTATCATGTTGATGTCACCATCGACACATGGTACCTTCTCACTGGTTCAAGATGGCACTGACATGGTAGGGGAGAGGTACATGTGTAACCCATTTTTCAGTGTATTGACTTGTGCATTTGGTGGGTTTCACATGTACACACAACAACATATGACTGGTATGGAAGGGCTTCACTAGCGAGCTGTCGTGAGATCTAGATCATTGATCAGTCCCACTCGAAAGAGGTCTGAAAGAAAATATATATTGTCCATCGGAGGTGTCCCATTTGGAGTGCTAAAGGATCAAGCTCAAACAAAAACAAATCTTAACCGTTGATCAAAGGAACAAGAAATCAAATGAGATCCATTGATGTCATTGGGGTTGAAAGAAAAAATTGGCTAAGTCACGAACATTATCACGTTGACACCCCTTGGACACATGGTGCATTCTCACTGGTCCATGTTGGCGCTGATGTGGTAAACAGGTAGGCCATGTGTCACCCAGATCTTATATGCTTTGGTGTCCCTTTGGTGGGTTCCACCTATCATGGTGGCAATATATGATTTTCCCTCACAGTGCTCTATTGGCGGGCTGACACGACACCTGGACGGGAAAACTTGAGATCAAATATCATATCTGGACCATCCATTTGGGGTTGTGTCTACTTAAATCTAGGTCGTTGATCGGAGGCAAAAAATTCAAATATAGTTCATTGATAGGGGGTGTGTCATTGGAGTGCTTGAGGCTTGGATGCAAATGAGACTCCGACAAGGGGGCTCCGAAATCGTATGTTGATCGTTGATCTAAAATGTCAAGAGCACGATACAATATAAGTCGTCGATCTTTCGGGGTCTGAAAAACTCTCGAAATGCTAGTGCTTGGTTCTTTAGGTCTTGTGATAATCCTCTGGGCTATTTGTGCTTAAGCTCTTTTTTTGGAAAAATAATCCCCTTTTGACTCTCAATAAGCACCCGAGAGCTTGAAACTTTCCTTAGACATAAAAAGGCATGGGTTTGTTGCATTTTTATTCAACCTTCCTATAGGTAACTTGGAAGTTTTAGCTTAGGGGCTCTTGAAGATTTCCCTTCTGCCACTAACTCATCTAATCTCGGACTAGCCACTTCATCAAACCTTTGTATCTTTGATAGGAACAAAAATGGTACTAAAAGTTCAATGTACAAAACAATTCAAACACATACAAAACTCAATGTGCCCACAAAGGTAACCTAAGGTAATCACACTTATTTCCTCTCTCTGAAAACTTTCATTTAGAAACATACAAATTTAAATGCATGCATATTATATATGGTCAAAATATATTAAATATATCAAGGGTGATGAGAACAAGGAAGTCCTTGAATGTCACGTCAAGGGGGGAGGCATAATTCGTGGGTGAATGATACTGACACATAATTCAAGTGGAGAAGCATCCAAACGAACTGAAGATCCCAAAAACATGATTTCATGAGTATAATAGCCATCATATCGACAATTGGGATAAGATGGGAGTTAAACCCAAAATTCAGGCATAAGTGCAAGTAAGTGAACTTTTTGGTCACCATTTCAAATTGTTGTAAAACATAAGGGACTCTATAGCATCGAAAAGAGATAAGGAGTACCAGCTAACAGATCGGGATAGACATGCAAGCAGTCATCCAGAAATAAGGATTCTCTCCAGAGAAACAGGGTCACCATAGGAAGGTAGCTATCGAAATCTTCCTCACAGAGAATTGCTCTCTGCCTCGAATTTTCCTTAAACTATTGTTAAATTTTTGTTTTTAAAATTCTATATGGTCAAAATCGTTTTGTTGGGTCTACATAATTTTCATGTGCAATGGTCTACATAATTTTCATGAGCAATGGTTTGCAATCCTGTAGAAATTTGTCTGCACAGTTCTGTAGAGATTGTCTGCATAGTCCTATAGAAACGCCTTGAGAAAATACCCCCTTCCTCTTGATGTCACTCTTGAATACCTTTTTGAAGCCCTAAATTTATCAGTAATTTATGTTGCAAACCCTTGGCTCAAAAACACTAAAAGTTTTGTGAAGAACAAAGATTGATTTTCTTAATTTTTGTTTTCTTCTCTTCCTTTATACTTCCTCCTACAAGAAAGTATAGCCCATATTTTTCTTTTCAAATCTCTTATCCCTTGGAAAAAATATTTGTGCATTTGACTTCTATACATCAGTGAGTAACAATTTCTAAGAGAACATGGGAGAAGGGTTCAATAAAAGGGAACCAATAGAACCATCAAGAATTTATGATAATCCATAAATTGTGGAGATTCTTCAGAGAAGCAGCTAGTTAGGTTACTTTGAAATATTCATGGGTTTTGATAATGAAATTGATTTAGAGTTTGTACTTAATTTTCAATACATAAAAGAACAAGAATATGTATCAACAGTGAGAGGTCTGGTTATCAGGGTCAATGAAGCATTTATCAGCAAAATATATATCCTACCAATGGGTCTTCCTTGGGATAAGGAAGAAAAGTAAGAGGCTATCAATGACAAAAAGTCATTTTTTACCCAAATGAAAAACCACAAGAAGATAAAATTTGCATCAAGAGAGAAATCCTCCCTCACCCTTAGCCAAAAGTGGCCTATCACATAATCAAATATGTCACTTGTGAGAGGAGGATGAGTGTAGTGTGTGCATATCATTTCAAACTTATCCATCAACTCAGGCATTACTCCAACCAACAACTAGACAACAACTTAATTGTACCCTATTTTCTCCTTCAATCTTTGAAGGTGACGAGCATCAAGGTAAAAAAGGGAAAGTATGATTTCTTGTCCCACCATGGGCTCATCAAGCTAATGGTATCATATGCCTTAAGAAGTATGAAGTTGAGGAAGTAAAATACTCCCCTAGCCTAGAAGGATTGCAAGGATCCAAAGCAAAATCACCCCAAGGAGAGATAGAAGGCACATAAGAGAATCCACTACCAATTGAAGGAACTTCCAAAACTAAGACACCAATGGAAAAACTTCTCTATGCCACCCTGTTGGAGTTGGAAAAATCCAAGGTTGACGTTATAAAATGGAAGAGAATGGAATAAAGTAACAAAGGAAACAATAAAAAAGAATCACATCAAGAAATGGAGAAGCAAATTTAACACCTGCAAGAGAAATTCTAGATCATGACCATGCAGAATATTGGATACAATAAAAAACTAAGGGTGGAAAATCAAAAACCAAAATAGAAATTGGAAGAAGCAAAGTGAGATTTGGATTACATGAGTGAAAATATAGAGACCATGGAAGATATAGTAAATACCATAATACAGGTGTCCCTAGATATGTTGGAGTCCAAACAACCTGCTAGGGTATATGTATTGTTCCTTAAACAAAAATGGCACAAAAATCAAATTGAAAATCTAGCTTAACTGGTAAGATACAACCTTGACACACCCAAAAATTTCTTATATGCCTACCAAGACTGAAACATGGAAGAAAAGGAAAGGATGTGTGAGTTTTACTTACACAACACTATCCTCCCACACCCCTACAAATGGAACCTAAATCCATATGTAAGGGTTGTTCAGATGATAGCCTTTATGTCCTGGTTAATACACGAAGAAATGAGGGAAAAAGAGCTAAAAACGTACAAGGAAAATGAATTTCAAAAACCATTGCGGATTAGTGCTAAATCAACTAGGAAACGAGATGTCATACCAAGCCATATCAAACCTCTCAATAAACAAAGAAATGGTTCCAATATGAACAAATAAGCAAAGAGAAGCAATGGCTCACCTAGATGATACACTGAGACTCGTGGGTGAGGAGGTAGCATAAGCTTGCCACAGGAGGTGGAACTCCTTGCCTCACAAACTGCAGATTAAAGAACCCCATTCTCCCAATGCTCTACAGTTTTCTCTTATCAGAACAACTTGTTACAAAGAAGCACTAAGAAAATTGAAAAAAAAGTGGATTGGAATAAGAATGAACCCTCATATCCTTCTTCATGTAGCGCAAATGGCTAACATCAACAAGGAAAAATAAGAATATGAATGGGAAAGGATAGTAAAAATCAAAGGGTACCATCAGCAGAAATCCACCATTAGATATGTAGCATGGGATTGTTGTCATGTTTTATAAGAAGATTGTGCTTTTCATTAATGGCAAGAACAGCAGTGACGATGGAAAATAGGAACAACAAAATCTTAGGAGGAGAAGCAAACAATATGCAGAGATCAAAGCTCAGAAGGGCAAAACGATTGACAATTCGATCACCCAAATATCTGTCAATCGTCGGATCAAATTAAGTGGAATGATAGGATAAGAAAATATGGAGGGTCATTGGATTTAACACCAAGGCAAAGCAGCATCATAGACATATCGAACCGTCGATCTAAGACCATGATCAACGAACAACATTCGTTTCAGGTCTAAATATGTGAGGAGGTTACGCTTCGGAAAATCTCACTTTAAGAATTTCAAGTTGAGAACTGAAATACCCGAAGCCCGAAGAGACGGAGTAAATGTCGGCACCGGGGCAGACCCAATATTCAATGCTTCAACATCACACCAAAAAAACCCTAACTACCGGCCCTTTCGGCAACACCTGTGAAGCAGATGAAGCCTCACCCGAGGTAGAGGCAGGGGTGGTTGCAAGACTCAGGCGTCTGCAACCTTAGCTGGGACACAGATCTTTGATTCTAACACTTAGAAAACACTTTAGCATAGATCATTCATTAGTATTTAACCCTCATGGAAATCCGCAGATGGCGCAGAGCACCGTAGCATTCACTTAGATCTAGGTTAAGTTAGCACTTAACAACAACAAAATAGGTCTAGCACTCAACACTTTCATATATGTCAAATCTAAATCCATACATCTAAGAAGCACAAAGAAAAGTAGATCTATCTAAGTATATCATAGCAAATAACATAGCATAATCATATCAAAGTACAACACATCGAAAGATACAAACACATAAGGTCGACGCACCGAGCACAACACACAGGTTTACCGTGGTTCACCCCCACCCTGGGGCTACGTCCACAAAGTCTTCTTCTTCTTGATTAGCTTTGGTCAATCTGATTACAGCACAGAGCTCAAACTTGTACTCTGCATAGGACAGGAGATCTACGCACACCTCACCAGATCCTCCTTCCCCTAGTAGATCTAGCACAGAGCCTTCTTACAATCCATGCACTCAACACTTACATCACTTGCACTCAGCTCTGCAAGTCGGTCACACGGTATACACAAAGCCTTTACTAGCACTTATCTTCTCACCCTCTCTTACATTGCCTAGCTACTTATTTATACTTTACAAAATAGGCCTAAACATGAGTAAACCCATGGGTCGACATCCCATACCCATTACATTATCCCCAAAGACCCAAAAAGGACCCAAGAAAGGGGTCTAACTTCCACGATCTCTGCTTCGCATTGTGCTCCATCTTTGACAAGCTGTTGAAGTTCCAAAAATAGTCAAATATGACCAAGTGTTTCCTCAAAACTTGTTCAAGGGCCAATAGGCCCCCAACACTCACCTATGACTCGTCTCGAGTCACTTAGATATGGGTAAAGTTGCCTCAAAGGTCTCGAGCTTGGCTTGAGATGCTTCAACTTGTCTCTGTGCTACTGCTTCCTACTCAGTGAACTCCTAAACAACCGCTTAGTTGATAGTCCCTTCCAGTTTCTTCTCGACTGTAACAACTACTTAGTCCAGTAGTGTTCCATGGCCTTCAATTTCTTCAAACAATATATAGGCCTTCTCCTGGCTTGATTGGATTTTCTGGGTGACTTCCATCACTCTGTTCTACATGGTAAGAAAAAGTTGTTGGGCAGTTCGTTGTTCCTGGGATCTCTTCATCCTCTTGATAGGTGACAGGTGCTTGAGTTGTGCTTGTACTATATTTGCGTACTGCTTCTCTTCCTGGAGTTGGGAATCCAGTTTCTTCAACTCTGGGTCTTCATATAGTTGCTCATATATCTGCGTGCTTTTGTTACTTAGTTGTTTGCATTCTGCAGCAAGTTTTCTAATCCTCTCGACTGCACTCTGAGCGTTCAATTCTCGCTAGTCGTGCACTTCTTACGGAGTTTGTGGTATGGTCTGAAGCTCTAGTTCCATGAACCTTTGTTGAAGTTGTTGAATAACTTCATCCAGCTTCATCACTTGACACTCTATAGGCTCTTTGGCCTTCTTCTCTAAGACGATCACAGAGCGAAATTCTCTGATGACTGCTTCTTCAATTCTAATTTGCTTCGTGAGCAGCTTCTCTTTCTCTTTCTATACCTTCGCTCGATCTTCTTCAATTTTTTCTTGGAGAGCATTCTTCTCTTGTTGCGCTGCTTGACGTTGCTCAATAATTTCTTCCTGTGCCTTCTTTAGGGCTTGGGTGGCCTGCACTTTTTCTTCTTGGGCACGTTGAAGGCATACTTCGACTGTATCAACAATCTTGCGGAGCAAGACTGATTCATCTCCTTCTTCTGTTGTTCCTTCTGGCAGAGGCATAGTATAGATTGCTCGGCTAGACTGGAGTGCCTATTGTACTCCTTGGAGCACAATATCAATCTGGATATACATTTGTTCTAGCTTCTCTATTATTTCCTTTGAAGCATCATTGACCACTTCAATAATGAAATCAAAGTCATCCAACGTGAGGGTAGTTCGCATCTTAGTTACAGGGATTCTTGGTTTCTTTATGGAGGAAGACTTTAGAGGTGAAACCTTCCTTTTATTGGATGAGTCTGCTTCGTCCCTGGGTGACGGTACTTCGACTTGTTGTTGCTCATATTCTGCACCTTCTTCATCAGCACCTTCTTCGTTTGGCATAATGGAAGTCGTCCTTACAGAACTACTATCTATATCCTGAACCTCTTCGGNAAAAAAAACATCTTTACACCTTCAAACACATGGAGGTATCCTCTAGATATCATTTAAATGCACAAATAAAGTGACAAGAAATGGTCATACATTCATAGGAAATCACTTTTGTGTCATTACCAGACATCATACAGTAACATTGAACATGGTGAATGGCTTGTTGCTTGAGATTTTATAAATCAAATCTGATACAAGAAAAGAAAAAATGAGAGGTGATTCTTTACAAGAACACATATACAATAGAAGGACGGATTACAGACTGAAACTTAAACACAAGGGATGAATCTCTGGTTTCCTGTTGCATATACCATTTGTTTGTGCTCAAGGCTTATGTGGTCGAACAAATATGGTTACAAGAAACTCTTTAACTATCCAAAGTGTTGACCTCCACAATGAGCACCTTCATTCTCTTTTATTTCTCTCTCTCTCTCATGCCCTAAACTACTTCTTGAAACCACTTCCATCTTCTTGAATCCGTTTCCAGCTTCTTGATTCTTGAATGGTTTTTCTCTGGTAAAAGTTGTAACAATCACTTTCACCTGGATGAACATATGTCATAGAGAAATATTGTGGGGCATTTGGAGATTTACCAGCAAAAATATACATCGATATCTACCTCTTAAAAAGCTCTGCAATCATTTCTTCAGCTGATATAAAGTCAAAATTATGACTATATTGATTGCACGACTCAACAATCATTGGATCAGTTCCAATGAGTGGATTTGAAACACCGATCGGTCTTTCTCTAAAGAGGTCCGAGAACAAATCTAGACCGCTAATCTAAGTTGCACCCATTGGAACGGTCAAGATCTGCAAAAGTGTAAACTCAGAAACCGTTAGATAATTCTCGAAGAGCTATCTCGGATGTTGATTTGAGACTTTTTAGGCCCAACGAATTATTTGTAGATCGAGAAATCTCAACCATAGATTTGAAAGTAGGCATGTGATTAGATTTGGACCATTGATTAACCCCACTTACAAGAGGTCCGAGAGCAGATCTAGACCATTGATTGGTCCCCCTTAAAATATGTTCGAGAGTAGATATGGATCGTCAATCGGCAGTGTCCATAGGAGTAGTCAACGTCTTCTCTTTCAAAATGACTCCAATGAGGGAACTCTGAGAGAGAAACTCAACCATAGATCTAGAGCTGCCAGGGAAAGTCTGACAATGCATGAGATTCATTGGTTTGGCTCGACCAAAATCCAAAAATGGCTAAGACAATGAACAACACTACGTTGATGTCACCCTCGACGTGTGGTGCCTTCTCATAGGTCCACGGTGTTGATGTGGCAGACAAGTAGGACATGTGTCACCCAGATTCAATATGCTTTTAGGTGCCTTGGTGGTTTTCATGTGTCCACGTGGCAGCTTCGGATTGGTATGACAGGTGCACTATTGGCAAGATAACGTGAGATATGGACCATTGATCAATCCCACTTGAAATAGATCCCAGTAGATCTGGACCGTCCATCGGACGTTCCCATTCAAAGTGTTGAAGGATCATGTTCAAAAGGGACTCTAAATAAGTAACTACGACAACCATTGATTTATTGGAAGAACTAGAAATGTATGAAGGCAAAGACCTTCATGTTGATGTCATTTTGGACATGTGGTGGTCGTTCATTGGTCCACTTTGGCACTGAAGTGGCAAGAAAGTGTGACACATGTCACTCACTTTTGATATTTTATCTTGTGTATCTGGTAGGTTCCACCTATCCACATGGTAGCCCCTGTTTAGTCTCGTAGGTCTTCACTAGCATGCTAACATGACACCTGGTCAGGAGAATTTGATACCTAGGAGAATATATGGATCGTTGATTGGTCCCACTTGAAAAAGGTTTAAAATCATATCAGGTTCATCCATCGTAGGTGCCCATTCAAAATGTTGAAGGATCAGGCTCAAACAGGACTCCAACGAGGGGACTCTGAAGGGGCCCACAAGACAAATATGGATCATCCATCGAAGGTCTAAGGAGAACAAAGAGTCATTGATCACGCCTTGGTACAAAATAAAAAATCAACTAAGGCACAAACATTATCATGTTGATGTCACCATCGACACATGGTACCTTCTCACTGGTTCAAGATGGCACTGACATGGTAGGGGAGAGGTACATGTGTAACCCATTTTTCAGTGTATTGACTTGTGCATTTGGTGGGTTTCACATGTACACACAACAACATATGACTGGTATGGAAGGGCTTCACTAGCGAGCTGTCGTGAGATCTAGATCATTGATCAGTCCCACTCGAAAGAGGTCTGAAAGAAAATATATATTGTCCATCGGAGGTGTCCCATTTGGAGTGCTAAAGGATCAAGCTCAAACAAAAACAAATCTTAACCGTTGATCAAAGGAACAAGAAATCAAATGAGATCCATTGATGTCATTGGGGTTGAAAGAAAAAATTGGCTAAGTCACGAACATTATCACGTTGACACCCCTTGGACACATGGTGCATTCTCACTGGTCCATGTTGGCGCTGATGTGGTAAACAGGTAGGCCATGTGTCACCCAGATCTTATATGCTTTGGTGTCCCTTTGGTGGGTTCCACCTATCATGGTGGCAATATATGATTTTCCCTCACAGTGCTCTATTGGCGGGCTGACACGACACCTGGACGGGAAAACTTGAGATCAAATATCATATCTGGACCATCCATTTGGGGTTGTGTCTACTTAAATCTAGGTCGTTGATCGGAGGCAAAAAATTCAAATATAGTTCATTGATAGGGGGTGTGTCATTGGAGTGCTTGAGGCTTGGATGCAAATGAGACTCCGACAAGGGGGCTCCGAAATCGTATGTTGATCGTTGATCTAAAATGTCAAGAGCACGATACAATATAAGTCGTCGATCTTTCGGGGTCTGAAAAACTCTCGAAATGCTAGTGCTTGGTTCTTTAGGTCTTGTGATAATCCTCTGGGCTATTTGTGCTTAAGCTCTTTTTTTGGAAAAATAATCCCCTTTTGACTCTCAATAAGCACCCGAGAGCTTGAAACTTTCCTTAGACATAAAAAGGCATGGGTTTGTTGCATTTTTATTCAACCTTCCTATAGGTAACTTGGAAGTTTTAGCTTAGGGGCTCTTGAAGATTTCCCTTCTGCCACTAACTCATCTAATCTCGGACTAGCCACTTCATCAAACCTTTGTATCTTTGATAGGAACAAAAATGGTACTAAAAGTTCAATGTACAAAACAATTCAAACACATACAAAACTCAATGTGCCCACAAAGGTAACCTAAGGTAATCACACTTATTTCCTCTCTCTGAAAACTTTCATTTAGAAACATACAAATTTAAATGCATGCATATTATATATGGTCAAAATATATTAAATATATCAAGGGTGATGAGAACAAGGAAGTCCTTGAATGTCACGTCAAGGGGGGAGGCATAATTCGTGGGTGAATGATACTGACACATAATTCAAGTGGAGAAGCATCCAAACGAACTGAAGATCCCAAAAACATGATTTCATGAGTATAATAGCCATCATATCGACAATTGGGATAAGATGGGAGTTAAACCCAAAATTCAGGCATAAGTGCAAGTAAGTGAACTTTTTGGTCACCATTTCAAATTGTTGTAAAACATAAGGGACTCTATAGCATCGAAAAGAGATAAGGAGTACCAGCTAACAGATCGGGATAGACATGCAAGCAGTCATCCAGAAATAAGGATTCTCTCCAGAGAAACAGGGTCACCATAGGAAGGTAGCTATCGAAATCTTCCTCACAGAGAATTGCTCTCTGCCTCGAATTTTCCTTAAACTATTGTTAAATTTTTGTTTTTAAAATTCTATATGGTCAAAATCGTTTTGTTGGGTCTACATAATTTTCATGTGCAATGGTCTACATAATTTTCATGAGCAATGGTTTGCAATCCTGTAGAAATTTGTCTGCACAGTTCTGTAGAGATTGTCTGCATAGTCCTATAGAAACGCCTTGAGAAAATACCCCCTTCCTCTTGATGTCACTCTTGAATACCTTTTTGAAGCCCTAAATTTATCAGTAATTTATGTTGCAAACCCTTGGCTCAAAAACACTAAAAGTTTTGTGAAGAACAAAGATTGATTTTCTTAATTTTTGTTTTCTTCTCTTCCTTTATACTTCCTCCTACAAGAAAGTATAGCCCATATTTTTCTTTTCAAATCTCTTATCCCTTGGAAAAAATATTTGTGCATTTGACTTCTATACATCAGTGAGTAACAATTTCTAAGAGAACATGGGAGAAGGGTTCAATAAAAGGGAACCAATAGAACCATCAAGAATTTATGATAATCCATAAATTGTGGAGATTCTTCAGAGAAGCAGCTAGTTAGGTTACTTTGAAATATTCATGGGTTTTGATAATGAAATTGATTTAGAGTTTGTACTTAATTTTCAATACATAAAAGAACAAGAATATGTATCAACAGTGAGAGGTCTGGTTATCAGGGTCAATGAAGCATTTATCAGCAAAATATATATCCTACCAATGGGTCTTCCTTGGGATAAGGAAGAAAAGTAAGAGGCTATCAATGACAAAAAGTCATTTTTTACCCAAATGAAAAACCACAAGAAGATAAAATTTGCATCAAGAGAGAAATCCTCCCTCACCCTTAGCCAAAAGTGGCCTATCACATAATCAAATATGTCACTTGTGAGAGGAGGATGAGTGTAGTGTGTGCATATCATTTCAAACTTATCCATCAACTCAGGCATTACTCCAACCAACAACTAGACAACAACTTAATTGTACCCTATTTTCTCCTTCAATCTTTGAAGGTGACGAGCATCAAGGTAAAAAAGGGAAAGTATGATTTCTTGTCCCACCATGGGCTCATCAAGCTAATGGTATCATATGCCTTAAGAAGTATGAAGTTGAGGAAGTAAAATACTCCCCTAGCCTAGAAGGATTGCAAGGATCCAAAGCAAAATCACCCCAAGGAGAGATAGAAGGCACATAAGAGAATCCACTACCAATTGAAGGAACTTCCAAAACTAAGACACCAATGGAAAAACTTCTCTATGCCACCCTGTTGGAGTTGGAAAAATCCAAGGTTGACGTTATAAAATGGAAGAGAATGGAATAAAGTAACAAAGGAAACAATAAAAAAGAATCACATCAAGAAATGGAGAAGCAAATTTAACACCTGCAAGAGAAATTCTAGATCATGACCATGCAGAATATTGGATACAATAAAAAACTAAGGGTGGAAAATCAAAAACCAAAATAGAAATTGGAAGAAGCAAAGTGAGATTTGGATTACATGAGTGAAAATATAGAGACCATGGAAGATATAGTAAATACCATAATACAGGTGTCCCTAGATATGTTGGAGTCCAAACAACCTGCTAGGGTATATGTATTGTTCCTTAAACAAAAATGGCACAAAAATCAAATTGAAAATCTAGCTTAACTGGTAAGATACAACCTTGACACACCCAAAAATTTCTTATATGCCTACCAAGACTGAAACATGGAAGAAAAGGAAAGGATGTGTGAGTTTTACTTACACAACACTATCCTCCCACACCCCTACAAATGGAACCTAAATCCATATGTAAGGGTTGTTCAGATGATAGCCTTTATGTCCTGGTTAATACACGAAGAAATGAGGGAAAAAGAGCTAAAAACGTACAAGGAAAATGAATTTCAAAAACCATTGCGGATTAGTGCTAAATCAACTAGGAAACGAGATGTCATACCAAGCCATATCAAACCTCTCAATAAACAAAGAAATGGTTCCAATATGAACAAATAAGCAAAGAGAAGCAATGGCTCACCTAGATGATACACTGAGACTCGTGGGTGAGGAGGTAGCATAAGCTTGCCACAGGAGGTGGAACTCCTTGCCTCACAAACTGCAGATTAAAGAACCCCATTCTCCCAATGCTCTACAGTTTTCTCTTATCAGAACAACTTGTTACAAAGAAGCACTAAGAAAATTGAAAAAAAAGTGGATTGGAATAAGAATGAACCCTCATATCCTTCTTCATGTAGCGCAAATGGCTAACATCAACAAGGAAAAATAAGAATATGAATGGGAAAGGATAGTAAAAATCAAAGGGTACCATCAGCAGAAATCCACCATTAGATATGTAGCATGGGATTGTTGTCATGTTTTATAAGAAGATTGTGCTTTTCATTAATGGCAAGAACAGCAGTGACGATGGAAAATAGGAACAACAAAATCTTAGGAGGAGAAGCAAACAATATGCAGAGATCAAAGCTCAGAAGGGCAAAACGATTGACAATTCGATCACCCAAATATCTGTCAATCGTCGGATCAAATTAAGTGGAATGATAGGATAAGAAAATATGGAGGGTCATTGGATTTAACACCAAGGCAAAGCAGCATCATAGACATATCGAACCGTCGATCTAAGACCATGATCAACGAACAACATTCGTTTCAGGTCTAAATATGTGAGGAGGTTACGCTTCGGAAAATCTCACTTTAAGAATTTCAAGTTGAGAACTGAAATACCCGAAGCCCGAAGAGACGGAGTAAATGTCGGCACCGGGGCAGACCCAATATTCAATGCTTCAACATCACACCAAAAAAACCCTAACTACCGGCCCTTTCGGCAACACCTGTGAAGCAGATGAAGCCTCACCCGAGGTAGAGGCAGGGGTGGTTGCAAGACTCAGGCGTCTGCAACCTTAGCTGGGACACAGATCTTTGATTCTAACACTTAGAAAACACTTTAGCATAGATCATTCATTAGTATTTAACCCTCATGGAAATCCGCAGATGGCGCAGAGCACCGTAGCATTCACTTAGATCTAGGTTAAGTTAGCACTTAACAACAACAAAATAGGTCTAGCACTCAACACTTTCATATATGTCAAATCTAAATCCATACATCTAAGAAGCACAAAGAAAAGTAGATCTATCTAAGTATATCATAGCAAATAACATAGCATAATCATATCAAAGTACAACACATCGAAAGATACAAACACATAAGGTCGACGCACCGAGCACAACACACAGGTTTACCGTGGTTCACCCCCACCCTGGGGCTACGTCCACAAAGTCTTCTTCTTCTTGATTAGCTTTGGTCAATCTGATTACAGCACAGAGCTCAAACTTGTACTCTGCATAGGACAGGAGATCTACGCACACCTCACCAGATCCTCCTTCCCCTAGTAGATCTAGCACAGAGCCTTCTTACAATCCATGCACTCAACACTTACATCACTTGCACTCAGCTCTGCAAGTCGGTCACACGGTATACACAAAGCCTTTACTAGCACTTATCTTCTCACCCTCTCTTACATTGCCTAGCTACTTATTTATACTTTACAAAATAGGCCTAAACATGAGTAAACCCATGGGTCGACATCCCATACCCATTACATTATCCCCAAAGACCCAAAAAGGACCCAAGAAAGGGGTCTAACTTCCACGATCTCTGCTTCGCATTGTGCTCCATCTTTGACAAGCTGTTGAAGTTCCAAAAACAGTCAAATATGACCAAGTGTTTCCTCAAAACTTGTTCAAGGGCCAACAGGCCCCCAACACTCACCTATGACTCGTCTCGAGTCACTTAGATATGGCTAAAGTTGCCTCAAAGGTCTCGAGCTTGGCTTGAGATGCTTCGACTTGTCTCTGTGCTACTGCTTCCTGCTCAGTGAACTCCTAAACAACCGCTTCACTGATAGTCCCTTCCAGTTGCTTCTCGACTGTAACAACTACTTGGTCCAGTAGTGTTCCATGGCCTTCAATTTCTTCAAACAATATATAGGCCTCCTCCTGGCTCGAATGGATTTTCTGGGTGACTTCCATCACTCTGTTATGCATGGTAAGAACAAGTTGTTGGGTAATTCATTGTTCTTGGGATCTCTTCATCCTCTCGATAGGTGACAGGTGCTTGAGTTGTGCTTGTACTATATTTGCGTGCTGCTTCGCTTCTTGGAGTTGGGAATCCAGTTTCTTCAACTCTGGGTCTTCATATAGTTGCTCATATATATACGTTCTTTTGTTACTTAGTTGTTTGCATTCTGCAGCAAGTTTTCTAATCCTCTCGACTGCACTCTGAGCGTTCAATTCTCGCTAATCGTGCACTTCTTATGGAGTTTGTGGTATGGTCTGAAGCTCTAGTTCCATGACCCTTTGTTGAAGTTGTTGAATAACTTCATCCATCTTCATCACTTGACACTCTATGGGCTCTTTGGCCTTCTTCTCTAAGACGGTCACAGAGCGAAATGCTCTGATGACTGCTTCTTCAATTCTAATTTGCTTCGCGAGCAGCTTCTCTTTCTCTTTCTAGACCTTCGCTCGATTTTCTTCAAATTTTTATTGGAGAGCATTCTTCTCTTGTTGCGTTTCTTGACGTTGCTCAATAATTTCTTCCTGTGCCTTCTTGAGGGCTTGGGTGGCCTGCACTTTTTCTTCCTGGGCACGTTGAAGGCATACTTCGACTGTATCAACAATCTTGCGGAGCAAGACTGATTCATCTCCTTCTTCTGTTGTTCCTTCTGGCAGAGGCGTAGTAGAGATTGCTCAGCTAGACTGGAGTGCCTGTTGTACTCCTTGGAGCACAATCTCAATTTGGATATACATTTGTTCCAGCTTCTCTATTATTTCCTTTGAAGCATCATTGACCGCTGCAATAATGAAATCAAATTCATCCAACGTGAGGGTAGTTCGCATCTTAGTTACAGGGATTCTTGGTTTCTTTATGGAGGAAGACTTCAGAGGTGAAACCTTCCTTTTCTTGGATGAGTCTGCTTCATCCCTGGGTTACGGTACTTCGACTTGTTGTTTCTCATATTCTGCACCTTCTTCATCAGCACCTTCTTCGTCTGGCATAATGGAAGTCGTCCTTACAGAACTGCTATCTATATCCTGAACCTCTTCGGGCTTCTTCGTCTCCTATGTCTTCTTTGTTCTACTGGGCCTAGGTGTATCTTGCACAGCTTTTGGGTTGTCGATGTCTGAAATTTATGCAGGGTCTGCTGAAGCAAGGAGGTCCACCGACCACTCCTTGGTGATCTCTTCCAGGTCTTCTTCTATCATCTTATAGTAGGACTAGAGTTTTTCTTGGTGCTCATCAAGGCATGGGGTTAGGTATATAAAATGGCGGTCCGTGTTGAACTTTATCAGAGGTCAAAACCTCTATAAAGTGTTAGTGGTTATGTGAGGTTCACTCCTTATGGTTGCTTTCAGTTAATTGTAATATACGTGGAAAAAGACATTCGATTTCCATTGCTTGCTCATGTCATTTGAGTACCAAAAGGTACTGAACTTCGCAGCTAGTGGCTCAAAAGGGTCAAGGTCTAGGAAAGTTGTGCCTTCTGGTAGCTCCCATGCAACAAAGGCGAGTAGTATCAGGAGCCAGCTAAAATGGAATTTGTGCCCCTGATCCTAATATTCTCTGCAGTCAATCTCCAATTGATTCACCAGGTACTTCGCCTAGTTCATCTGTAGTCCCTCTGCGCACTTTCCTGCGAGGTCAACTACGAAGCCTGATACTTGTGTTGGTCGATTCTTACGTACCAGCTTCCCTGTGATTAGTTGGCATGCAAGGCGCACTAGACCACTTTCAATAGAATCTACCGTGTAGCCTCTCGTTCCTTTCTCAACATCGCCATAGGCCTCTTTTATCTTCTGCGTAAGGGCACAATCTGTGGTCTTTCCAGGATAGTAATCATGGGGATCAGGGCCCTGCATGCTGATCCCGGTGATTCTATTGATCAGCGTTGGATCAACATCTATGCAGCGATCTAACCGCAAGTATACTCCATGGTAACTTGCTAGCAGTAACTTTATACAAGCATTCACCTCCTAGTGTCTGTCGAAGTGCAGTATTTTCATAACATTTAGCAGAGTAGACTGCGCGAGGTTCATCGTCCATTGCTACAGGATGAGCTTCGAGTTCTTGCCCTTAGTTCACGTCAATTACTTATACAGGGAAACCATGCTATAAAATTCATGGTCCCCCAAGTTGAATTCGCAAAACTTTAACGTTGTAACCTTGTCTTGATCTATGAAGTAGGTGCGTACTCCGTTCGGTAAATATGCAGTTACTAGGGTATATTCAAAATCTCTAGGGACATTGTCCCTGTTAATCTCACCGCTCATATGGGGTATGTAAGCTGGTAGAATGGATGGCACTAACTTTGCATTGGCTATGTCATCCTTACGTTTAGTTATCCTCTCTGCATCAGCTCGAGATGTTCCATCTCAAGCAGTTGACAGGGAGGCTTTCACTCCTCTCATAGATGAGGCTTGGACTCCTGTGGATATTCTTCTTTCCGATATGACTCTCTCAGTCATTAAATCGAGAAGGACTTATGTGATGGATTCCTCAAGCGCAGTGAGCTCGTCGGACATACGCACTCGGGAAAGATAAGCGGGGTCACGATGATCTCAAAACATTGCACTAGGGTGAACGATCTGCTTGCAATGATCACTGTATACAATTACGAGTTCTGCAAGCTTCAAGTTTTTAGTTGGTAAAAGTGTTCTGCATGCGCAGTGCAACGAGCTAAATAGGAAATTCATCAACGGTCTGGTTGCAACAGATATGAAGCTTTCGTGAACATTGATCGATCCGTTATGGCATGGTCCAACGGTCTGGTGGTGATCCTTTAATGCTTTTCTGTCCGTTTGGGGAAGAATTCAAATGGGTATATCGGTCCAATGGCTATATTTTTGCGCCATGGTGAAGTGCCACATGTCGGTTTTTTTTATATCTCGACGAAGCTCAATTCTTGTGATTTTTCCTTCTGCAAATTTTCCTCCAGAACCTTCTATAAATTTTCAATCTTGGCTCTCTTCTTACTTAGCTTCCTAGCCTTCTTCCCGGAGAGCTTCGTCTCGATCATCCTTTTTCCATTATGAGTCTTATCTTCTCTCGACCTAGTCACTTCACATTGCTCAGGTCCTTTCTTCAAATCCAAGGGTAATACTCCTTCATCATATGGATTAGGTATTTCAGTCTTCTGTGGTTCCTCTAATGCTCTTATAGCTTCAACATCCAGGTCCCTGGTGTTCAACAACTGAGATCTGTTTTCTTGTTCTTCGATCAAGTAGGCAATCCTTCTAGTCGTAAATTCCATGAGTTCTTGCTTCTTCTTTTCTACGGCTTCCTTTTCTTATTTTCTCCGGATTTGGTCTTTTTCAATCCAGATCTTGCCTAACAAATCTGGAAATGGGGCACAGTCCTCAATAAATCTAATGACTTCAAACTCTTCCTCTGTCGAACATCCATGTGTACTCATACCCATTACATTATCCCTTAAAACCCAAAAAGGACCCAAGAAAGGGGTCTAGCTTCCACGATATCCACTTCACATTGCGCTCCATCTTTGACAAGTTGTCGAAGTTCCAAAAATGGTCAAATATGACCAAGTGTTTCCTCAAAACTTGGTCAAGGGCCAACAGGCCCCCAACACTCACCTGTGACTTGTCCTGAGACACTTAGATCTGGGTAAAGTTGCCTCAAAGGTATCAAGCTTGGCTCAAGATGCTTCGACTTGTCTCTGTGCTACTGCTTCCTGCTCAGTGAACTCTTGAACAACTGCTTCGCTGATAGGCCCTTCCAGTTGCTGCTCGACTGTAACATCTACTTGTTCCAGTAGTGTTCCTTGGCCTTCAATTTCTTCAAACAGTATATAGGCCTCCTCCAGGCTCGGCTGGAGTTTTTGGGTGACTTCAATCACTCTGTTCTGCATGATAAGAACAAGTTGTTGGGCAGTTCAATGTTCCTGGGATCTCTTCATCCTCTCGATAGGTGACAGGAGCTTGAGATGTGCTTGTACTGTATCTACATGTTGCTTCACTTCCTGGAGTTGGGACTCCAGTTTCTTCAACTCTGGGTCTTCAGATAGTTTCTCATATATCTGCGCGCTTTTGTTACCTAGTTGTTTTGATTCTATAGCAAGTTTTCTAATCCTCTCGACTGCACTCTGAGCATCCAATTCTCATTGGTCGCGCACTTCTTGCGGAGTCTATGGTATGGTCTGAAGCTCTAGTTCCACGACCCTTTGTTGAAGCTGTTGAATAACTTTAGCCAGCTTCATCACTTGACGCTCTATGGGCTCTTCGGCCTTCTTCTCTAAGACATTCACAGAGAGAAATGCTCTGTTGACTGCTTCTTCAATTTCGATCTACTTCGCGAGCAGCTGCTCTTTATCTTTTTCGACCTTCACTAGATCTTCTTCAAATTTTTCTTGGAGAGCATTCTTCTCTTGTTACGCTGCTTGGCGTTGCTCAATAATTTCTTCCTGTTCCTTCTTGAGGTCCTAGTTGGCCTACTCTTTTTCTTCCTGGGCAAGTCGAAGGCGTACTTCGATTGTATCAGCAATCTTCCGGAGCTGGACTGATTCATCTCCTTTTTCTACCTTTCCTTCTGGAAGAGGTGTAGTAGAGATTGCTCGGCTAGACTGGAGTGCATGTTGTACTCCTTGGAGCACGATCTCAATCTGGCTATACATGTGTTCCTGCTTCGCTTCCTGCTTCTCTATTATTTCCTTTGAAGCATCATTGACCGCTGCAACAATGAAATCAAAGTCATCCAACGTGAGGGCAGTTTTCATCTTAGTTACAAGGGTTCTTGGTTTCTTTCTAGAGGAAGAATTCAGAGGTGAAACCTTCCTTTTCTTGGATGAGTCTGCTTCGTCCATGGGTGGCGGTACTTCGACTTGTTGTTTCTCAGATTTTTCACCTTCTTCGTCATAACCTTCTTCATCTTGCGTAATGGAAGTCGTCCTTACAGATATGCTATCTATATCCTGAACCTCTTCAGGCTTATTCATCTCCTTTGTCTTCTTTGTTCTACTGGGCCCAGGTGTATCTTGCGCAGCTTCTAGGCTGTTGATGTCTGAAATTTCTGCAGGGTCTACTGAAGTAAGTAGGTTCGACAACCACTCCTTGGTGATCTCTTCCAGGTCTTCTTCTATCATCTTATAGTAGGATTTGAGTTGTTCTTGGTGCTCATCATTGCGTGGGGTTAGGTATATAAAATGGTGGTCCGCGCTGAACTTTATCAGAGGTCAAAACCTCTGTAAAGTGTTCGGGGTTATGCGAGGTTCACTCCTTATGGCTTCTTTCAGTTGATTATAATATACGTGGAAAATGGAATTCGATTTCCATTTCTTGCTCATGTCGTTCAAGTACTACAAGGTACTGAACTTCATAGATAGTGGCTCAAAAGGGTCAACGTCCGGGAAAGTTACGCCTTCTGGTAGCTCCCATGAAACAAAGGCGGTCAGTATCAAGAGCCAGCTAAAATGGAATTCATGCCCCTGATCCTAAGCTTCTCTGCAGTCAATCTCGAATTGATTCACTAGGTACTTCACCCAGTTCATCTGTAGTCCCTCTGCACACTTTCCTGTGAGGTCAACTATGAAGCCTGATACTTGTGTTGGTCTATAATATTAGTCTCTTGACCCTGCTCCATATTCAAATTTTCAAGTCTAGTAATCATTCTAGGTAAATCCAGTACTTCATGGTCCATAACCTTACAACAGAGGAAACTAGGGTTTCTCCCAGGATATTCCTTAGCAAGATGTCCTGGTCTTCTACAACTGTAACAAAGAGTTAATCCTCTCTTTCTCTTCCATGATCCCCAACTTTTCTTGTACTGCGCGCTAGGATCATAATGGATATCCTGCAAAAATTTCTTTCTAGGATCCTCCGTCCATTGGTTAGTCCAAAAATTCTTTCTATGCATAGGTATAACATATCTTTCATTATTCTTATCAGATCTATTCATATCAAACGTTCTTTCATCTAACAATGCCCTAGTTTTCAAGGTAGGACAAAATCTATCAAGCATACTTAAATCCATACTTTTGAAACAAAAATTTTCACTTCTTTTACTTCTATATATTACAAAGCTTCCATGTCTAAGATATTTCAACTATTGTTACCTTTATCAGAGCACAGAGCTTACAGATCTTACCTCTTTCTGTAGATCTGAATTTGAAACTTCCACTTTAACCTTTCTTAGAGCACAAAGCGTTCAGATCTGAATTATTTTATTCAGATCTGGCCTTCCTTCTTCAGCACAGAGATTTTAAGATCAAGTGGATCACTGCGCACTAGGGCACAGGTCCATGCACGGAGCTTATACAATTTTAGGATGGACTTTCTGCACAAATCTTCTTCTTCCTCAGTTGTTAGCAATCACATTTTCAGGTCCTGGCAATGGAACCATTTGTTGGCACAAGGGCAGACTTAGAGTTCGGCACACCAACAAAACCCTAACTACCGACCCTTTCGGCAACACCTGTGAAGAATATGAAGACTCACCCGAGGTAGAGGCAGGGGTGGTTGCAAGACTCAAGTGTCTGCAACCTCAGTTGGGACACAGATCTGTGATTCTAACACTTAGAAAACACTTTAGCATAGATCATTCATCAGTATTTAACCCTCATGGAACTTTGCAGATGGCGCAGAGCACCACAACATTCACTTAGATCTAGGTTGAGTTATCACTTAGCAACAGAAAAATAGATCTAGCACTCAGCACTTTCATATATATCAGATCTACATCCATACATCTAAGAAGCACAAAGCAAAGTAGATATAGCTAAGTATATCATAGGTTTCACTCCTCTCATCGATGAGGCTTGGACTCCTGTGGACATTCTTCTTTCCGATATGACTCTCTCAGTCATTAAATCAAGAAGGAATTTTGTGATGGATTCCTCAAGTGCAGTGAGCTCGTCAGACATACACACTTGGGAAAGATAAGCGGGGTCACAATGATCTCCAAACACTGCACTAGGGTGAACGATCTACTTGCAATGATCATTGTATACAATTACGAGTTCTACGGGCTTTGCGTTTTTAGTTGGTAAAAGTGTTCTTCGTGCGTGGCGTGACAAGATAAATAAGAAATTATTCAACGATATGGTTGTAATGAGTATCAATCTTTCGTGAACATTGATCCATCCATTATGGC
>JZKD02S1659249.1:100552-118798 GCA_000966675.3 Picea glauca
CTCAAAATGGCCCCAGAAGTTAAAACTGCTAAAAATAGTAAATTGCCAAAATTGTCAGAAAACTGTTTTGAGCCAGTTGGAAAAGGTGGGTGGCCACCGATATCCATATGGATCACCCAAGAAGTCAAATTTTGGCATGGAAGAAGGTAATTTACTTGGTCACATTATTTCAAAAGAGGGAATAAAGATAGATCCCAACAGAGTTGAGGGGATCTTGAAAATTGGCATGCCTAGAAGCAAAAAGGAAGTGCAATCTTTCCCGGGGAAAGTAAAATTTCTGAGAAGATTCATCCCTAACCTGGCTGAGATCATAAATCATATCAATAACATTCTCAAGAAAGGAAGTGAGATAAAGTGGACCCCTAAAGCCAGAAAATCCTTTGAAGACATTAAAGTGGCATTGACCAAGGCCCCAGTATTGGCCAGTCCTAATTTTGAAAAAGACTTTATAGTGTTCTCTTTTTCCTCGGAGCACACCATTGCTGGTGTTTTATTACAGAGAGATGAGAATAATTGTGAGAATCCTATAGAATACTATAGCAGGACATTGAGGGATTCCCCATTGAAGTATGATATCATGGAAAAGAAGGCATATGCACTGGTCAAGGCCCTAAAAGAGTTTAGAGTTTATATCTTTCATTCTCATACCACTGCCTATGTACCCAATAGTTATTTGAAAGACATTCTAACTCAGCTTGATCCTGAGGGAAAAAGGGGCAAGTGGATAGTTATGTTGTTGGAATATGACCTTGAGATCAAACCTACAAAGTTAATCAAGGGGAAGGGACTTGCAAAGTTGATGGCACAGACAAATTGTGATCTCTTGGGAATAAATTTCATTACTGACTTGTCATCAAATTCATAAGAAGAAAGGGCCCCTCAGGTATCCCAAAAGTTCCTTGAATCCCCATGATATGCTGATATTATTTATGTGTTGAGAAATTTGTAGGATTCTCCTGAATTGAGTAAAACCAAGGCCAGGATCTTAAAGCTAAAAGCAACAAAGTTTTGTATTGTAAATCAATCTCTATATTGGAAGGATCTAGGAGGAATTATTTTGAGTTGTTTGTTGGAAGAAGAGGTAGAGAAGACCATCAGAGAACTCCATAAAGGTGATTGTGGAGGAAACCATTATTGGAAAACTATTGTGCACAAGATATTGAGGGTTGGGTTCTATTGGCCTAGCATTTTTTCTGATGTCTATAAATAGGTTTCAAGCTGTCATGAATGCCAATTTTTTTATGGGAAGAAAAAATTGCATCCTTTTTCCTTGAAGCCCATCTCTGTTGAAGCACCTTTTAGACAATGGGGCCTTGATTTCATAGGAGAAATTCATCCACATTCCTCAGCTCAACACAAGTGGATACTGGCAGCCACATATTACTTCACCGACTGGATTGAGGCAGTTCCCACCAGGAAGGCCACATATGTTGTTATCATTCAGTTTTTGGAGAACAATATTTTGTCCAGGTTCGAGTGTCCAATCAAAATCATTACAGACAATGGAGCAACATTTAAGTTCAATAATATGGAAAAAAATTGCAGTGATTAAAATATAACTATTGGCCACTCCACATATTATTACCCTCAAGGTAATGGGTTGGATGAGTCATCCAATAAGAAATTAACCAGAATTATCAAGAAGTTGTTGCAAGATAACAAAAAATATTGGCACGAAAAGCTCATCCATGCACTATGGGTTGACATGATCACTACAAAAATATCTATTGCCACTTCACCCTTCCATATTATGTATGGAACAGAGGAAATTTTTCCTACTGCATTAGGATTTCCATTGATGAGGTTGCTACAAGAGTAGGATGCTGAAATAGATGCCACTTGAAGGAGAACAAATGAACTGATCAATGTCCAACAAACAAGAGAAAAATACTTCAAAAATTCTCAGTTGCACCAAGACAAGATTAAAAGGGATTTTGACAGGCATACCAAGGAAGAAGATTTCAAAGTGGGAGACTTGGTATTGAGATGGGATTCCAAAAATGAAGACAGAGGAAAACATGGGAAATTTGACCTTCTATGGCTGGGAGCTTTCAAAATTGTGGCATACCATGGGAATAATGCCTATCTAATACATGAAAGTAATGGATATATCGTTGGAGGAGGACCTGTGAATGGAAGGTTTCTCAAAAATTATATCATTTAAAGGAAATAGCACCCATTCCATTCATTGTATATAACCATTTTTTTTCTTCAGTTGAAGCAGTTGGAATTAAATCAGCAAAAATAGAAGCACAAAGTAAAGGCCCTAAGTTATGCTAAGTAGATTTTGAGTTTTTTGAATAAGATGTTGGTAAATTTAGCTGCAGGATTAAAATAAAGCCCAATGGGTAGGCACTTGGTCTGTCATTCTTTTCTACCTCACTGGGAGGATAGCATCCCCAGTTGGAGCCCATGTTATCACCATTAAAATTTTGATATGAAATCAATATTCCAAGATTTAGCAAGGTTCTAAACTGGTGTGGAGGCATGATAAACTAGAGGACAGGGCTAAGTCTTGCAGGAGGAGGCTAAATATGGTAGGATTATGGAATTGATGGGACCCAATAGGTCCCAGATCGCAAGCGCACCAGATCAATGGTCGAGGATCATTTCAGGGGGAGGAGTTGCATGGAGGATAATTCCCGAAAAAGGGTCGAAAAATAAACCACAGTTTTGGGTCGAGACCATGTGGCACCACTGGGTTCATTTCGGGGCGAGAAGCAGGTTGCCCCAAACTACTTCCTTGTGCCCTCAAAATTGGAAAAGTATATAAAGGGCACTCGTTATTTTATTATTTTTCAAAATATTGGAACGTTTGAAATATTGGCGCGACCACTCCATTCAACTGAAACTCAAAAGTACGCCAATCTCACACCATTTCCTCTCATTTCAAGTTATTTTTCATCGCCACCATCGACCCTATCATAACGTCAATGATAGAGCAAGACCCTATGTCAAATGAAGAATCCCTAATTGACTGAGATTCAAACGTGTTCGACACTGAAATCACCATTTCTCCCATCTCTTTGTCTAAAGCTAATTTGTCTGATAATGTAGGGAAGAAGATACCCTTCCTTGAAGCAGTCTAGGACACTATAGTCCCTTATGCTGTCGAGCTTGTCTTCCCTTTTCCTGAATTCAAAGGTTGGTGTGCAGAGCAGTATTCACAGGAAGAGAAATTCGTCGTTAATAAATAGGGGTCTGAGGTCCTCTGTAGGGTAGAGAATCTATTAATTCGAGGTGCCCTTGGCATACCAGAGCCCTTCTCCACAATGTATGAACTGTTCGAGGAAGAAAATCTAATCAGGGTTTACAGGGAATGTCCATCAAAATTCAAAGACCTGTTTTTACAAACAATTGTCAAACCAGAGAATCTTTCAGAAATTCTGTCTTTGCCAATGAGTGTGAGTATCATGGTTATTGAGGTCCAATGGGTTTTTTCCCTACTGATTCAAATTTTAGGTTTAGATAATGACAAGCATGTGGTCTAGGTTATGTTGGGTTTCCTGTTGGAATTTTTTCAGTCAGATTCTAGTCTGTCAGTCTGTGTTAGTTTCGACCAGTTCATTACTGATAATATCCATAAACAACTAGTGAATTTTCGCTCTCTCAGATATTTAAGATATTGCACATACTTGCTGAATATTTTCCTAGAAACAAATAAAATAGAAGTTCATTAAGAAACATTCATATCAATCGAATGTAAGAGGATCACATTGCTCATATTCATCAACAAGGTCATGTCCAGGGTTTACAGTTTGATTTTCAACACCATCCTGCCAAGAGTCCTGGATGACATGAGGAGCTATTTACAGCCAAATCTAGAAAATGGAGTGGGAGACTAGGTATTATTCATGCATTCAACAATGGTTTGGGTTTATGGTTGTCGTGAATCCCCTTACATGTTGCCTATTTTTTTGACCCCCAAAAGTCTTTTCCCTTGAGTTCATCAGGAAAATAATCATATAAGAGACATAGCATTTCCTTAAATTGCACAAAGCCTCAAACCTCAAATTCCCTTTTATCATTGGAACCTTCATTGTCAAGACTAGATCATGCTTATATCAGATCCAGGAAAAGCTCAAAGAGTTTGGTTTTGCACAGTTATAGGGAAGAAGATATGATCCACATCAGATCATATATAAGAGAAGACTAATGAACAAACATGCCCCTTATGAGCATGAACATGTTGAGGGTTTTGACAAATTGGAAAATCTAGAAGTATGTGTTGAACTGGAAGCAATATTGCAACCTGCTCGAACACAACAAGTGGAGGCAACCCTGCAACAGACTCAAACACAACAAACTCCTCATAAGTTGATAGTCAAAGTTCCCAAAATAAGTGTTTACAGTAAAAGAAGAAGTTTAGAGGACATGGGAACTAGTGATCAACAGACTGCCCCTAAGAAGATGATCACACAATCCCCACAGATAGTGGATCCAGAGGAGGAAGAGCCTAAAGAAAACGTGAATATGGATATGGTGGAGAGTGGTACCAGCACTATATAAGTTGAGAAGGGAAGCAAGCTCCAAAGTGGAGGAAGCTCAAGAACTTTCAGCAGCAAAAATAACATCTTTGATAAGACATCTGGAGCAGCTTATCAATCTAAAGAAGATTTTGCAAAACAATATGTTGAGAAAGAAAACATGTCCATGGGTGAAATGAGGGAGTTAGTCCCTGAAGTGGAAAATATTTCTCAGCACAAGTCTTCTCTGTTCACATGAAGAGATATAGAGAAGAGGACCTTTAATATAGCAGTTGCAGATGAAAAAAAGTATATGAAATCAAGATAAAGTATGACAACATCAGTGCCACAGACAAATTCAAATTACACAGAAATACCAGTGATATGTTGTATTAATATTACTTGGGTATAAGATTAAAGAATTCAAAGTTGTCATCTTATGAAATAAAATTGTAAGGGAAGTTGAGGCAAGAAAAGGCATCCAGCAAAGATTAGAAAACTCAGGTCAAGAGGCTAGAATCTGAAGGCCCTCAAGGGGTGAAATCCTCATTGGATGAAAAAGACAAGCTAATTCAAAGATTGAATAAGAAATTGAAAATGTCTACCACAGAGCATCCTCAAACAACAGAATTGGTTGATCTAGAACAAGAAAAGGAAGCATTTCGACAAGAGGCATTGAACTAAAAGGCTAAGGTATTACAACTAGAACAAGAAAAGGTGAATTGGTCACAAGGACAGACATAATCACTAAACATGGTTGTAGTTGTACCACTTGCTGCGGACGCTGGGCCAAGCACTGAAGGACTTGTCCAAGCTAGGTCACAATTTATCTTTAAGGTAGGAGAAATCAAGGGGTTAAAGGGAGACATAGAGAAATTGAAGCAGGAAAAGAAAACAAAAGATGAAAGGATGGCTCAATTTCAAAAGGAGAATCAAGCTTTGCAGGAAAGGATAGACAAGCTGAAAATAAGATTAAGAGGAGAATGATTGTTGCAGAGATCCAAACACATCATCTAGGGTTCTATAGCTGCTAAGGCTTCCAAGTTTAGAGTGTATTTAAGAGTCATCAATGATAAAGGCAGCATGGCCATCACAACCAGAAGCAGGTGCATTGTTGTAAATGAGACCTTAGCAAAGAAACCATCAAAGTGGGCCCAAAATTCCATAAACCTGCTAAACTCCATCCCTACTATAGAACTTCAAACCATTGGGGTCAAATATATAACTAAATTGATCATATGGTCCAGGAGGGTTATTTCTAAACATAACTTGCTAAAATCAGTCCAAACTAAGGCCACGCAGATGGAGCAAAGTGTACAAGAATTCAAAGATATGTTTGAAGAATTGTTCATTAAAGGCCTCCCACCATTTTGGGATGGAAAAGGAAAACTATATGATAAGGAAGAATACAATTCTCACCTCACTCAATGTAGAATGGATCACTCCAAGTTTGAAAACCTGGAGGAAAACTTGAAAGGAGCAACCCTGGTTGAACATTGGATTACAAATTTTGATATTTTGAATCAATTCAAAACAATGAATATTGGACTACCAGCCATGACATATGCCTCTTGCATAGACCTGGAGATCCTAATCAAAGGAATGATGGAATATGATATCCCTTCTGACTTGCAATGGAAGGAGATAGTACGGTTGGGTAAAAAAAAGTGCAATTTTCTAGGGTCTAGCAAATGATATCCAGGTGTCACTGAATATGGCAGATTAGACTGAAGACCGGGATAGAACAAGTGGCAAAAGAAGAAGTTGAAGCATCAGAGGAATCAACAGTTGGATCATGAAACGTTTTCCTGTTAATCATTATAGTCATTTCTCATACCAAAACTTTCACCTGTAATCATTGTAATCAATTTTAGAAGCTGAAACGTTTCAGTTCAGCTATTGTAATCAGTTTCTAACTAAAGGAACTCGAATTGTATAAGTATTATAAGTTCCAAATGTATTAATATTGGCAGAAGTGCAATGGCACAGTTTTAGTTTTTCAGAACTCAATTGTAATTTTCTGAAGCTAAATTGAATACATATGTAGAATTCTTTGAAGAAACCAAGCTCAGGAGGAAAGACACCAATTGTTTGGCCAGGAGTCTTTGAGAACCTGAACAGACGGTTGAAATTTTCGGAGGGAGAAACACTGATTTTTCGTCGACTGTTGGATCTAGTAGATCAGTGGAGAAGATAAGGCCGAGTCTCTTTCAACACTCATAATCTCAGGAGAGACAACAACCATTAGATCTCAAGGAGTTTGGGCCGTCAATTTGGCACTCCGAGATATCATCATTTTGGAAGTCGAGAGTGTGGAGGAAGTTGTTTCGGGAATCCTCGACATGAAAAATCCCAATGGGATCTGTGTCATCAAATAATGGGAGGTTCAGGGCCGTTGATCTGTGGTAAAGAAGTCATGAGTTCGGACTTTGGGAAAAAGGGGAAGAGTCGCATCGTGAAATCTTGACGTGCTCGGAGGTGAATTCCCAGGAATTGACTGGAGGTCATATGATGGACGCATAAGGGAGGAGCTAGTGGACCATTATCCCTTTTCAGGGTTTCAAGAATTGGAGGAGTCAAGGTGACTTGCATCAAGAATCCAAAAATCACGAAACGTGAAGTTGTGAAACTTGAAGAGGCATTCGGGTTAAGTCAGTTGTCACGGGGTATGGAGGTTCACGCCTAGTGCTTGTTCACGTAGGTGTAACTTCTAGAAGGACCTGTGGTTTTATATGCATTAAAGGTTCCATAGGGAACTAAAGAGCTATTTCATCTCAGAGGAATACAAAGATCCAAAGACTGGGAGGTCAGGAAGACCCTACTAAGGTGGGGGTGCTACGTTAGGTGGTATCAGAGCTAACAACCATTGTTTTATGTAGAGTGAAGACAAAGGATAGTTATGATTGAATTCTACATGGACAGATTGAAACAATTCCCGACCCATCCATGGAAAGGGAAATGAGAGAACTTCGTGCTCGATTGGATGCTATGGAGACAGCACAGAGGTGAACACCTGATACTGGAGATGTCAATGAGGTCGAAAGTGAGAACGAAGCTAGAGCTGAAGAAGAAGTTGCAGCCAAAAATGCTATAGAGGAACGTATATTCAAATTTTTTTCAAGAATAGGTGCCAGGGAAAAAATGGACATCTTGATGTATGAAGGAAACTTAGACATTGAGGAGCTACTAGATTGGTTTAGAGCTCTAGATAAATACTTCGACTATGAGGATATCGAATTAGATAAGAAGGTTAAGCATGTAGTCACTAGACTAAAAGGGCATGCAACACTGTGGTGGGATGAGTTGCAGGCTGATAGACGTTGCAAAGGAAAACAAAGAATTAAAATCTTGGACTGGATGGTCACCAAGATGAAATCCAAATTCATACCCAGAGATTACCAAATTAATCTGTTTCAAAGAATGCATAATTTGAGATAGAAATGGATGGCAGTGAAGGAATACACTGAGGAATTTTACAGACTTAACATCAGAGTTATTCATCGCAAGAGTGATGATGAAAAATTCGCCAGATATATGAATGGCCTGAGATATGAGATTCAATATGAGATGAGCATGGTGACAATCAGGAATGTGGAAGATGCTTATCAAATTGCTTCAAAGGAAAAAGTGAAATTGGCTCAAAATCAAGGTCAAAGGGAAGAGGTAGAAGTCAGAGCAGAGGCAAAGTAATTTCCCAGGACAAAGTACAGAAACCCAAGGATGAATAAAAGAAACCTCATAACCACCCAGAAAGGGGAGGAATCTCACAAGGAGGACAATATGTCGATAGGAACACTTTTCCTCGAGAAAGAGGAGGAGGAAGAGGCATAGGAGGTGAAATAAAGGTTTTTTTCTATGAAAAGATCAGACACAAATATTTTGAATGTCCCAACAGAAAAAGGGATGGAGGAGGAGAAGCTCACATTTCAAAAGCACAAAGGCGAAATGTTGAGGCAGAAGATGCACAAGGTGGAAGATCCTTAATGATGAGGAAATTTGTCTTGAAGCCAGAGAAGGAGGTGGAGAATCCAGTCCAAAGGAATAGTTTATTTAGGATTGCTTGCAAGAACAAGGATAGGGTATTCAAGTTGGTAGTTGACAGTGGAAGCACAGATAATCTAGTATCCATAGAAGTGGTGGAAAAGTTGGAATTGGAAACAGTTTCGCATCCAAGCTCATACAAGGTTTTGTGGTTGCAAAAAGGACATTAGGTAACAGTCACTAAACAATGTTTAGTTGAATTTAAGATACGGGCATATAGAGATGATATCTTATGTGATTTTATTTCCATGGATTTATGTCATCTTTTGTTGGGGAGACTGTGGAAATATGACAGAAATTTTATTCATGACGAAAGAAAGAACACCTATACCTTGGAGAAGAATGGTAGGACGCATATGTTTCTGCCAATTGAGGACAAGAAGGTGAAAGAAGAAACAAGCAATACTATACTTCTCATGAGTGGGAAGGAACTTCTAGATGAATTCAAGAAGGATGAAGAAATGCAGTTTGGTGTGGTGAGAAAACCTAGATTCATCTTGACCAGTACATCGATAGACGATCTACTGGAGGAAATTCAGGAACTCATGGATAATTTCGCTGATATAGTGGTGGATGATTTACCTTGTTCGTTGCCTCCCATTAGGATTATAATCCATCACATAGAACTTATACCAGGAGAGAGTTTACCGAACAAATTAGCATATAGATTGACACCGCAGGAGAATGAATAAGTTAAGAAGCAAGTCCAGGATTTGATGGAAAAAGGGTTGATCAGAGAAAGCTTGAGTCCATGCATTGTTCCAATAGTGTTAAGTAAAAATAAGGATGGTGGATGGAGGATGTGTATAGACTCAAGGGCTATAAACAAAATCACCATCAGGTATAGATTTCCTTTACCTAGGATGGATGACTTGATGGATTGCTTGAGTGGAGMAAWTTTTTTTCAAAAATCGATTTGAAAAGAGGATATCATCARATTAGAATGAGGGAAGGTGATGAATGGAAGACAACATTCAAGACGAATGAAGGGCTGTATGAATGGATTGTAATGTCGTTTGGTTTGAAAAATGCACCAAGTACTTTTATGAGATYGATGAATGAAGTCTTGAAGGATTTCATTGGGAAGTTTGTAATTGTGTATCTTGATGATATGTTGATCTTCAGTAAGACCGAGGAAGAACATTTGAGACATCTAACTCTAGTGATGAGGAGGTTGCAGCAAGAGAAGTTGTTGATAAATCTGAAGAAGTCATATTTTATGAAGACATAACTCATTTATTTAGGGTTCGTGATCTCTTTGAATGAGTTGAAGATGGATCCTGAAGAGGTAAAAGAAATCAAAGAATGGTTGTCGCCAAGGAATATTTTTGAATTTAGAAGCTTCCATGGACTAGCCATTTTTTACAGGAAGTTCATCATAAATTTTAGTGGGTTTGTGAACAAATGACAGACACAATAAAGAAGAGACATAAATATTTTCATTGGATAGAGGAAGCGGAGAAAAGTTTCAAGTTGTTAAAGGAGAAGATAACTTGACAACAATTTATGGTTTTGCCAGATTTCAGTAAGACATTTCAAGTGAGATGTGATGCAAGTGGATTCACGATTGGAGAAATCTTGAGTCAAGACAATAGACCAGTTACATACTTTAGTGAGAAGATGAACGATGCCAAAAGGAATTATTCCACGTATGATAAAGATTTTTATGCAGTCATACAAGCACTAAAGAAATGGAGGCACTACCTGGTTTCGAAAGAGTTCATTTTGTATAGAGACAATTAGGCCTTACAGTGTATAGCCAGACAGGAAAAACTGAACCAGAAACATGGAAAATGGGTTGAATTTATGAAAAAAATTACTTTTGTTATAAAGGACATTTCTAGAAATGATAACAAGGTTGTTGATGCATTGAGCAAGAAATGTTTGATACTGCAGGAGTTTCCTGTGAAGACCTTAGGTTTTGATAGCATTAAGGACATGTACAGAGATGATTTGGATTTCAAGAATGCTTATGAAGAATGTGAGAATCTTGTTCTGAGAGAACGAAGCCAATGGATTGAATACTTGATTCAGGATGGACTGTTATTCAAAGAAAATCAGTTGTGTATCCTGAAGGGTTCTATGAGAGAAAACCTTTTAAAGGAAAAACATAGCGGGGGATTGGCTAGACATTTCGGCCATGTAAAACATTTGCACAAATGAAAAATTTGTATTATTGGCCAGGGATGAGGACAGATGTCAAGAAATTTGTGAACAAATGTAAAATTTTCCAGCACACAAAAGGGAAAAGACAAAATAAAGGGTTCTTTCAACCGTTGCCAATACTAGAGAGGCCATGGGACACGGTAAGCATGGATTTTGTGTTAGGACCGTTGAGGAAATAAAGGGGTTGTGATTCCATGTTCATGTTACTCGATATATTTTCCAAAATGGCACATTTTGTTCCAGGTCAGAAAACCAGTGATGCAACACACATTGCAAATCTGTTTTTCAAAGAAGTTGTTCGACTTCATGGTTTACCCAAGAGTATTGTTTCATATAGAGATACCAAATTTGTTGGCCATTTATGGAGAACACTATGGAAAAATTTGGGGACGAATCTATCTTTTAGCTCAGCATATCACCCTCATACGGATGGACATACTGAGGTAGTAAATCGAAGTTTGGGAGACTTATTGAGGATTTTGGTAGTTGAACATCATAGTCAGTGGGATCAGATTTTGCCACAAGCAGAATTTGCATATAATGACTCACCTATCCGGAGCACAGGACAGAGCCTATTTCAGATAATGTATGGAATGCAACCAAGAGGAGTATCTGAGTTGAGAGGCTTAGATTAGAATGAGTTCAGAAGTGTTGGAGTGGAAGATTTTGTAGCAGAGATGCAAGAACTCCACAATAAAATCAGAGAGAAGTTGCAGAGTTCCAACGAGGAATACAAGCACAAAGCAGATAAGCACATAAGAGAGATTTAGTTCGAAGTGGGAGATTTGGTCTTAGCATATCTAAGAAAAGAAAGGTTCCCAAGGGGAATATATAATAAGCTGAAGATGAAAAAGATAGGGACGTGTAAGATTTTAAGAAAATTTGAGGCAAATGCTTATGAGATAGAATTTCCAGATGATGTGGGCATATCACCCATATTCAACGTAGCAGATCTGTATCCTTACAGAGAAGATGAAATAGATGGATAAGAGAACCAAGACGATATTCAATGGGTCAAACATATGCCTGTAACTGAAAATCCGCAGATGGAAAAGATCATTGATCAGAGAGTTAACAAGAAGACACGGCGAAAGACATATTTTGAATATTTGGTATAGTGGAAGGGACACCCGATTGAGGATGCCGGTTGGGAAAACAAAGAATATATCCATAAACATGGATAGACGGTGCAGGAGCTCATGGACAAGAGTCCATAAATTTTTCAGCCAGAGGAGTATGATGCAGGAGCATCACCAACAAAGCGCAAGCGGAGGACAGCTGGATATGCACCAATGCACATTTTGAAGATATTTTGAATTTCAAAAGGATGGCACATTAATGTAATATTTGGAGAGACATAAGTGCTCTTAAATGTTTTGGGGATTGTAATGCAAATCTTGAGCATTTATCTCATCTGTCGGTTGTAGACAATTAATGTAATCAATGTAAAGTAGTTGTAGGCTTTAATTCGATAAGATATCTTAGAGTGGTAGGAGGGAAAAAATTAAGAGGACTCCCTCGTAGTTGTATTGATACACCATTATCATATTCTCTCAATTGTAACTAAGCGGTAGAGCAAGAGAGAGCAGAGGAGAACAAAGATTGTAGAAGTTGTATGAGTAGATAGTTGTTTCTATAGAACCCATGTACAGAAGAAATTGAGTTAATATAAGAATTCTTTGACTCAATTTCATGGTGTTTTTATGGTTGTTGTTTACATCTATTGAATGGTATGTTTACAGTTTTCTTATATTCTCTGTTTTTCATTTGTTTCAATACTTTATGCATATGATTTCATGTTGAAAGTATGAATTTTGTGAGAGGGAGAGTATGAGTTTCCATTATTTCTCTTCCTGAGAATTCCTACAAGGGGTGCAATGAAAGTCCACAAGGAGTGTGTTGACAGGTTCTGATTTCTATCTCAGAAAGTTGAGATACTGTTGATATTATACTCGTGGAAGTGAAAATATAGCATAGAGTCGTGCAAGGTGTGTGCAGGCCAGGTAAAGTATTATACTTTTCCCAACCCAGGTGATTGGTTGAAGAACTTTTGTCACAAGGAGTGCACAGAGTTGGAAGATTTCAGATAATCAGAGATTATCATGAAGGCCGCAAGGAGTGCGTGCAAGGATTCCTATAATATTTGATTTTGTAGTAAGGTTCAAGGTCAGGAAGGATAGAGACTTCAAAATTTTCAAAAGAAGGATGAGGGTCGAAGTCACCTCGCAGAAACCAAGCTCAGGAGGAAAGACGCCAATTGTTTGGCCAGGAGTCTTTGAGAACCTGAACGAATAGTTGAAATTTTTGAAGGGATAAACATTGATTTTCCGTGGACCATTGGATCGAGTAGATCGGCGGAAAATATAAGACCGAGTGTCTTTCAACACTCGTAATATCAGGAGAGATAGAAGCCGTTAGATCCCTAGGAGCGTGGGTCGTCAATTTGGCGCTCCGAGATATCAAATTTTCAAAAGTCGGGAGTGTGGAGGAAGTTGTTTCGGGAATCCCTGACATGTGAAATCTTGACGTGATCTGGGCCATAAAATCATGGAAGGTTCAGGAACGTTGATCCTTGGTAAAGAATTCATGAGTTCAAACTTCAGGAAAAGGGGAAGAGTTGCATCACAAACTCATGAGTCGCAAAATCCCGACGCACTTGGAGGTGAAGCCCCAAGACTTGACTGGAGGTCATATGATGGACGCATAAGGGAGGAGCTAGTGGACCATTATCCCTTTTCGGGGTTTTGGGAATCGGAGGAGTCAGGGTGACTCACAGGAGGAATCCCAAAATCATGAAAGGCGAAGTTGTGAAACTTGAAGAGTCGTTCGGGTTAAGTCAGTGGTCACGAGGAGTGGAGGTTCACGCCTAGTGCTTGTTTGCACAAGCATAACTTCTAGAAGGACCTATGGTTTTATATGAATTGAAGGTTCCAGAGGGAACTAAAGAGATATTTCATCTCAGAGGAATACGAAGATCCAAAGACTAGGAGGTCAAGCAGACCCTGCTGAGGTGGGGGTGCTGTGTCAGGTGGTATCAGAGAAACACCGATTTTCCATGGACCTTTGGATCCAGTATATCAGCGGAGAAGATAATTTCAAGTGTCTTTCAACACTCATAAGATCAGGAGAGATAGTAGTCATTCGATCCTGAGGAGCTTGGGCCGTCGATTTGGTGCTCTGAGATATCGGCATTTCGGAATTCGGGAGTGTGGAGGAAGTTGTTTCGAGAATCCTGGACATGTGAAATCTCAATGCGATCTGGGCCGTCAGATCATGGGAGGCTTAGGACCATTGATCTATGGTAAATAAGTCACTAATTTGGACTTCGGGAAAAAGGGGAAGAGTTGCCTCGTGAACTAACGAGTCATAAAATCTCAACGCGCTTGGAGGTGAAGCCCCAAGACTTGACTGGAGGTCATATGATGGACGCATAAGGGAGGATCTAGTGGACCATTATCCCTTTTTGGGGTTTCGAGAATTGGAGGAGTCGGGGTGACTCATAGCAGGAATCCCAAAATCACAAAACGCGAAGTCGCGAAACTTGAAGAGCCATTCGGGTTAAGTCAGTGGTCACGTTGGTGGTCACGGGGAGTGGAGGTTCGTGCCCAATTCTTGTTCATGCAGGTGTAAATTATATAAGGACCTGTGGTTTTATATTCATTTAAGGTTCTAGAGGGAACTAAAGAGATATTTTGTCTCAGAGGAATACGAAGATCCAAAGATTGGGAGGTCAATCGGACCATGTTGAGGTGGGGTTGTTGTGTCAACTCACGAGGAGGTTGAAGCCAATATTAATGACTTCCATAGTGGGGCATGTGGTGGTCACTTATCTGGGCTTGTGACCGCCCAAAATATATTGGGAGCTGGTTGTTTTTGGCTGTCAATTTTTAAATATTTCATTGAAGCGGTCAAGAAGTGTCACCCTTGCCAGGTGTTCACCCGTAAGATGGGCTCACACCTTGCCCCTCTCCACCTAGTCATTATCGTTGGTCCCTTCACTAAGTGGGGAGTGGATTTCATGGACTATAACCTAGCCTCAGTTGGGGGGAATCATCATATTATTGTGGTCATGTATTATTTTACTAAATGGGTGGAGGCCATGCCTACCGATAAATCTGATGTTGAGACTACAACATTTTTTTTATTCAGTCAAATTATAGCACGGTTCATAATCCCGAAGGAGATTTTCACTAATCATGGTAGTCACTTCCAGAATGAAATGATGACAGACTTATCATACAAACAGGGGTTTGAACACGATCATTCATCACCCTAATATCCCTAAGAAAATGGACAAGTAGAAACCATGAATAAATCTCTAAAGACCATTTTGCAAAAAACTATCAAGAAGAGTAAATCTAATTTGTATGTGTTTCTTTACCCTTCACTATGGGCATACTGAACCACCGTAAATACTTACATTGGTTCCTCATCATTTCAATTGGTCCACTAAGTGGATTCAATCCTTCCTATTGAATGTGAAAAACCTTCTCTTAAGTTGGCAGTCAAGCTCCTACCTAACAAGATCGATCTCGAAGAACACCTTGTACACTTAGAGCAGCTTGATGAAAAACGTTGAGATGCCACTATAGCCATCAAGGAAAATAAGTGATGTTTTAAGGTCCAATATGATAAGTATGTCCATCCCCGACAATACGCTAAGTTTGACTTGGTTCTTCTCTATGACCAAGCTAAAGAACCGTTGGGGGTGGGAAAATTCAATCCCATGTGGCATGGTCCTTACATCGTGAGACATGTCCTTGAAAAAGGAGCCTACGAGTTAGAATATTATAAAGGGAATGTGTTGGATGAGACAAGAAATGTTCTCTACCTTAAAAGGTATTACGCTTGAGCCTTTGAGATCAAGCCTGGCCTTTGTATACTAATGTATGTTAGAGTATATATTTCACTCTTTATTCATTTGTGTCGTCGGATTGCTTATTAAGTTTTCCCTTGGTTGGTAGATTACAACAAAATCTTCGTTGTTCTTAGGATTTGCAGATGGTGTCAATCATCATACTCGGAATATGGCTTCCTTTGCTTGGGTTATCTATTCACCTGAGGTACAACTGGTGTCTTTAGGAGGCATTTGTTTGCAGCCATCAACGAACAATGTGGTTGAGTATAGCGTCGTTATAGAGCTATTGTGCGATGCCATTTCACATGGTGTTTGATCTTTACAAGTTTTCCTAGATTCCCAGTTAGTTGTATGTCAATTGAATGACAGTTACTGGGTAAGAGATCCTACATTACTCCGGCATTTCCTTCCGGTACGACTTTTGGAACGATATTTTGATTTTATTACTTTCAATCATATACCTAGAAGTTATAATAAAGTATATGATGCATATGATAATTACATTTTTTGATTGGAATTTGTCACATAACTAAGTAAAGAAAACACACATTCATATTGTAAGATATGGAAGTAAAGACGAAGACCAAAATATTTTTTATATTTCATCCTTTAAGTCCAAAAAATATGGTGTCATAGTAAAAAATTGGGCTTATAGCCCTAAAATACATATACGATCGGTACATCACACAACCATGGAATCTAAGCCTGAGTTCCTGGATGCGTGTCATGATAACAAACTATGTCATTCACAAGATGTCAAAAGAGTGTCACCCACGCACGGGGTACACCCACCACCTGTCGTTGCATCACCTCTAGTAGATCCTCCACCTGAACCATAGGAATCGCGTGTGTCATATGAGACAGGTTTCCCCGCACATTCTGGAGAACTCTCTCTGCATCCCCACCTACCATCTCAACTCCTTGACTCCTACACCGATATCGTGGATATCCATATGATCGTTGTGGAACTACATCTATGTAAAATAAATAACCATTAATACACGATACCATACAAAAATATTTGTGTTTTTTGTTTGCATTTATTAAATTGAAAAACACACAAAAAAAATGAAATATATAAAAATAAATTCTCACCAATCTCTCCAAAGGAAGATCATGGTGGAAATTTCATGTCACAGTCCCCTTGATAGTCTATCCCCTCATAGGGGTATTCATCGATGGCAATGATACATCATCGCCACCAGTGAAATAACTCATTATTGTAGGGGGTTGGTACCCTACCACCTTCTAGCCTCTGCATCACCTTGGTCCACTGTGACATAGTTGGATCGCATAGCTCATGTGGAATAACTTCCACTATAGGGCTCAGAGTTGGAACTCTTTCGAAGAAAAAACTACACAAAATGGATGCAAACCCAAATTTTTTCATCCTACCGAGTTTACAATCAGTTAATTGGCTCTTCATGTTGGCCAGTAGTGAGGTACACCAATCGTAAACCATGGGTCTCAAACACTCCAACATAGAACATGAGTGGCCTCGATGCCTAATGCAATGGGTTCAATATTGATATCCATGTGAATACTAGGATGATGATATTCAGACTTAGGTTATCAATCACCCTAATAGGGCATTGGCTCCCCACTTTCTTTGTGCCTTCAATACAGTAGGTGGCGATGTACTCCTCCATAGTTATCCCACCTCTATCCCCTCAGAATTTGAGATTCACCACCTCGCCTTGGAGAGACAATCCTGTAATAAAGTAGATATCGTCCACTTCAATCCTCAATGGTTTTCCATCGAGATTGAATGCCTCGGTCTCTAGATCCCAATAGTTTATTAGTGTTTGGAGAAAACTTACTTGGTCCCTCATTTATTCTATGGACCAAAAATTATAGATCCCACATATTTTCAAATCTTTTTCGACCCTCACATCTCTTTCTACTGCAGCATCAACCTCCTCATGCTCTCTTTCCCTCCATTCAATCACCATCCTGTAGAGGAAACATCAAATTTCAAGTCAATTTTTTCAAAAAACTTGTGCGTGGAGTTGTACATGGAATACCCTTATGAGAGTCATGTATAGGGATTCATATATGCGGGTAGGCTTCACCTTTCCCTCATACATGAGTTTATGTACGTGGTCCAATGAACTACAACCCACGTACACCCTAGTTTTCAATTTATGGCCTCTAATTCTAAAACATTGAGCACTAAATATTAAAAATAAACCATTGAAATGGAAGAGGATAATGTTATAACCCTAAAATGCACCACACAGGTTTACCTGGCATCAGGCCAACTCATGCCTCTTCCTAGCCAAAGCCATGCTGAACAAAACCTCAAAAAACCACTTAAATCAAGCAACCCGTGCCCTAACCTCTCACTGGGCACGGTGGACCGCTTGCTGGCCTTCTACTGCACGCAGGTGACCGCGGGCTAGCCCACTACAGCCCGCGTTTACCTAACAAAGCAAAAAATCAGGGAAGTTTCCGCCGGGACGAAGAGATTTTTGTCAGTTAACTGGAACTCCCAGCCATGCATGGCCGAGAGTTCGCCAAAAATCCTAGCTCCTTCTAGCCTATAAAAGGAGGGGTAGGGGTACTATTCAAAGGAGGAAAATCATAGCAAAGAAACTCTACCAAATTGCCAAGTCCGTTTTGTCCCAACCCTTTAGCCTTGCCTCAATCTTTAGGAGAAATTCAAGCAACAGCAGTTGGAGGACAAAAGAAGAGGAGGAGCCCAGGATCAGGATC
>JZKD02S1659249.1:118808-144610 GCA_000966675.3 Picea glauca
CTTTCGAAAGGACCTGTGGATCAAAAGAAAGAAGATTCAAGCAGGGAATTGAAAGAGTCGATCTGTCTCAAAGGGAAACGAAGAATGATCCTGTAAGCGGATCCTCGACCTGAGGGCCGAGTGGGTCTACACCAGAAACTTGCAGCTCAAAGATTCTATTTAGGCATTGGGTAGTGGTTTTGGAGCATGACATGGTTCCTATGGGGGAATATGAGGGTGGAGGGTTAGAAAGTTACCAAGGTTATTGGGTGGAGGGTTAAAATGTTGTGGCATATTATATTTTTCATTTTTAATAGCATTGTTAGCATGTTCCTTGGTTTTTCGTCTTTACGCTCTCCATTGAGTGAGAGAGGGAAGGGCATATAGAGTGAGGGGTATATGAGAGAGAGAGAGAGAAAGAGAGGGGGGGGGGAGAGAAGAGGAGGTAGGGAGAGATCCAAAAAGATCCATCTTTTTCATTTTTAATGGCATCGTTATCACGTGCCTCTACTACTACATATGGGGTCAAAATTCGACAAAAGATTACGATGATAAGGATGAATTCAATCATATCGTTGCAAATTAAAACATGATATTAAAATTTTAATCTTATATTTTCTACGCACCCCGATGAACATCGGACTTCTGACGCGCATCTATATACGTTGATCTTTCGACGATAGTTTGTCAATCTATAGAAAAACGTAGAGGATGTCAACTACTCATTTGAAAATGGTTTAATAGTCATTGACTTCACTGACTTGGTCAACTTTGATATAGTAAACGTTCATCGTAATATCGACAAAGGTTAGTGTTTTGGACTATTTTGTTGTAGGTGCGATGGTTATAAAATATTTTTATGCTCATTGTTCGCTGCATGAATTATTAGTCTTTTTGCTATGTATTTATTGCCTTAAATTGAATTCTTGATCTACATAGCTCAAATTTTGTACTTTGAAGGTTACAAATTTTTAATATTAATTTGTCTCTTTTTTAAATACCCATATTGGATCCCTAACCCTTAGACCCTCTTTCATTCGGGGACACAAATTTTTCCCTAGGAAATATGTATGAACATGTCTACTCAATTCCATTTAATTACTATACAATTTGTGTTGGTCTAGTTCTCTTTTATTGTTTTATTTTATTACTTTCTTATAGTAAAGATTTGGAAATTATGTGGTAAAAATGTATGGTTTTGATTTATTGATTAATTGTTGATTAATGTTATAAACCTTTAATAAATATATGAAAAAAATGGATTAATTCTCTAGTACATATGGGTTCAATATAATTTGATGACGCCCCTGTCAGGGCATCTCAATTGGCAAGTGTTGTGATATGAAGTTCCATGTGTTTTCGAGTTCAACTCCCCCCGACTTATCTTGTGTGTTGCATATGGGGCATCATAGGCACACCTGTAGGTTATAGTGGTAGCATTTCGATAACACGACCCCATGTAACGTGAGTACGTTCCCAACTAGTTGTTGATTCTTCCAGACATATATATATATATATATATATATATATAATTCGATGGCATTTGTACCGTAAGAATATATTTGTATATTAATGTACTTAAATTTTTTCAGTGGTTTTTTTTGTAAATATAGAAAATATCAATGCCAACACTTGAAGAGAGTGAGAGGACAATTGTTAGGTTAAGGGTTTCATTGGAGGCATAGGTCGGTATTAATGGGAAATGGTATTGCCCTTGCAATCACTGCAAGGGCTTGAAAAGAAGAAGACTTGTAAGGAAAACAGTTGAAATAAATTGTTTTACATATGGGCATTGTGAAGGAGGGCATACATTTCATCCCATGGTAAGTTAGTCATTATATATGTCTTTGTATTGATTTTATTTATAAAATTTTCTTTCATTTTAATATTTGTTATATACACTAATGTTATTGATTGTTTGTAATTGTAAAGATAAATCCTCCTAGGTGTCTGTCGCCAGATAAATATCTGCCAAGTAGTAGTAGAAATATTATTGTACAAGATGTGGAACAAAAAAGGTGCCTCACAAGGTTCTTAGTCATATTCTGATAATTCCACATTTATAGAGATTGTTCAGGTGCCAAAGCATTGCACAGTTTATGGATTACAATGCACATCACAGAAGTGAAGATGGTGTTCTTCAAATGCATGCATATGGTTCTGCATTTAGGAACATTGAAGAAAGATGACCAATTTTTAAATAAGAACCTTGTAATGTTAGGCTTTCATTGGAAGCTAACAGTGTCAATCCATTTGGTGAGCTCAGTTCTATTTACTCAGTGTGGCCTATTTTTGTTATAAAAAATAACCTTCCTCCTTGGATGTCAATAAAGAGGGAGCACACAATGTTGGCAATCATTATTCCAGGTATTTGTTTACAAAATTGGTTTGAACGTTGTATTTTTGTTTTCTTATTCGTTGCATAATTACTTATATATATATATATATATATATACAAACACACACACGGTAGTAATTATGTGTACTTTCACCCAGTTAGGTAACTACCGAGTGAAATATATGAATGTATATATTGATCCTCTTGTCGACAAGATACTAAAGTTATGGGTTGGCATCACTATGTATGGCATCTCTAGACCAATAGGGAAAAAACAATTTCAATTCCATGGAATACTTACATGGATAATTCATGATGCCCTGGGGCTAACACATTTTTGTGGTATGTAACATACTAATGCATTTTAATTGTACATAAGTTTATGAAAATATGATGCATGCTCAAATATCAATTCCTTGTTATATAAATAATGTTGACATTAATCCATATCTTCTAGTTCTTCAAACAAAGGTTAAAATTGCATGGCTGGTTTGTGGTCCTAGGATGAAATCATGTCATTCAAGAAGTCTAGGAAAGGAGGTATTGTATTAGGATAGGCACTTCCTCTCTAGGAACCATAGGTATCGAACTATAGAAAAACATATTTTCAATTTGAAAGAAGAGACTGGAATAAAACCACAAATAATGACACCTTACTTGTGGAAGTTGGAATTTAATGGAAATCAGAAATGTAACCATTTAGTCTACATGTCATATATATTAATGTCTTCCAATTTTAATTTGTATTGAATTATGTTTATTGTATCTAAAAATTATTGTTGTAATATCATTAATAATTTTTCATAAATGCCATCAAGGCATTAATAGGATTCCACGAGGAATGAAAAGTTACCATGTATAATTCAATAGGTTTCCCTACTATGAGCACCTACAAATATCTAATTTGTTTGATACAATGCATATCAGGAAGATTGTAACATAAAAGTTGTGGAGAATTGTATATGGAAGGAGTGACAAAGAAAAAACTGTCAAAATTTGTACTGACATTCAAGAAGCCAATCATGCACTGAAAAATGTGATTTATTCAAATAACAATGGACATTGAAATAGTCTTCCATGGTTATTTACAGAGCATGAAAGAAATGTTGTAAAAGAGGTCATTCGAAAATTAAATTTCCTATGGGATTTGCTTCAAACATAAAGAATATTTTAATGAATAAAGGTGAATTTGGTGGGGTGAAAACTCATGATTGGCATATCTGCATTAAGGTAATTATTTTAGACACAGATTTTGTTGGAATACTAAGAGGGGGGGGGTGAATCAGTATGATCACTTTTACCAATTTTAACCAGAATATATAAACTTTAACTTTATCAACAATGTTCAACAATATATCATAAGTATATTATGAGCATATATAATTAGTATATCATGATCATATAAACATAAGAACCATCACATCAACAACATCACATCAAATACACAGTACACCAAAATTTACGTGGAAACCCAAACGGGAGAAAACCATGGAATGTTTCTTATATATAAAGAATTCATTTATAGGAAGCACCAACTTCCTAATTCTCCAGTTGCAACTGGAAGGAGGCTACAACCCCTATTTACAAGATACAACCTAAAGGAAGCTACAAGTCCTTGAATTCTCTAGCTCCAACCAGAAGGAGGCTACAACCCCCTAGGTTCTCCGGCTCCAACCAGAAGGTGGCTACAACCAACAAGTTCTCATGATCCAACCTGAAGGAATCTCCAACTCCTTGATTCTCCGACTCCAAGTGGAAGGAGGCTACAACCCCCTTTCCTTACCCTGTCATGTCGCCCTGAAATATAAGTGTATACCAATTTTCACTACCACAATCACTGCCACTATCACTACAACTATCACTATCACTGTCACATCAACATGTAACTTGTCAACCTATCACTATATCCAACCTGTCATTGTATCTAACCTGTCATTGTCAACCTGTTACTTTCAACCTGTAGTCCTTCTAAATTTCTTCCTTGGATGATCATGATCTTCACTTATGTGGATCCCTTCATTATGGTTGAAGCTTCTTTGTTTCTTGAATGTGAAAGGTCTTGTTGAATATGTATCTCTATTATACTCATTCTTCTTTGATTCTTGTTGACCATGATTCCTTCCTTTGAGTAATTCTTCATAACCCTTACTCTTTTCTTCATTCTTCTTTTCTGGAAACCTGGAATTATTCTCTTCATTCTATATTGTTGATGTGGATGTTTCTGTCTCTTCAATGTTCTTGCTGAGCTTGATGATTTTACTTCTCAATGTGAAAAATTCTTTTTCACACTTCTCAACCTCTTCTTCTTTCTTCATCATCTGAATCTTCATGGCTTCGTCTGTTCGCTTTGCTTCTTCAAGTTGTATATTCAATATGATTATTTATTTTTTAAGTCTTCTCTCTTCTTGACCAAATTCTACTTCAATATGATTTAATTCGTTAGTTATTTCCTTAAGTTGATCTATCAGTATCTTCTCTCTCTTTTCTGCTTCCTTTCTTTCAGTTTCCAAACAGTGCTTCTTTTTTATTGCTTCCTTTTTTAGTGCTTCCATTTCAGCTTCCAAACACTCCTTCTCTTCCATCTGACTTGTGTAGGTTTCTTCAATATTTTTGTCTTCTTCTAGCTAAGATTTTAGTTTCACGATGATCTGTTGGGATTCTTCAAAACTTTCTTGAGAATTCTTCTTGGCTAATTGTTCCTCAAGTGATTGGTTCTTCCTCCTTTATTTTGTTAGTTAATCTAGAGAATTGATTAATTCCGATTTAAAATCCTTTTCCTTTTCATTGTCCTATATTTCATTGGGATTTTTTGTCTCATCAATTTCAATATTCAAATAAGGGCATTCAGTTTCAAGATGTCCATGTTCTTCAAAATTAAAGCAAAAGAACTCACTTATGCTGACTACAAACTCTTCATCTTCTGAATCTACCTGACATGATGAGCATCATACCTCTTGTTTTGTACCTACATATTCTTCATAAATCTCTGACTCTGTGATGGGGGGAGAATAGATATCATGTAGCTTATCCCAGAGTTCTTTAGCTGATGAACATTTTCCCACTTTGTCCTTTATTGAATCAGGAAATCCTTCCAAGATAAAATCCATTGTTATTTTGGTTTTCCTTTTCAATTCCTTCTTGGTTGAAGTCTTTGGTTTCTTTGTAGCATTGTATCCTGTAACAAATAAGTGCCAAACATCATATCCATGTGCCTGCAAAATTGTTTGTGTCCTTTTTCTCCATAACAAATAGTCCATACCATTCTGGCCATTGAACATTGGTACTCCATTTATACTGAATATGTGTACTCCATTCATGTTTAACATTTGTACCCCAGTATTAGCATATTCCATGATCTCCTTCCAGTGGTTAAAATGCTTCCTGAAGGACCTTCTCTAATACCAATTGTTGGAATATTGAGAGGGGGGGTGAATTGGTATGAGCACTTTTACCACTTTTAACCAAAATATATAAACTTCAACTTTATCAAAAATGTTCAACAATATATCATAAATATATCATCAGTATATTATGAGCATATATCATTAGTATATCATGAGCATATAAAAATAAGCACCATCACATCAAGTACACAGTACACCAAAATTTATGTGGAAACTCAAATGGGATAAAATCACAGAATCCTTTCTTATATATCAAGAATTCATTCATAGGAAGAACCAACTTTCCAATTCTCTAGTTGTGACTAGAAGGAGGCTACAACACCCTATTTATTGGATCCAACCTAAAGGAAGATACAACTCTCTAAATTCTCTGGCTCCAACTAGAAGAAGGCTACAACCCCCTAGGTTCTTTGGCTCTGATCGGAAGGTGGATACAACCAACTAGTTCTCAGGCTCCAACCTAAAGGAAGCTTCAACTCCCTGATTCTCCAGTTCTAACCGGAAGGAGGCTACAACCCCATTTCCTTTCCTCATCCTGTCACCCTGAAATATAAGTGTAGACCAACTATCACTACCACAATCACTTACATTGTCACTGTCATTTCCACTATCACTGTCGCTTTCACATCAACTTGTAACTTGTCAACCTATCACTATATCCAACCTGTCACATCAACCGATCACTGTCACAACAAACTATCCAACCGATCATTGTCACAAAAATCTGTCCAACCAATCATTGTCTCATTCATGAAACAATATCCACTCGCATCTGCATGCAACTCATGCCAACATCAATGAGAGAATATCTCAAGCCAAATGCTCAACATCACCAACACATGCCTCTACCAAGCATGTACCAATATAACCAAGATACCATCACAAGATATGTGTCTCAACCATGTACCAAGCCATCAACCTATACCATACAAAAAATCGACCATGTACCAAAACAAGTGCATCAACCGTGCACCAACACCTCTACCAAATTGTGCATCAACCATGCACCAACACCTGTGCCAAACCATGCGTCAACCATGCACCATAACCTGTACCATATGAGTCAACCATCAACCGTGCACTTCAACACCATACCAAGTACCAATTATGTACCATACCATGTGTCAACCATGTACATCAACAATGTACATCAACACATGTACCATACCATGTACCAACAATGTATCTCAAACATATACCATATCACTCAATCATGCCATACACCATGTACTATAGGATATATCAAGAAAGTACCATGAATTTTGTACCTCAAAACCCCAAAGTACCAAACAACCAAGATCATATACCAAGTATATGCCTCAACCATGCACCTAATATGTGCCTCAAGCATGTGCCAATGCCTCAACAATATACCAAAGACTTGCCTCAAGCATGCACCATAACATCATCAACATGTAACCCTCAAAAAATGCATATAAACATACATGTAACTCAGTAACAGACTTGGCGCATGTGATCACATACCTACATACCTTCCTCAACTTCAACAACAAGAGAATAACATCTTCATCAAAATTTACCTTAGTCTCAAGGGACTAGTTCTTGGATTAGTCACAAACACTAAATTTCAACAATCATAAATTCATACATGTAATGAATAAAGGTTTGAACCTTGTACCCAATATTCTTCAGTATATTCTCTGCAATTCCTCCAAGTTTCACTACTTGTAACATCCCATAAAGGGAGTTATAGAAAAAATGGTATACCTTGTTGAATTATGGCTTGTTCTAGAGAGAGACCTTGTAGAGAATGCCACATGTGGAATATTTGATATATGGATATGAAAATATCACCTGATATAATATGGATTGTAACCTATACAATTCATTTTTTCTCACTAAATTTGGATCTTCTATGAATACATTATGATTGTTTTACCTGGAACACATGTTTGAGACTAGTTCTAGGACTGGCCAAAAACCCTATCTTCCATAGAGTGTATCTCTAAAAATAAATGACCCAAAAGGTTAAATTTATACCAAAGGTACCTTGATATGCCTTCTCAATATTCTCCAGTTTCCACTATCTGAATCATTCTAGAAAAAAATGTATAGCGAAAATGGTAAAAAAACTTGTAAATAACATACCTTAGAACACATCCTCACAAGACTTCATACTCCCTTGGAATTTCGACCTTATTTACTTCATACTCCCTCTAAAAAATGCCTCAGATATCCTTGGTTAACTCATATAAGAATCACTTGATCAATTAGATATATATTCAATGAACTTGTGTGTATATGTAATGTACTTATGAGAGACTTCTTGAGGTGTATTTATACTTTTTCTAAGTAACCTCTTTCCTTAACTTTGGGACCAATTTCCTTAAATTTAGGGCTTCTTGAACACTTTGGGACCACTTTCCTTAAATTTATGGCATCTTGAATTTTCTTTTTACAACCACTTTACCCTTTCATTCATTGACTTGTAACCAACTAGGGGCTTCTTGACCATTCTTTGGGGCTTCCATCTTCACAAGGCCATAACTCCTCAACTGTGAGGATCCACGTGGTGTACCACCTATCACCGAAAATGGTATGATGATTACTATCCATATTTTAGTGTCTTACCTTCAATTTCACTATCCTTCATGTCCATATTCCTCAATCAATGTTGGGTCCCATAACCACACCTCTGGGGCTACATGTAGACTAAATCAAATGTACCCAACTAACTCACCATCAATATCGATCATGTCAATAAATTGTCCAGCATCTCTATACCTCTCCAAGGGTTGACATAAATCTCTAAGGGTTTTCATAAATGACAACCAATTGTCCAACATATTTCTATATTGGTAAATATACGACCTTTTAGTATTACAATATGATTTTCTTTTCCTAAAAATTAATGATCCATTTGTTGTTACAGTATTTTATACCTATATCTCTCCCTGATATCTTTGACAACAATGTAAAACAAGTTATATATGATCTTGGAAAATAAATGAGGTAAATATTAATGATTTGTATGAAAAATCATTGTTGCTCAACTTGTCGACATGTGTTATACTTTCAATGTATATACATTGTTGTTCAAACCTATGATATGATTTGTTATATCACGTGTAGGTGGTTTTCATCTAAATAAATCCATAAAGAAGACACAAAATATTGGAGGAGAAAAATTCCATAGCTAATGTGCGAAATTCAAAAGTATCTACCTTTGGCATTTTTCAATGCACAAGAATACTACCTCATACACCAATTTGAGGAGATTGAAATGGGTGGACCTGTACACATAAGGCCATTGTGGATGGTGGAGAGGTACTTGAAGTCATTAAATACTTTCGTTAGACAAAGAGAACATCCTGAGGGATCTATGGTGGATGAATATATGGTATATCAATATTTGGTGTATATTAGTCAGTATCTTCCTAAATTAGCAGCAAAAATAATGAAGGTGCCTCAAATTTGGGATGTCAATTCCATTAACAAATTTGAAGGGGAGATCCTAGTCAGGAAAGGTAGAATGAGGAAAGTGAAAGGTAATTAGATGGTAGAGATCTATAATACTTTGCATTAATATTGATTTATTTATATATTGTACTTATTTAAGTTTTATTTAACTTCCATGATCAATTATTATTTAATCTATATTCTAATTATTATTTTTTATTCATTTTTCATACATTTGGTCGAGAGTGGGATGCACTACATTTATACATCGCAAACAATCTTGATTGGATGAAGGTATGGAGAGATCGATGTATACAATGTAGTGTTAGGTTATCATGGGAAGGGGTGGATAATTTGCTTAAAGAATCTCATCATAATCAAGATACCAATCTTACTCAGAGGAAAATTGATTTAGCATATGGTTTAAAAGATAAACAAGCAAGCATATAATTCACCCACATCATGTTTCATTTATTTTCCATTCTATTAATCTATGTCTTGGTGTGATTCTTTTATAAATTTTTACTAAGTATAAATATGTTTATTCATTGACAAATATGCATTTTTTACATGTGGGGCATATTGCAGTTGAAACACCACAAGGCTATGTGGTGTAATGGCCATAAATTTCACATCAAAAAGTTGGATGAAAAGAAGAAAATCTTTGATTCTGGGATAATTGCAGTCTTTCAGGTCACTAATGTTTCCTCTAGAAATGGCAAGCATCTAGAAATATCTGAAAAATAGATACTATGAGTTTTTGAATGATATAATCGAGTGTGAATTTAATTCCTTCAAGTTAGTTATGTTCAAGGTCAAATGGTACAGGTTACGGATGAAGGAACATTATCTATAAAGAGTTGTTATTGAGCATGCCAATGGATTTACCATGGTTAATACAAGGACGTTTGGGTCGGGTACATAAACTTATTCTCTTCCATGCCAATGTGAGCAGGTCTTTTATTTAGAGGTTCTAGGAAAAGCAGGTTGGTTGTACCTTGCTAGATATGATCCAAGAGGAAGGCATGTAAAGTATAATGTACTGGAAGAAGATGATATTGAAGAAGAAGAAGATGTAGAGGAGCATGAGGTAGATGTATCGTCAGATGAATAAGTCGAAGAAGTTGAGCCAGATGTAGATGACAATGTTCTCGATGATCATATTAACAATGATATTATTGAAAATTACTTTGATGATGATGATGGTGATGATGATATGGCCAATCCTTTTAACATCGATTTTGAACCAAATATACATATGTAGACTTGGATGAAGAAGAATATGATCAATGGTATTGCAGAAATTATTAAATATATGAGTTATGTGATTATATATTTTATATGATTTATTATCTTTAAAGTATTTATTTATATGGGTTAATCATCATCATCGCATTTTTCGTCATCACTATCATGGTCATCATCATCATCATCGTCGTCATTGTCTTTGTCGTCATCATCGACATGGTCATTTTCATCGTCATCATCATCATCATCATCATCGCCATTGTCATCATCATCACCATTGTCATCATCGTTTCCATTTTCATAATCATTGTCTTGACCATATTCATCATCATCATCACCATTGTCATCATCATAAATCATAATCATCATCATCATCATCATCATCATCATCATTGGCATTGTCATCATCATCGTCATCATCATTGTCATCACCATCGTCATCATCATCATCATCATCATTGCCATTGTCATCACTATCGTCATCATCATCATCATCATTGTCGTCATTGTCATAACCATAAATCATCATCATCGTCATCTTCATTTCCATTGTCATCATCATGGTCATCATCCTCCTCATCATCGTCATCATCAATGTCATAATAACCATCGTCGTTGTCATCATCATCATCATCATCATCATCATCGTTTCCATAAATCATCATCATCATCATCATCATCATCATCATTTCCATAAATCATCATCATCATCATTATTGTTTTCATCATCATCAGCATGGTCATCATCATCATCAACATCCTCATCATTTTCATGATCACCATCATCATTGCCAATGTCATCACCATAAATCATTATCATCATCATCATGCATCATCATCATCATCATTTCCATTTTCATCATCATCTCCATTTCCATCGTCATCATCATGGTCATCATCATCATCATCATCCTCATCATCATCATCCTCATCACCATTTTCATGATCACCATCATCATCATCGTCATCATTATCATTTCCATTGTCATCGCCATAAATAATCATCATCACCACCATCATAGTGCACCATATTTATCATCATTATCATCATCGTCATCGTCAACATGGTCATCATCATCACCATCATCCTTCTCCTCCTCATCATCATCATCATTTTCATGATCACCATAATCATCAACATCATCATCATTTCCATAAATCATCATCATCATTGTGCACCATCGTCATCATCATCATCATTATTTCCATCATCATCAGCATGGTCATCATCGTCGTCATCATATTCTTTTCATCCTCCTCCTCCTCCTCCTCCTCATCATCATCATTTTCATCACCATCGTCATCATCATCATCATCATCGCCATAAATCAGCACCGGCGTCGGCGTCATCGTCATCATCATTATTTCCAATGTCATCATCATCGTCATTTCCATCATCATCAACATGGTCATCATCATCGTCATTTCCATCATCACCAGCATGGTCATCATCATCATCATACTCATCATCATTTTCATGATCACCATCATCATCATCGTCATCATTTCCATTGTCATCACCATAAATCATCATCATCATCATCATACACCACCATCATCATCATTTCCATTTTCATCATCTTCGTCATTTCCATCGTCGTCAGCATGGTCATCATCTTCATCATCATCATCATCGTCATCATACTCCTCCTCATTATCATCATCATCATTTTCATGATCACCATCATCATCATCGTCAACACCATAAATCATCATCATCATCGCCATAAATCATCATCATCATTGCCATAAATCATCATCGTGTGCCATCGTCGTCATCATTTCCATTGTCATCATCATCGCCATAAATCATTGTCATTAGCATGGTCATCATCATCGCCATCATCGTATCATTGGTATCCTCCTCCTCATCATCATCATCTTCATTGTCGTCACCATCATCATCATCATCATCACCATTTCCATTGCTATAAATCATCGTGATTGTCATCATCATCATTGTGGTCATGGTCATCATCACTATTTTCATTGTCATTATCATAGTCATTTCCATCATCATCAACATGGTCATCATCATCATCGTCATCATCATTGTCATCATCCTCATCATCATCATCATCATCATTTCCATAAATCATCATCATCACGCACCATCATCATTTCCATTGTCATCATCATCATCATTTCCATCGTCATCAACATGGTCATCATCATCGTCGTCATCATCATCATCACCATCATCATTGTCATCCTCCTCCTCCTCATCATCGTTATCTTCATCACTATCATGATTTTCGTTGTTGTCATTTCCATTATCTTTATCAACATCATATCATCATCATCGTCGTCGTCATCAACATCATTGAGGACAGGTGAGATTATATTAAATTAGGTAGTTAACTATAGAAACAAAAGAAGAATGAATGTTGTGAGTGATGGTATAGATCTTGTACATTTCTTATTGTGCAAATATAAGTTGCAAAAACAAAGCATGCAATTCATTGAGAGTATAATGGCAATAAAGTAGAGAAAATCATAGTGATTGACATTGGGCATGGACGCTTTGGAGGGTACAATTTTATAATGTTAAGACTAAAGGAAAAAATCATGGAAAATGTAGGGAGACTTGATAATGATTATTGGAAATAGTGATGATAACCCTCTCACTATCAAATCCCAAGGTAAATAATGAATTACTCTCATCCATGTTAATTCCATTCTCTCTAGTCACCTTCAACAACTCACCTAAAAAATTTGACCACAATTTTATGAAGTTTTTACCTATCTTCTTTTATCATGCATGTTGAACCTAAAATGATTACTTAGGTATCATGTAAAAAAATAATACATATTTAGAACACTTCATGTAGGTATGGCATAAAAAAATCACATTTATTTTGACATGTTTATTAATGTTGTTGGACATGGAAGAGTGAGCTAGCAGAGTTCAAATTAGATGACCTATGTCATTGACAATCTCATTGTGAATATGTCGTATTCTATATACACACCATATATTGTTTGTTGCATGTGATTGCAATATGCTCCAATGTTTTCCAAGAATTACTTCTTGTTTTGTAACCCAGTGCTAGTGTTTAGAACAATGATTCATTTCATGAACAACATCAAGGCCTACATGATGTTCATATTTATATTTTATATATATACATAATATATGAACATTATATATATATTTATGAACATTATATATATATGTATAACACAATTCCCATTCCCATAAAACAAAAAAACAAAAAAACAAAAAACGACTCATTTTTAACGAACAAGATCGAGACCAGACCTTGAGGGCAAGGGAAATTTGTTTTTAGTGTTTATTGAGACTATGGAGACCTTTGCGCAAGGAAACCGAGACCGATACCAAGCCTTTGCAAAAGGAAACCATCTGCGAGGGGTGAAAGGGTTTGTTATTAGTGTTTATTGAGACCACGGAGACCTTTGCTCAAGGAAACCCACGAGGGAAAGGGTTTATCAAGACAAATCCCTCTACGTAAGAAAACCGAGGGCAAGGAAACCGAGATATAATGGTGAGTTTTCTTGAACTTGAATTGAAGCCTAGTTGAATTGTTTCAACTCATTCAGGTTAATATATTTTGGTTCTTTTACAATTGATTTGATTTCCTCTCGATCCCTTTTGAATATCATGAGTAGTCCAAGACACTTATCATCCTGTTAACAAGAGACTTCCTTGGAAAATATTCAAGTTTCTTGTAAATCTCGTATCCATTCAGAGCATCTTCGATTCTCTGTTCGTTAAGGGAGTTTTTCAGTTCTTCTTCTGATATGGTCAGGTTGCGAGCTTGATTCAAAATTGTAGGAGACCCTGCAGAGGAGAAATTCCTATAGAAATGGATAACACACACCAACACATGAAGATAAATCCCAAGGTTAGTAGTGATACCTTCATTAAATGATGTACCTAGCGAGGATGAAAACTTGGGATTATTACAAGAATGATTTGAATAAATTTTTCTAGGTTTGGGATTATTACAATAGGTGTTTAACTTGAATAAGACGATATTGTGAGGTCAAAATTTTCATAGCTTTGTATAAAAACAATTTTATTGCTAGAACAAAGAAGGATAATATTGACCAGTTTCTTGAAGTCATTGAATCACAACAAATATCACAAGAGTAATTCTCCCTCATCAATCAAGGATTAGTCAACCCACCTAAATGATTCCATAGCGTGCATTAGTTGTTGCACCTCATAGATCCTTTCTAATAATAAATAATAAAATGCACATCTAGACTAATTATGCTTGAGGAATTCCTTCCTCACATAAATCTCGTACCTGCCTAAAGAGTTGTGGTGGTTGCAAATAAACATCTCCACATTGCTAACAACAATCTCCAAGTATGTTATCTACTAAATTCAAGTAATGTCCATCAATGTGTTGTTAAGTGCATGCACACAACATTAAGTCCAATAAATATGTGTGTATTTGCTTTAAATTAGTAACCTAGATACTCTACAAATTATTGTTGCATTTGTCATAACCTAAACCACATTGGAGGGCCAAAATCCTCTATAGCATCTCAATGAAGAACAAATTGCAAAGTTGCATCCTTGCACTTTCCAAAGAAATCAATATCTCTAAGAAGGAATGGACCTAATATGTTTGTCACAATGATGTTGATGATTTCCCCCCCTACTAATGTTTATCCACCTATCCATAACAATAGTAAAAATAGAGCACCATGTCCTTGTGCATGTCAATGTCAACTCCTTTTGCATATTAATGGTTAACACCTGTCTTTCTAAAAGTGTTGCTTTCAACTTGTGATTTCCTAGGGGCACATATAAGGTCCTTAAAGCTACAATTGATGAAACCATTTCCTTATAATAAGAATATTGTGTAACATGTAATGAATTCCATTGGAAAAAAGGAATTTTCCAATGGGAACCTTTGTGTACTTATGTTGCTACGCATTATACATGTTTATCAATTTGGACACTATTTCAAGAAATGTTATCAAAGTTTATCTTGGTGATTCCTCAACTTGCAACTTGGCTTGGATTCCCCCTTCAACTCAATGAACAGCTCAACCAAAATGAAAAATACATAAAATACTCAAAACTTAATTTAATTTTATATTAAATTTAACTTTAATTTTATATTAAATTTAAATTTAAATAATCAAAATTTAATTTTATGTTATGTGTGTAAAGTAAATTCAATAAATTAATAAATTAGATAAAAAAATATGCAAGTTTGTTAATTTATAGTGTGTAAGCATGTAAGTAAGGAAAAATACATCGAAATGCATTGGTTGTAAGTTCTAAGATGCATAAAATTAAAGTTTTGTGACATAATATGTAAACATAGAGCCTCAAAAAAACCTCTAGAGTCTAAAAATAATCAAACAATAATCTATTCAGTATATACCATACCTTGACTCATGACTTTTCAATATCATCGGTATAGGCTACAATACTCCCCTCTTCAAGGGGTTTCCCCTGAAGGTCCAACACCTAGCTCATCCAACTTCAATAAGTCAAACGGCTCCAAGTCCATCCCCCTAAAGTCATCCTCAGAGGTTTAAGGTTGATAAATCCATCTAGTTTGATAACATTACATAGACTAAAGTTACTGATTTACAAGGTTCCACGTTGCATCTCTATTGAAATTTGTCGAGTCTATTTTAGTTGAAAATGTGCCCAAATTCTATTTTCTCTATTTGAGGTATGATGGGTCTAATTCCATCGCCAAACCATCTAGAATGTGGGTCCAACCTTTAACGTTTACTATTAAAACTTAAGTCAGCCTTAAAATCCAACTTACTTTGACTTTAAGAAATAACATTAAACTCATTTATATTAGATGTTGACGTGTTCAAGTCATTGATTTTTTGTTGACTCATTGGAATTAGATGTTCCCTCAACCGAGTTAGTGACTTTTTGTTAAATTGATCAAATGCTCAATCGGTTGATATTCAACTCAAACATAAAACCATGTATGGGGGATAATTCCTAATCAATGCTATAAGGTTGAGGAATATGGTGAATTGATAAGTTTGGATTGGTTTCAATTAAAAAGCAAAGTTAATTCTTATAATATTTTTATTCCAAGAGCCTTCCTTTTAGATTTAAAGGTCCCAATAGGCATCAATCGAGGCATAGAATAGGAGGAAACATCTCTATAATTTTGGGAACTTGTTTCCATAGTGGATTGAGATTGGGAAGTTCCTTGTCTACTTAAAATTGTTCCATTTTCATTTGCTACCACTTGCAACCACAAAATTTCATATTTTTTTTTAAAGAAAGTTATCTTCACATAATGGTACTCCTTTGAAACAAATTCCCTAAAGGTATTTCTTAACCCCACTTACTCTCAACCAATGAATGGCCATAAAATTTGCATGTCCAATCACATAACCCACTACCATTCTTGTCTTTATTTCCTTCCAGGTGTTTTGGTTACATATAACCAAAGGGGTTTTATAGGATTGAAAGTCCCCTTTTCAATCTCAATGAATGCCTTCGAAGGGAACAAATTGCATCTACTTCCACTTTGATTCACAAGTTCACATCCCTTTATGGTTGTTACCCCACATTTAGCTTTCCATTTCAGAGTCAATGTAATTGATGTTACTACTCAATTCATTTTGGTTTAGATTGCAAGAAGTTCTTTGTGTTTTTTTTGTGCAAATTGTAATTGTTTATTTTTCTTTTACAATTTTTTTCTAGTTTTTTCTTTCCAAGAAGGAATCAATGATTGAAATTTTGAAAAACTCAAAAAACAAAACAAATTGGAACTCTACTCACTATCCACTATCAAAATCCAAGGTAGAATTTGAGGACAGTTTCCCCCAAGATCAAAGGCGTATGTTTTTCAAATCTTTCCAGCCAAGAAAACAAGAAACAAATCATATCCTCCAAGTTTTCACCAAATAACTGTTTTCTGGGACTTGAATGCACTTTCTATATGGTAGAAACTTGTTGCAGAAAGTTGGCTCTTGTCCTCTCTGAAATATTTTATTTTTCTATTGTCCACTATTTTCTACCTTAGTGTTATCTTGTTGTGCTACTACTATTCTTCTCAATTGTTGTTAGGGAAATATGAATGAAATGAAGGCTTGGGCCACTTAAATAGTGTGTATTAGGGTTTGGGGTGGCACTAGATTGTTTTTAATTAGGAGAAAGAATAAAACTTGTCAAATATTATTTTTATGTACTTAATTTGAGCACCAGATTATTTTTATGTGGGAGAAACAATAAAACCATCTCAATAGATCCACCCTCTTCTCTTTCAATAAAATATTTGAGGGATGAGCCCACTTTATTCCTACCGATTCTATATATGTTGTTCCATTGTCTCCTAATTTTAATTTGGCTTTTCCATAATTCATCCATTTAAAAGACCACAACCATTTCCAAGTTTCATCCTTCATTTAACTTTGAAGCTAAGCAATAAAGTGTTGACACAATTTCATCCAAAATGTGGATACCATTAGGCTCCAATCAATGGTCATGATGTTTGGAAGTCAATGTTCAAGGCCTACGATGGGCTTTATGTTTATTTGTCAAAGCATTTTAATTCAAACAATACCCATGTTACCTTCATGCACCTCATTAATGTATGGTGACCCTATATAGTTCAATTCATTTAGGTGTACCTCAATGATGTGTTGATGTACAAAAAAAAATTGGATGAACACTTAAAGCATATTGCACAAATCCTCCAAACTTTGCACTGACATAAACTATATTCCAACATGGAGAAATTCATAATCTTTGGCATGAAGAACATGAGAAGATATAGGTTATTTGTGATAGGCTTTCCCCAATTAACATATATGATTTGCAAAGATTTTTTATCTTGGCATTCATTTTTAAAGTAATTTCATTTTGGGTGTCACATGTTGCACACCCCTCAACAAGACACTATATATGCGACAATGCAAAGAAATCACTTTCCAAATTGTATCAAGCATAATAAAAAACATTCATGAAATTAAAGCATTGATTATCCTCTATGCCAACCTTGTTCTTGTGGTATATGCCATTTATTCATCATACCAAAGCCACAAGGCCTCAAACATCCTAAAAAAATTCATCAACTTTGAAAGTTGCAACATCCTCCTTAATGTAGATGATGTAAGGGAAATAGGTGTTTTTACTTCCTTATCCAACCTCAACATATGATACTTAGAATCAAACCTCTTGGTGCACCAATATAATATTTTATAGAAGTTGAAAACCTTTATTATATATGACATTCATTAAAACTTGGACACATTCCTTTTTCTCATTATGTTATTCCTTCTCTAACTCTAAGTACCACTTGTATGTAATGGACCAATAAAAATATCTATCATATTGAACCAAAGAGTTGACAATATCACCAAAATTGGCTCACCATTATTCCTGAGCAACATCTTTCTTATTGTGTTTTTCATACCATAAATCCAAAAATAGAGTATTTAACCAAATCCTCATGTACTTCAAAGGATCATACCACTCGCTCAAATCACCAAAACTCTAGGAACATGGTTATATTTATCCATAATGTACATGTCTTTGTAATTTTGTTCATGTTATATTTTCTTTACTAACCATGCCAAGTTTAATATTGTGGTTCATCCATCTATACCTTTTAGTCACTTATGCATGATGTAGACAAAGATAGAAAAGTGGAATGGTTTGGCCTATGCATTCCACATGCCACTAGTATGGAGTGTGGAGATGTGGATGAAGTGAATGAAGGGCCTTCATTTGCACTTCTAAATTTGGTATGCCTCAAGAAATGTAGATCACATAGGAGGGGAAAGGATGGGGGAAACAAAGGGGGTTTCATGCCTGTTAGCACAAGAATTTGCAGCCAGAAGAGGCTTGCCTCTCCATAAGAAACTAAATAACCTATACAGGAATATACATGCTTCTAACCTATCAACTCAAAGTTCTTGATTAGTCTCATCATAAAGAAGAGCACAGATATTCCATAGTGCCATGGCGCTGAGGAATTGTCTATATAGCATGGTCTGCCATTTTACTACCAAAAACATTGCCAAATCTCCTAAGACTAATGGCGTTGCTAATACCCGAGTTTGCTACCCATTCTATCAATGTTGAAGTGATGTAGCTGCGGATTTTGATGTCGCTACCAAATTTCATGCAGACACACAGACAGGTGCTACTGAAATTTTGTCAGAGACCAAATTATGCAGAGTTATTTTTGGAAGCTTCTACCAGTTTTGAGTGACTAACTTAAAACTTGTACTATGAACAAATGGGAAGGAATTTTTGAAACTTGGAAGAAGTATTTGTTCATAACATACAAAATAACAAAAACCTCTCTCCTTTTTTAAAAATGTGCTATGGTTAGAGATTTATTTGACAAAGAAGTGGTGCTACAGAACGTGTTGTTGAAACTCTGTTTTAAGACTGTTGAACTGGAATTTTTGACCAGTTGACTTCCAGGAGGATTTCCAGGTGAAATAAGATGAATTTTAAAAATACAAAGGAGGTTATTGTCAAGCATAGACCCAATAAAATTAATCTCTTTCATTTTTCACACAGGTGTCATGGATTGGGATATTCGAAAGAATATTTGAGCCCTATGTTTTCAATTTTCGTGATTTCATGTTTGAGACATGTTTTTGTGACACCTGTTGCGGCCAGCTAGAGATGAATTTAAAGAAACCGAGAGACATTTTTCTTCATAACGAGCTTATCTACAAAAACTGTTCTTCGATTTTACATAGATATTATGGTTTGATAATTACAAGTGGATTTTGGAAGCCTATTTTTCAGAATTTTGCCTCCTGAAAAGCAGGAAATTAGTTAAAACGTGTCATTTTCTATTTGTAGTTGTTTCTATTTTGGGAAAGAGGTTGAAGTTAGAATGGGTGATCTGGAAAGGACCTATATGGCTATATATTCATTTTCTAAGAGGGTACAGGGGTTGGATTCATGAGCAAGAGAGATGAGAGAGTTGTAGGAGGCACTTTGCCTGTGATCATTGTAACCATGAGGGGCTTTTGTTTTTGTAAACATTTTTGTTATTGAAGGTTCATGATATCTGTGTTATCAGATTGTATCTCTTGTTTTATTTTCTAATTTGTCTTCTTACTTAAGTGAATTGTACACCTTGAGGATCATGGTTTCCTTTGATTAATAGATTCTTGAGCATCTGAGCATCTGATATATCTTTCCTATTAGTCAATGTTTACATTCAAGTACCTTTGGATTCATTTATGCAGAGAGGATCTCTGCTTTATGTATGTTATTATTTGTGTTATCTTTTTCTTCCCCTATTTAACAAACTTTTATTTGATATGCAGATTGATTGCATTTAATGAGCAGGGTGTTTTCTTGACTCCATAGCCCAATGGTTCATCGTTGATTTACAACAGCTTATTGTCCTTTTCCTTCCTTGTTTTCTTTTTATTGATCCACAAAACCAATCAAGTCTTTTTTTTCTATGTTACCAAGCTTACCCTCACTTACAGTCTGGGAGTGACTCTTGGAGTGATAACATAATTGGCGTCGTTGCCGGGGAACGAAAGTGAAGCTAGTTTCCCTGGGAAGAACGACATAGGTCTAACTTTTGATGGCAGACAAAAGGAGGACACAGAATTGACTGTATCATCTGCCTAGCGACTCCACGATTAAAGAATCCATTGGGGAGGATCCAATTGAAAAAATATGAAGAGGATGAATTCTAAATCTAGGTATCAGTTCATTAGTCTGCTTCATGAACTGTTGTATTTCTTTATCATCTCTTTCATGCTTTTCCCTTCGCATGTAAAGAGAATCATTTTTGGTTTTGTATATTCAAAAAATCATCATCCTTCTTGTATGTATCCAACCTTAGAAGAGGAAATCCTGCATCTCTATGTTGTAGATGTTGATTCCATATCCTCATCACAGCCTGTTCCTAAAGATGAGTCTTGCATTCCAATTCCTCTTGAATCTGGTCACCCTTCTAATTTTCTAGAGATTGAAATTGATTCAAAAACTGTCCAGAGCTCAACACCTTTTGGTGTTACTGATGAACCCTCTCAGGTATCAACACATTTTTTCATTACTTCTTAACCTTGTCATCAACTTGTTAGCTCTCATGATCAACCCACTTCCTTTCAAATTAAAATCAGAATGAATATGTTCAAGCCTTTGAGGCTGCCCTATCTCCTTCATCCTTATCCTCTTGACTGCTTTGAATATCTTCCTCGGTTTTCTGGAGAGAATCAAGTTTTAGCTGAGGGAGACACTTGGAATCCTTTGAGGATTTTATTGATCGGTTCGAGATTGTTCATGAAGATGTGATCATGAGATTTTTCTCTAAGTCTTTGATCATAGATGTTGTTGTATGGTTTAAGGTTCTGAGAGATGATTTTATTATCTCTTGGATCGAGTTCTCTAATGTTTTTTTGAAGTATTGGGGTGAGTACAAATCACTAGATTCATACCTTGCTATTTTTTATGATTTAAAGAGAGAGCAGGGTGAAGCTTTTCTTGTCTTCAATCGAAGATTTTACAGCATCTACCATGATATGTCTTTGGATATCCGGCCTTCAGAGATAGTTGCCATGATATATTATGTTATGGTCCTTCATTCAAAATTTTCTCTTCTCCTATTAGAAAGGAAGTCTTCATCCTTAAGGATCTTGTTTGAAGATGCTCAAGAGGAAGAGGAGAACATCCATGCTTCCAGGAGGATCAGAGAGTGGGTTTACTCTGAAAATATGCAAGCACATAAACAAGTGAACTGTGAGTATGGTTCATATTTTGAGTAGGAAGGTAACAAGTTTGAAGTAGATTTGGAACAATAACAAGCATATGAGTTTATTTCAGATTCAGGTCATAATTCTTCAATATTTGTTGAGTACTCTAGAAACAGGTATGAGTCAAAATTTTATGATCAGTTTGTTAACCAGGATGAGCCTATGATAACTGATGATTGCATAAGCAATTATATGTTTTTAACTGATCCTTATTCATATGATTTTAACAATGTTTTATCATCATCCTCTGAGCACTTTTCTGAAGAGAAAGTTATAATGATGGATGATCAAGATATCATCTCAAGAGAACAAAAAGGTCATCAGTCTTCCATCAGAGAAGTAGTCATGGTTGAGAAAGTGTTCTCCATGGATAAGCATGTTTCTGATCTCTGTTTCAAAGACCTAGTGGTAGCCTTCATAGAATTCTACATTTCAGAGAACTTGAAGATTTTAGAATTTTTAAACTCATCAGAATTTATGGGTGAGTATGGTTTCTTGAATGAATTCTTATCACTATTGTTACATTTCAAACATCAGTTGTTGATAAGTGATAGAGACAAGGTTTCTTCAATTTTAAAATTGCTTGAATGGTTGTTATGGAAGTCATCATTTACCTAAACAAATTGCAGAGCTGGTTAGAGTAGAGTAGGGTAGGAAATAAGCTCGTTGCCTGAGCATTTCTTTTTCCTTTAGTTTGTAGACATAGTAGTTAGTTTGTGTGAATAAAGGCAGGCCTTGAGAATTTTTTAGAGAATGGTTTATTGTTGACTCCACATCCCTAGTATAAGGTACTAAAACTACAAGAGTTCTTAGATCCTCACAGGGAGGACTCTATCCCCCATGGAGCCTATGTTAGCACAAGAATTTGCAGCCAAAAGAGGCTTGCCTCTCCATAAGCAACTAAATAACCTCTACAGGCATATACAGGCTTCTAACCTATCAACTCAAATTTCTTGATTAGTCCCATCATACAGAATAGCACATACATTTCATAGTCCCATGGCGCTGAGGAATTGTCTATATAGGATGGTCTGCCATTTTACTACCTAAAACAATGCCAAATATCCTAAGACTAATGGCGCTGCTAATACCCGAGGTTGCTACCCATTCTGTCAATGTTGAAGTGATTTATCTATGGATTTTGATGGCACTACCAAATTGCACGCAGACACACAGGCGGGCGCTACCGAAATTTTGGCAGAACCCAAATTATGCAGAGTTATTTTTGGAAGCTTCTGCCAGTTTTGAGTGACTAACTTAAAACTTGTACTATGAACAAATGGGGAGGAATTTTTTAAACCTGGAGGAGGTTTGTTTTCATGACATAACAAATAACAAAAAACTCTCCCATGTTTTCAAAATATGATATGGTTAGAGAGTTATTTGACATATAAGTGGTGCTATGGAATGTGCTGTTGAAACTTTGTTTTAAGACTGCTAAACTAACATTTTTGACCAGTTGACTTCCACGATGATTTTTGAGTGAAATAAGATGAATTTCAAAAATACAAAGGAGGTTATTTTCAAAAATAGACATAAGAAAATTAACCTCTTTCATTTTTCACACAGGTGTCACGGATTGGGATATTCGAAAGAATCGTTGAGCCCTATGTTTTCAGTTTTCGTGATTTCTTGTTTGAGACGTGTTTTTGTGACACCTGTTGCGACCAGATGGAGATGAATTTAAAGAAACTAAGAGAGGTTTTTCTTCATAACGATCTTATATACAAAACATTTTCTCATATTTTTACACAGATATTATGGTTTGAGAATTACAAGTGGCTTTTGGAAGCCTATTTTTCATAATTTTGCCTCCTGAAAAGCATGAAATTAGTTAAAACGTGTCATTTTCTGTTTGTAGTTGTTTCTATTTTGGGAAAGAGGTTGGAGTTCGAATGGGTGAGCTAGAAAGGACCTATATGGATATATATTAATTGTAGAAGAGGGTAGGAGGGTTGGATTCATGAGCAAGAGAGATGAGAGAGCTGTAGGAGGCACTTTGTCTATGATCATTGTAAAACTGAGGGGCTTTTGTTTTTGTAAACATTTTTGTTATTAAGGTTCATGATATCTATGTTATCATATTGTATCTCTTGTTTTATTTTCTAATTTGTCTTCTTACTTAAGTGAATTGTACACCTTGAGGATCTTGGTTTCATTTGATTAATGGATTCTTGAGCATCTGAGGATCTGATGTATCTTGCCTATTAGTCATTGTTTACATTCAAGTACCTTTGGATTCATTTATGCATAGAGGATCTATTATTATGGATGTTCTTCTTTGTGTTATCTTTTCCTTCCCCTATTTAAAAAACCTTTATTTGATATGCAGATTGATTGCATTTAATGAGCAGGGTGTTTTCTTGACTCCATAGCCCAATGGTTCATCGTTGATTTACAACAGCTTACTATCATTTTCCTTCCTTGTTTTCTTTTTCTTGATCCACAAAACCAATCAATTCTTTTTATTTCTATGTTACCAAGCTTACCCTCACTTACAGTCTGGGAGTGACTCTTGGAGTGATAACAATGCCCACACATCTCCTCATTAATAAAAATGTAAAGCGTGAAGGTGCCATGTGAAGGATCTTCACAAGTTTCCTTTGCATTTCCTAATTTTGATGCTCATATGTAAGATGAAAAATCGTTGGAGAATTTAATGGATTTCTACAATAGTGCACAAGATTGCACATTCTTGTGGAACAATTTCAAAGAATAAGAGTGATAGTTTGAAATTTTTCAAAAGGACTTGAGGAATCATAAATGGTTTTAGGGTGGGGTTAAACATTAGCATTATCAACAATGAAACAATCAAATTGTCGACAAGGAAATATTATTTAGCAATACAATATGAAACTATAATTGATATTTACCTATCTAACAAATTTGAGAGGAATGGTTTCAGAACTATAGGCATGTCCAGTTCAAGAGGGACTATATACCATCGATCACATATGCACACTACATGTTATAATTCAAAAGGATAGACAAATATCCTCAAAGGTCTATTGTTGCTTCTCTGACTTTTTGAAGGCATTTGACATTATTCCTAGACACTTATTCATTGAGAAGATTTGCACCCTGACTGTACCTTACTTACGGGTGAAAATTACAAGCCCCACCTTTATTATGAAATGTTATTAGGTCTAAGTCCCATTTCGACACTTATTCCATCTTCACCAAATAAAAAAGTGTAAATCATTTCAAGACCATTGTTCACACGTGATTATTATGATCATGCTTAGCACATGCATTTTGACGATGTTCATTCAGGTGAAGGATGTGGATAAATTCAATCATATCTTTGTTAACTATTTTTTCTCATTTGATGGAGTGTAGTTAAAATTGAACAAGTACCTTTCAGACCTATCATCCTCAAGAGAGGGAATTTATGGAGGGAGGGGGGAAAGTGTTACGTCCAACACATCTAATAGGGCGAGATAAACTAGAGATGAAAAGGTTAGAAGAAAATTTTGTAGGCACATGGAATTATTTCTTGCTGATGGAGGTTTATGCTCTTATGATGATGATATCATAGGTGACGTCGAGGTTCATTTGAGGTACAAACATCTAGTGAGACTGCGGGTACCCAATGAACTTCCTCAGTTGGACATTGACTTCTCTATTAATGAGAGGATTTATCACATTACGTTGTCATCCATACATGGTTTGGGTCTATTCTCCATGGATGGAATAAATGTGAA
>JZKD02S1659260.1:38955-51719 GCA_000966675.3 Picea glauca
TTGTTGCTGCTGACAGGACAAATCTAGTGAAGAAGAACACAGATGGGCCGTCCAGGGCCATGATCAGGTCAATCCTGCTCTCGGTACTTCATGTCTAGGACCTGTGGGCCTCGAGACATGATCTCCTAGTTATCCCTAGATATCGGGGATAACAGTCCCGATGATTGATAATCCTCAACCAGGCATGGTCAACGTAGGGGTTGGTTTGTGCCCATATTTTATGGGTACCTTCGATTACCCGCCCCCTCAAGGCGATATCAAGTTTATATCCAGTCACCATAAGGTTGATATTTTTCAAGTTTCGTCGTTCTGCATGACTTACTTCAATGATCTGTGGATACTTCCTTCCCCATCAGCCACAATGGATGGGATAGGGAACCCGGGCATGTCCATGCCCTTGTCTGCAACTGAAGTAGCGTACTCTTTAGTCCAGCAAACTTCAGCCAATATAGATCCAACTCCTGCAGAAGAGTTTGATCCACTTCTAGAGCCTATTTGGGTTCAGGGTTCTCTCACTGACACCAATTCATTAGACTTAATCTTGCTCTCTGACGAAGCAGTAATCGAAGCAATGACTAGTCCATACCAACCCTGGGATGATCTTCATCACAGATCATACTTCCTCCCATATTTAATCAGAATCAAAGCAGGGGAATTCACTTTGACTATGACTAGAGATAGGTCTTGTCCTATCAATCCTTTGGCTACTCATGTTGTTTATGCTGAGGGTAATATGGCAAGTATCGCTGAAACGATACCTATAAATCTCTCCAGAACCCCTGGCATCGTAGACAATGTTTTCGTCGGAGAATACTGCTCCCCCGAAGAGATACCCAACATCGACCCACAAAGTGTCGATCATGAGCTAACTTTGTTGATTTTCAAGCTCACTTTGAGATCCAAAAGCAACATCCGGTGAGATTGCATTTATTCTTTTCGATCTCGTCCAGATTAACTGAGAAAAGTAACCTCTACGGGTCTTATTTTAAGCCCTTTTTAGACCCTCTAAACAAGAAAATATTGTCGAGCGATCTTGTGGTCTTTCACACTCGTTAAACTGAAATTTGAAGGCACGTCTGTCTGGTGGTAGTTTACCCCTTTTTCAGTCCAGACGGTCAACTGTACGAACAAAGGTATACTCTATGGAACTTCAGTTCTCTAGAAGAGTACCCTCAGGTATAATTTTACCCCTTTTCGGGCCTGAGGGACTAAACTTACGAAAAAGGAACCCCCTCAGATTCCATAGTTAATCTCTTTTTAGACTCCCTAAAATTGAAAAGATCGTCGAGTGACCTTATTCTTTCACACTCATTAAACTGGTCCAGAAGCACAATCACTCCATATAAACATATGCATATGAATCATAACATTTTAGTATAGAGGCATGTAATTAAACCATTATTAAATTTAACATGAAAAATGATTCACATCATATGATGAATACGAATTCAAACTCATTAATATAACTCAAGAACAAATAATCATAACCAAACACATATGTGCCCTTTTTCTAGGTAAGATTCTTGACCCTGTCCATTCCCTTATTCAATTAATTTCATTCCTTCATTCAATTAATTCCTACTTCCAAGTATTGAGACCTTCATTCCCATGGTAAGTAATGGATTACAACCTTTTTCCTCCTCCTTTTCTCATTGCTCTTCCCTATTTATGCTTGCTTGTTGTGGGCTTCCAAATTATTTTCCAACCTTCCATTGCTTTCTAAATTGTGATTGATTATGTATCTATTTTCCATATCATCTTTATTGTGATTGATTATGTATCTATTGTTGGCACTAGGCCGAAGAGGAAAGAAAGCGTGCAGAAAACCGAAGTAACAATTGGAAAAATAACAACATGTGCGCATGCAAGAAAGCATGCATAAAGGAAAGTGACAGCTAGAGGAGGAACAAAATGCGTATGGGAGAAATACCTAACGTAAGAAGGGTTAGTGTTTTGGTAATATTCTGTAAAAGGATGAAGAGCCTGAAATGTATAAATATAGATATGAAAGTATCATATAGGGTTGTTCATTAGTAGTTGTTAGTAATTCTCTTTAATGTTTTGAGTTGTATGAACCGATTTTGTAAGCTGTTGAGAAAAGGAGATATGAGGAAAGGTAGATCTAAGGATTAGACCACAGGCCATGGAGCCTAGTGTGATCTAGTTCTCCTCACATAGATCTTACCTAGTTTTGGGGAGAATTGTAAGCGCAAGGCGTTGAAAGTACAGAACTATCATAATACAAGAGCTAAGAGCCAAATCTTTGTGGATGTAGCCCAGGAGGGGGTGAACCACGGTAATAATTGTATAATGTGTTGAATTTATGCATGTATATTCTTCCTTTCAGCAATTGATGGTTAATCTTAATGAATGAGTTAATACATTGTTATGAATCCGTTTATACTTTTCTTAAATAAAACTGTGGGATATATGTATGCAAATCCAAGGAACAAGTAGTTTCCCTTACTACTCACGGTATCTAGCCTTACTCAAGAAACCTCTATCCCCTACTATGTCCTAGGTTGTAAACACCTGATTCTTAATACCACCCATTTAAAGCTATCTTGGGTGAGACTACACAATGCCTTCTGGGTGTTGTGCTTCCTTCTGGTTTACCAGGAGGGCTAATGTTTTTAGAGGATTTGTTGGAACCCTGAATGACATGAACCCTAGGTCAATAACTCAGACAAACCCAAAAGGAGATTTAGGAAAAAGAACAAATGGTTATGTTGTTGTGTTAAGAGGAACAATAAAGGACTGAGTAGATGAGATGGAATGAGTAAAGAACCAAAGGAAGAGAAATGAGTTGTTAGAAGGGGATGTTGAGACCTTGGAACCCCACGAGAGAAGAAATCAAGGGTTGGTTGAGAACCACAGAGCTAGATTTTGCACAGAAAGAAAATAGAAACCCCGGGATCACACCACGTAAATACCTGGATAAATACGTATTTACAGATTTACACAAAGTCTTTTTCTATGATTTTCCACATCTACTACAGGAGTGGATCTTAAGGTTAAAGGATAACCACATGAAAAACCGATTTGACGGCTAGATTGGACTCCAGTACAGATCCAGCAGTTGCAGTAGGTGAACAACAAATTCACCCGCACAATCGAATTTTGGCTTGACAGTATTGTGGCAGGATTCATCACAGAATTCACGGTAGACACAGCAAATTCATACAGCGTAGCCGAGCAAGAGTTCCTATGAGGACCTAGAGGAAGGTACATCCAATCACTATATACTTCTATCAAGAAATTGCTATATAACAAAGGTGTAATGACAATGGAATCAGATAGCTATACTTCCCTGCGTGCATGGGGTAAGGGGGGAAGCACTGATAGAGAGAGGAGGAATGGAAAAAGGGAAGGATACAAAGAATAAGGAGGAGGAACCCTTGGACCTGATCTTGATGGATGATGACCAACTCAAGTGGATCTTGGCTTCATCAGGAACAACGTGTAGTGGAGAACCCTACCAATATAAGGTGAATACTAAGAAGAGAGCCATAGCTGAGAGGGAGGGCTTGGCTAGCGATGAGGAAGACAAGAGACCTAAGAATAGGAGGAGAAGACAACCATCCCTTCAATATTAATGTCATTGTGCAACCCATAAACCCATGTGCGATCAATACACCAAAAATAACACCACTGTTTAGACAACCAAAGTTTGGAGGAAGTTCGACAGCAGGAAGTACATTGACACAAAGGGAAACAACTAAAGGAGCCATTCTAGGCAACCTTAGTCAAGTATCTACACCATGCAGAGGAGGGAGTAGCTTAGTATTTGGAATGGAAGGACATGATCCTACTTTCAGATTACCAGAGTTTGGAGGAGAAGCAACAGAAGACCATGAGAAGCATCTGTTCATTTGTGCAAAGATCTGGGAAGAAAAGCAGATCATTGATGAAAACACTAAAATCTCACAACTAGCGATCACGCTAAGGGACTGCGAACTAGGCTGGTACATGAGTATAGACATGAACAATGTTCTTAGAATGACAAGGACACTGGATGAAATTAAGAAACTATTTATCAATGAGTTCCAGAAGTCGAGATCATAGGATCAATACATGAATGAGATGATTGAAATAAGACAGAAACCAGGAGAATCGGTATGGGATATTGATCAAAGGTTCAAGATATTAAAAGGAAACTTAAAATACCTTATGACCGATATGCATCATCGACACCTATTTGTCAACTCACTACTCCCACACTTAAAATATCCATTACGACAACAGAAGTTTCAGACACATGCAGAGGCTCTGCAGGAAGCCTTGCAATTGGAAGAGAATCAACACTAGTAGACGGACCCATCTATCGAAGAATTGAAGGAGGATCTAAAGAAATTAACATTTCAACTGAACCAGAATAAGAACAAGGACAAATGAGAAGCAGTTTGGTGCACTAATTGCAGAACGGAAGGACACCATAAGAATGAATGCCCAACATTCGCCCAATATATGGTGACAGGGATGCAAAACCCACTACCACAAGGAGAATTATGGTGCGAAATATGCAAGAAACTCGGTCACAACCCTTACCACTGTACGATGATGTAGAAATACCAAACAGTTCCAAAGAACTCATATTGCACCTTTTGCAATTCAGTCGACCATGACAAAAAAGATTGCAGAACTATGGAACTAATGCGGGAAAGAACATCAGACGCATACAGGGTACAGGCATAAATGATGACTGGACAAGCAACACCATAGTTCAATCAAGCCCCAACACCATACAACATTATGCAACAACAGTATAATACTGCACCGCAACCTTACAATAATGTGCAGCTGCAGTACAACCCAGCACAACCCCAGTACAATACCGTGCAGTATAATCAGGGACCATAGTACAACTCGTCATGAGGTGACCATGCAACTTATAGAGGAGCAAGACGATCGAGAGGAGGTTTCGGATGGGGCAAAGGACCTGTCAAATGTCACAATTTCTAGCAACCAGGACATTATGCATGAGAGTGTCCACTACCACCAGTGACTTGTATGTATTGTCACACATTGGACCACGATACATAGGACTATTTGACATTACTTGGAAAAATCCAGGAAAAAAGGAATCAAAATAACCAGAATGTTCAATAGATTTTAGTCGAAGCAAGGGATGAGGGTCGGAACATCAATATAGTCACTTGAGGAGGAATGAAAATAAGAAATGATGTAGTTCAACAGGAACTAGTGCAGAACTAATGGGTAAAGAAGAACACCGACTCCAAGAAGTAGTTCGACACGCATAAGGAGAAGGATATTTTTACAGAAGCTCGAAGAGAATTCTAGAAGGAGAACATTGCACCGACTGCACAACAGAGCAAGGAAGCTGCGGAATACGAAATGATGCCATCATTGGACCATACCAATAGAATACAACCTGAGGAACAAGTAAGTACGATCAAAGACATTTTGCAATCATGCATCAAAATGTTAAGTAATTCTTCATCTATCAAAATATTGCAAAATATCCTAGAAAACTGTAGCGGCGAGAAGAAACAGAAGCTAGAATTGAAAACTTCAACCACCTACACACAAGAATAAGAACAAGTAGGGAATTTAGATTAAATGCTAACATTGGGGATTTCAATATGGGATATATTATACTAGATCTAGTATCTGAAGTGAATGCACTACCAAAAGCTACATGGCAATGCATGGGAGAACCTACATTGGGATACTCAACTGTTCAATTAAAGCTAGAAAATCAACATAGAGTCCTACCCATAGGTAGACTTAAAGGAGTGACGGTAGATATGGATGGTGTGTGCACTAAGGTAGACTTTTAAGTCATCGAAATAGTAGACGACACAATGCCTTACCCAATGCTACTTGGCTTGGATTGGGCATTCGAAAACTAGGCCATAATTAACTTAAAAACTAGAAAAATGACATTTGATTTGGGGGACTACAAGGTCATAGCCCCACTTGACCCATCAAAAGGCAAGAGGTTAGTAGAACCCACTTATCTAGATTTAGAAGAGATCAACCAGTTGTACAGAACAACTGGGCGCGATGCGGACTATATAAACCTAACTACAAACGGGGTACTCAGTTGGCGGAGCATCACTTCATGCACAACAGACTTAGACATCGGGTTAGAAAAATGGTAGCAAAGACTACATGAAGTATCTACAAGAAGGTGTGCCAGAATAGACCGTGCAGTATGGTGGATTGGCACAAAAATCAGAGAACCACCCAGCTTCACGAGCTAAATGATTTGGAAACTTTCTTGACACAATATGAAGACGAAGTATTAGAAAACCAGAGATTGCTAACACTGGATTTAGCATTAAAGGCTACACCCACTAGATGGTGGGGTGAACACAAAGAAAATATCACAGATTGTTACCAATGTAAGCGATTACTGCGCATAAGGTTCGACACAGAACATACAAATATGACGGACTAGGCACTCCAGCAGAACACTTGGAGGAGTGTAAAATGCTGTGGAAAATGATGCCACCAGAGGAATGGTCTCACCACTTTATTCATAATTTAGAGGGCATACCATCGAATTGGTATATAGACTAGGAAATGTGTAAAGGAACCAAGACATGAGAAACACTCCATTAGAACTTTACAGTCACTTTCTCATTCGACCATGAGAACCCCAACATGGATGTAGCCCTGAAATGGATCAAAAATGTTGTATTCATTAAAGAACCAGAAGTAGAAACTATCATAGAGGTACAACAGTGAAATAAGAAGGCAGTCAAGGATCTACTGTCATGCTACCACATACAGGAGGAAGCACTAGATGAAGATGATCCACACGATATTCATATCGAAGAATTCGAAGCCGAGAGAGATGTGGAAGGACCACCCTTAGAGTTAGAGGTCATCTCTGTGCCAATCAACATAAGAATGTTAACATAGGGACCGTCATGTTAATATTATGGTAGCTGTGGGAGGTATTTACCTCCACGTGTAAACCTGACGAGAATAGAAGAATCTAGAAAGCAAGAGAAAACCCTAATGAGTTGGCTAATAACCCTATAAGTCTTTTCAGCTCAAGAAGATATATTATATTAGGTTATTAGCCTCCAAGAGAAGAAGTCAGCCAGAAATAATAATAATATATTGAACAAACACATATCCAGAAGGAGAAGTCAGCCCCAGCAAATCTGGAAGAACTACTATAAATGCAGGGCGCCAGTTCTGATTTGACACATCTCAGAATTGCAGAGAGAAATTGGTGCACACTACAGTTCCCAGTTTGGTGCACATGTGTGGAGGAGAGTTGCAGGTGCAGCTGCTACAACAACAAGTTTCAGTGTTGGCTTGGACTATCTCTTGGCTAGGGTTTGGACTATCTGATTATCTATTGTTGGTGCGCTATCCTTGGAGGAAGATGTGCTACACCTTGTTTGGTTATCTAGCCTAGGGCTTGCTTCCGGAGTAATTCTCAGTCAAGGTTAAGGTGCTCAAAGGGTGGCTTCGGCCCATGGTTGGATGACGAGGGTATCGTTAGTGGTAAAATGAGCACACAATATTCTATATTTTAACAGGTTATGGGCCCACACCTCCTTCATTCATTCTAAATGCTGGAAGGAAACATAGCTGCTAGGATATTGATCTTGTTGAGGAAATTTCACTAGGGCTACTAGTAGAAGAAACTCCCAAGACATTGTCGCTAGGGTTACTAGTAGGAGCAGTTGCAGAAACCCTAATCCTCTCATTGAGGCACCTTAAGTGAATATATTGACCTAATCTCCAGACAAATCAGTGCACCCTAGCCTAGCGCATCTCCTGATACTCTCAGCAAGCCAAGACGTGAAGTTTGAATTTCAAGTCAAATCTAGGGTTTGACCAAGTCAAGTAGGCCATGACTAACTCTATGAGTCTGAGAACTAGTTATATTGAGCCTCTAACTTCAGAGCATGGAAGAAAAGGATTGACCTCATCCTTTCCAATAATAAAGTGTTGGATATCGTGAAAGGAAAGATCGTGAAGTCGGAGTTTGAAGAAAGAAAAGAGAAGGAACCATAGAACGTTGCAGCTATGGAGAAGTTCAAAGATGTTGACATCAATGCCATGAGTATCATAGTGGATTCCATAAAATATCACTTGATACCCTAAATCTCCCATCTTGACTCATCAAAGAAGATGTACGATGCCCTAACAAATCTCTTCTCAGTCAGAAACATTGGACAAGTTATGAGTCTGAAGAATGAGCTCCGTAACATGAAGATGAATGATGATGACAACATAACATCATACTTTGTAAGGATCTCCCAGTTAAGAGATCAACTACAAGCTATTGAAGAGATCACTTCAGAAAATTAATTGGTGAACATAGTACTCAATGGTCTTCCCAAGACATGGGATGCATCTTCTGCAAGAATGAACACAAGGAAGGAGTACCTGACATTTGAAGAACTTTGGACTTGTTGTGCTCAAGAAGAATCAAGGATCAATACAAAAGAGAAACCCCAAAAGAAGTATGACGATCAATCTTTCACAACAAGATTCAAGAACTTCAGGAACAAAAGGAAGTTTGGTTCAAGGAGGAAGCCAAATGGAGAGAAAGACATTTCAGAATTGAAATGCTTCAACTGTCGAAAGTATGGTCACTACAAGAATCATTGTCCCGAGCTAAAGAAAAGGAAGGAGAAACACGAAGCATCAATTGCCAAAGAAAAGGAACCTACAAAGAAGACTAAGCAGGATGGAAGAGACTTCTTCTTCTAAAAGGTAACAACACTCTTCTTATTTATTCTTTGCATCGTCTTTGTACATATCTCATTTGCATCATCTTTTTACATATCTTGATTGCATCGTCTCTATACATATCTTGTATATCCATCTCTTGGAAGATAATGTGTTCCAAGAAGAACTATACCTATGGAAGAACAAACAAGATGAAAATAGATATCATTAGATTATACACATGAAAGAATGAAATACAAATCATGTGGAAGCTATTGCAAGATAAGTTGAATCAATCATGAAGAGACTTAGAAGAAGCAAACACAGAAAGAAGTCAGCAATCGAGAGGAAATTGGAAAAGGACTTATGACATTTTGTAGAAAACAATAAGATGGAAGCAAGAGAGCCAATTATACATTGCAGAAGACAATAAGGATGCAGATAGAAGCGTGGACTCTTTTAGACAAGAGAGATAATTATACATTGCAGAAGACAATAAGGATGCAAATGGAAGCATGGACTCTATTAGACAAGAGATCCAATTATACATTGCAGAAGACAATAAGGATGCAAATAGAAGCGTGGACTCTGTTAGACAAGAGAGCCAATTATACATTGCAGAAGACAATAAGGATGCAGATGGAAGCGTGGACTCTGTTAGACAAAAGACCAATTATACATTGCAGAAGACAATAAGGATGCAGATGGAAGCATGGACTCTGTTAGACGAAGGGAGCCAATTATATGCACTCTCACATGAAGCAAGGGTTAGGAGGGAGATAATCCTATGATCCATTGAAGATGATGAAGTATATATCCATGGTAGTAACCATGAAAGACAGTATGTGTTCAGTTCAATCTCAGAAGAAGTCTTCTTTGAAGAGAAGCCTTAAAGTATTCCTGGGTGTCCATCCAAATCCGTGATCCTATGATGAAAGGAAGAAGTGGAATCTCTGAGGCATGGAATCTATAAGAAAATCCATGGACCCAAGAGATAAGGAAAAACATGAAGAAGAACATGAATATTCCAAGAAAGAAAGCAAAGCCAGAACAACCATTCATAATATTAAGAATCAAAAGATTACCAGCCTGATATGAACTCAATAAAAGAAATCAAGCAGAAGAACTGGAAGTCGTGATGAAGAATAGTGTATAGAAGACTCATAAATAAAAGCATTAAAAGATCCAAAAACTAGAGGTTCTCCCAGATGGAGGGAGAAGACTATGATGATTACTTATTCCAGTAAACCAGACTTATCTCTACATAAGTCATTATATCATCTGCAACATCCATGAGTCGGAATTCTACATCAAATGAATGCAAAGAATGTTCTCCAGAGAAAATGAATAAAGAGCGCATGAAGAGNATCTAGCCTAGGGTTTGCTTCCAGAGTAATTCTCAGTCAAGGTTAAGGTGCTCGGAGGGTGGCTTCGGCCTATGGTTGGGTGACGAGGGTATTGTCAATGGTAAAATGAGCACACAATATTCTATATTCTAACACGTCGAGTGGCCCAAAATGGTTATCATTGGAGATTACTGGGACGAACAAACAGTAAAAAGTATTAAAGAATTGTTGCACGAATACAACAACCTTTTTCCCACGACCTTTACAGAGATGAAAGGCATAGCTGGAGAATTAGGAGAAATGAATATACCACTCAGAAATGATGTGAGACCCATTAAAAAATGACCATATAGATCAAATCCCATATATAAACAAAAAGTTAAAGATGATATCGATAGGATGCTCGAGGTTGGCATCATCGAACCAATCGAAGAATCATAATGGATAAGTCCGATGGTAGTATAGGACAATAAATAGGAAAGACGGATTAGGATATGCATTGTATTAAGGAATTTGAATGATGCATGCCTACACAACCCATTCCCCACACCGTTCATGAACGAAGTACTCGAAAATATAGGAGGCCACAAAGCCTACTCATTCACCGATGGATTCTCAGGATATCATCAGATTAAAATAGCACAGGAAGATAGACACAAGACCACGTTTGCGATAGAATGGGGATCTTATTAGTATATAGTAATGTCATTTAGACTGACGAATGCACCTGCGATATTCTCCAGAGTGGTCATTGCATCATTTAAGGAATTCATCCACCAATTTCTCGAAGTATACCTGGATAATTGGACGATCTATAGCCTGTTGAAAAACCATGTGGAAGTGTTATGATTGATGCTAGAATGATGCAAACAGTGTTAGATATCAATGAATATCAAGAAATGCATATTTGGAACATTATTTGGGATAATATTGGGACACATAGTCTGCAAATAGGGTTTGCTAGTGGATCCGACCAAAATCGCAGTCATTGTTAATCTACCAGTGCCAAAAATAGTTTTCCAACTAAGAGCAATGTTAGGACATACGGGATATTATAGAAAATTCATCAAAGGCTACGTGCAAATTACAGCACCAATGGAAAAATTGTTAAAGAAGGATACAAAGTATCAATTGAACGACGAGTGCCAACATGGTCTGGATACCTTGAAGGACAAGATGGTCACCACACCAATATTGGTATTTTCAGATTGGGAGAAGACATTCCATGTACATGTAGATGCATCAGCGATAACACTTGGAGCTATCTTGGTGTAACCAGGAGTAGGAGACTTGGATCACCCGATAGCGTTTGCAAGAAAAAACTTATCAGATTCATAACAGAATTATAACACGATAGAAAGAGAAGGCATAGCTATGGTGTATTCACTACAAAAATTGTTATCCACAATTTTTTTCATCGTGATGATGTTGTGATAATGTTATGATGATGGAAAATCAAGCTCTTCATTAAGAACACTTTCCTGAGAAAAGTTACACTTGTCTGCTTCTAGAAATCATATTTTTCAAGAAGTTCGCAGGCTACCTATATACTTGCCTACGAGAATTCCTAATTCTCGCAAGCAGTATTAAGATGGAGTGTGAGGGGTTCGCAGTGTACCTAATTCTAGGGTGCGAACATCTTCTTAAAGAGGAAAAAGATGAAGTTCTCAAGCCTTCTAGAAGGGAATCTTCGAGAAGAATGAGTTGGCTAACGAATGGTTATCTAAGAGCTGGTATTCCAGATATCTTGGGATCATTTCCTATCTAAGTAACTAATCTATCTTCTCCTATATATTGAGGAGATTGCTCATGAAAAGGGTTAAGAAAATAAGAGGCAAGCTAGCAAGAGATTGATTGGAGTTTTATTGAAAACCTGTATGAAGGACTGATGCTACAGCAGCTAGAGACAATAGCAAGGTCATCAAAAGTAGTTGATTTTCTTCATGCATGAGCAAGTGTGTGTGTCAGAGCTAGGAGCCATCGAAAGGAGACCTATGACATCAAGGCTCAGGTTGTAAGTTTCACTTTCAATTAATTCAATACAGTAATATGTCCCTTTCCCATAAAGATGATGTCACTTTATTACATAATTCCTTGGTCATATCTATAGACTAGCTATTGAATATATTAATATGTCTTTACTTCAATTGGTTTGTACTGTTGTGATCTGAACGGTGCAAGAGAATTGGAGCAAAACTTGGAACAACAGAGACACGAGGAAAGCGTTTATAAGGTATGTCCATAATCCTTATCTCTTAGTTCATTCAATAAGATAGATCTAGGGAAAGTGTATTATTCTGTCATGATTTGTTCTAGATCCAGGTGGATCTAGGGAGATCGGTTCGTGTCCGCACTTACGGATTTATCCTGAAACAAAATTGGCGACTCCATTGGGGAACTATCCCTTTTTTCTTTTTGGTTTTTGAATTTCCTATGGCCATTTTCTCTATTTACCTTTTTCTCCTGTTTTGTCTGTGTCTGAGTCCTCAGGATATCCTGAGAGACCTTCTGGGTCTATAAGCCAGCTTGAATTTTGTTTGCTTTTTCAAAAAATTTATTATCTTCAGGAGTTCTCGCACTGTGTTCATTGACAGCCTGCGAGAACCAGTCAAGTTTGCACCCTGCATATAGGGTCCAGTGTGAACACCCCGCACTTTGCTTCAAAGTGGCTTGCAAGAACACTATCTTCTCACACTGTGTAATACTATTGGCCTGCGAGCAAGATTTTGGAAAATTTTGAAATTAAGTTTTGAC
>JZKD02S1659260.1:85415-100490 GCA_000966675.3 Picea glauca
TATATATATATATATATATATATATATATATATATATAGTTGCACGGGAATCACTATCAGTATTTTCAACATCTCTGAAACTTGTTAGTTTGGGGAACTAAATTGTTGACTAGGAACTCTTTTGGGAACTTGGGAGCTTTTTGGGAGATTCAACATCAAGAAAATGGGAGTTTGGGAACCAATTTCCCAAATAGAGAGCTTTAAATTAAAATGATATTAAATTAAAATGTAAATATTTTTATTTCATTATTTCAAATACATAATTTATTACAAATATTTTCATTATATTTATTTTAAAAATCACTATAAAACAAAGACTAAACTACTCTAAATATTATTTTAAAAATTATTTAATTAAAAAAACTTAATACTACTCACTTTTTAGTTGTGGATATGAAAAACTTTGAATGCATGTATGTTTTCCTTCAAGCCCAGACTAAACATTAAAGTCTAATAAATCAATACCATATCCATGGAAAGTATTTGCTCCAGTTTGTGGTTGTTATCAACTTACCTTATCATTGACTTTTATTGTATTTTCATATTACAAGAGTAGTACTATTTAGCTTTTTCCAATCAGAACAAGAATAATGCCTCAAATTTACAAAGATGTTTAAAATATTATATATGTATTTTCAATTTTGTTTCTCATTTTCTAATCAAGTCTTTATGGATATTAAAGTTTCAATATTGTGTTAAATATATTCATATAATTATTAGTACAAATTAAATTAGTAATTTTGATATTGTAGTTGTTGGAGTAGGAGCAACGTGTCTTGGATTGACCTTCAATTTTATTGAAATAAGATTTAAAATGTATCATTATCTCAATACATTGTAATCTAAAATATTTTTTGTATTTTTTTAATATATATTATTGTCACTCCTAACTTTATGTTTCTTGCAAATTTGAGGAAAATATATGCTTATTACGGACACTCCTAATATATATATATATATAATCACTCATATTCCATCATTTCATTATCCTCATTGTAAAACAACATAAACCATGGTCACAACATACAAAATACTAAACTACATGGTTTATGGTAAAAAAGAAAGCCTTGACAAATGTCTACTGACCATTTCATTTAATCGGACTAGCATTGTGTATCTTTTGTCCTTGTTACCATAATGACAAATACTTATAAATATCTTGACACCATGATGCCAACTCTCTATAAATCTCTTGACTTCATTAGCATAGTTGTTTTCTTTTATACTATGATACTATTTTTGATATTATGGATATTTTTTAAATATCTTGACACCATGATGCTAAATCTCTAGAAATATCTTGACTTCATTAGAATAGTTGTTTTCTTTTATACTATGATAGTATTTTTGATATTATGGATATTTTGAATACTGATTTTATTTTGAATATTTCAATGATTGAGTTAGGAAATATTATTCTTATTTCATCTTCTTTTAAGTTTTGTTTGAGTTTTACTAAATTCAAATCAATGTTGATGGTGATAATGATGGTGATTAACGTCCACTAAGATCAATTGGTCTATCATACCTTAAGAAGGTAAGAGATTACTTCAATTTCTTTAAAATTGTGTTTCTATGCTCAAAAAGCATTGAGAGAAGTGTTCCAAGATCACCATAGTTTTGATGACTTAAGAGGTTAGGAAGTGATCCATGTGGATATCGGGGCCACCCACTTGTTCCAACTAGCTCCTCTTGTCAGTTTTTAGTGCAACATGTTCTTTTGTACTTCTTTGTCATTGTGGATTCTACACTTTCGGGGTTGTTTGAAGCCCTACACATTTTCCAAGTGGATACCAGTGGCCTCCCACCTAATCCAACTAATGTATTTTGTATGTTTTCATGTCGGCACATTTTGTTGTACTTCCAGGTTTGTTTTGGGGGCCTAAACAATGTTTTTTTGGATCTCCATAGTCAAATTGTAGACTGAGTCAGAGTTTGACAGCATAATGCATAGTTCTAGAAAGTACCTTTCCAATGGGCTATCATGCACCTAAAATGGAGATCGTATGAAAAAGTTAAGACCCCGAGAAGTTAATGTACTAAATTACCCAAATGGGGCCTACATGACTTTTGGCGTTTCATCTCCTAGGGTTAGGTTTTTTTATGTCTAGGGTTTTGTCATTCCTGCTTATCATAAAAATTCCTTCAGAGCCTCATTGGAATCATCTTCTTGTGAATGAGTGTAGTCGTCACATCTCTTCTCTGAGATAAAGCTGCCACCATTCTAGTGAGTCTTGCACTCTGTATTTTTACAGTCTCTTTACAATTCTTTCATTAATAGAAATCAAGTATTGTTGTATTTCTTTGTTTTTGGAAATTTTCATGATTATTTCATTGTAATTTCTCTGCTTTCATTTTGTTCCAAACATAATCTGGACCAGTGGTATCAGAGCAGGCTTCTCTTGATTGTTTTTCAGCGCATTTCCCCGATGAGGTCCGAGTATAGTCAGTTGGGTATCGAGTTTGTATATCTTGAGGACAATCACTCTCGCACTCCCAAGAAACCCTCAATGATGGAAAAAAAGAAAAACGATGGAGAAAAATATTTTATTAACTTGTTGTTTGAGCAAGATCTCATGCGATAGAGGGACAAAATGATGGAGAATTTTGCACACATTCTTCAACACCTGCTGATAACAACATACACATCTTCATCAAGCGACCATTTTGGAGGAACCTCTCCCTTCAAGGTACAATTTAATATTGATATTCCCATATTTGAAGGTTAGATAGATGCATATACCCTATAAAAATGGTTAAATCTATTAGAAGTTTATTTCTTTGTTCAAAAAATTTCTGACAGGGAAAAGATCACCTTCGCACTCCTCAAGGCTCTCCCCCATGTCAAACATTGGTGGGAAACTTATTGGGAGCAAAGTTATACAGAGGAATCTAGAATATATGGGGTTGAGCCCACTTGGGATTTTTGTGTGGATGTAGTCAAAGAATAGTACTATCATGTTGATAACTATGAAGACAAGTACATGATATGGACCACACTGTGGCAAGAGAAAAGCCAAATAATGTTGCAGTTCACAAATAATTTCCATACCTTGCGCATCAAGCCAGGTATCAAGGACTGTGAGTGACATCTAGTTCTAAAATATCGTGGGGCTCTACATAGGTACATCCAAACCAAAATGGATTTCCTAAACATCTCATCCTTGGGAGTTGCCTATCGATATGTTGTCAAAATCGAGTAGAAATTTAGGTGCTAGAATAAATGGAAATTCAGGTCTACAAATCTGCCACAACCAAAGCATGGTAAAGACGACCCTAACCAACAGCCTCTAGACAACCAATCCAAGACATGGGACAAAAAGGGTAAAGTAAAGATGAATAATGACACTGGGAAGTAGTGTAACTTCCACAAAATTCCTTGGAACAACATCAATTAATGTCGCTCAAAACAGTCATTAGTGGCCAAGGTCAAAGACACAGAGCCAAACCCTAATTCAGAATCTGAGCCAGAAAATATTGAAAACAGATAGATCATCAACGCATACCCCACTGCTACTGTCACGACCACAACAATTCATCTAGAAGAACCAACAAGTCCTGAAGAGGGGGAGCACCTCTTTCATTCCCATATGTGGGTGAAGGGGATCCCATTACATTTCATTGTTGATAACAACAGCCAGAAGAACCTCATCTCAGCTAAGGTTGTCAAACAGTTAGGGTTGTCGACAACACCACACCCACAACCATACAACATCGAGTGGCTTCACTAGGGACGAGATCTTCACGTCATCCAACAGTGTTGCATGTCCTATGGAATCCATCCCTTCAAGGATGAGGTAGTGTGTGATATTTCCACACTTGATGTCTGTGATGTTGTTTTGGTCCAACCATATATGTGGAAATGTTATGTTGTCTATGAATATAGACCTCGTAGTGTCATTATTACTCTAGGAGGTCAACTCTACAGGATACCAAAGGTAGTTTCAGCTACTGCTCCACCAAAATGACACCACAAGGTAATCTATCATACTACAAAATTCATCCTCTTCACAGTCTGTTCAAAGGATGCACAGAATACCACTACAATGACTGCAGCCTCAACACCTTCTATCCAACAAAGACAGATTGTCGAAGAGACATGAGATATTTTTTCTTCACCTATAAGGGGGCCTACAAAATTCCCCATCCAACCTAGATACAACAGGTTGGTGGAACATATTCAACCCCTCCAACAACAAGTTTGTGACAATCTTCCACAAGCCAAGAAGCAAAACTTCTCCAACAAGGCACGCAACTCACCAAGCTTTAGATTCATAAAATGCTTTCCCCTCTTCCCTGGGAACTCAACGCAATGGAGACAATTTCTTCCTAATGGGGGATTATTGATCCAAGTGGATATTGGGGGCCACCCACCTGTTCCAACTGGCTCCTCTTGTCAATTTTTAGTGCAAAACGTTCTTATGTACTTCTTTGTAATTGTGGGTTCTACACTTCTGGGGCTGTCTGAAGTGGATACTGGTGGCCTCCCACCTAATCCAACTCGTGTATTTTGTATGTTTTCATGTCAGCACATATTGTTGTACTTTCAGGTTTGTTTTGGGAAAATAATGTTTTTTTGTCTCACCACATTCAAACTGTAGAAGGAGTCAAAGTTTGTAGCGTAATTTGTAGTTCTATAGAATACCTTTCCAACGGGCTATCATGCGCCTAAAACGAAGATCATATGCAAAAGTTACGACCCCGGGAAGTTAATGTACTAATTTACCCAAACGGGGCCCACGTGACTTTTGGTGTTTCATCTCCTAGGGTTAGGTTTTTGGATGTCTAGGGTTTTGGCATTCCTGTTTATCATAAAAAGGCCTTTAGAGCCTCATTGTAATCATCTTCTTGCGAATGAGCGTATCCGTCACATCTCTTCTCAGAGATAAAGCGGCCACCATTCTAGTGAGTCTTGCACTTTGTATTTTGAGTCCCTTTACAATTATTTCATTAATAGAAATCAAGTATTGTTGTATTTCTCTGTTTTTGGCAATTTTCATGAGTATTTCATTGTAATTTCTCTTCTTTCATTTCGTTTTGAACATAATCCAGATCAGGAAGGTCGGTAATGTGGACAATATTTTTAAATTGGGATCTATTATGGGTATAGGCAGGGCAATCCAAGAGGAAGTGTTTTTCATCTTCAACCTGCTTAGTGTCATAAAGGTGATAGATTATCTCATCCCATGGTGTTTTGGGAGTTTTCCAATGCCCAAATTCACTATGTAGCTCGTGAGAGTTTGTTCTTATTTTAGCGATGTTGATTTTCTTCCTTGCACTTCTCAAACTTAAGGGGTAACTTTGATCTTCTAAATTAGGGTTGACCACCTCCTTGTAGTATCTTAATTTTATTTTATCCATTAATTCTTTATCACACCACATATTCTCCTTAAATTTAGAAGTGATAATATTTGTAATATTATCTATATTCTACATGATGGGTTCTTCTTGTATTCCCCAATGATTTAACCAATATTTTGCATCTTTATGCCATCCCTGCTTGAGCTGTTGGTGGTTTTGGCAAGAGTTTGAAGAAATTTTGGGGGGGCTCTTGTCATCCATGTTGTTTATCTTGTTCTTGTACGTTAGGTATCTTATCATAGAAATTCTCTTGATGGGGGAAATTCTTTCTTCTATAAACAATATAGGAAAGGGTTTATTTCCCTTAATTTTGAGATTATAAGTTATAAAAAAAAATTGGATCTATTCTATCTTTCTCCAGGATTCTCTAGATATACTGCAACCCAAAAATTCACATCCATATAAGATAAATGGAGTGACGAGAGTGTGAAAGATGATTTTTTTTTTATCTCAAAGCCAATGGTATGTTAGTTTACAATTTTTTTCGAGCCCATAATAAGCTTTCCACCCTCCATTTATCCTTTTTTCAATGCTATAGTTCCAATTGAGCTTGTGGTGGATATTGATTCCAAGATACTTGTATTAAGGCACTTCCTCGAAGCTATTGTTGTCATAAACAAAAGTATCGTAGGTGATCCTTTTGTATTTAATTATCATAACTTTTGTTTTGTCAGTTTTCACAGTCATGCCCATGCTAGAGGAGAAGTCCTTTAGGGTTATTACTTTCTTACCTAGGTCATAGGGAGTCTTCTCCATAAGAAAAATATCATCAAAACAAAGAAGGAGGATGATGACTATACTAGAGAGAGTCGTTCCAACACAACCTACATCCTCCAAACAATCTTCTAATTTATAAATATAGATGTTGAGAAGGGTAGGGGATAGGGGACAAACTTGCTTGACTCCTATATTATAGTTAATTTCTTCTGACCAGCCCTCAATGTTCCTAAACTTGGTAATAACTTTATCATATAACCTTATTACAGTAGCTCTTAACTCATAAAGGAATTTAAGTTCTTCTAACCTATTCCAAAGATTAGTCTTGGGCACAGTGTCAAAGGAGATCGGTTTTATCATTACGCCACTCCTCTACAATGGTCCTAAATGTAACAAGGTGGTCCATAATGAAATGGTAACCTCAAAACCCATCCTGACCTCTAGCTCTTTTTTGATATGTTTATATCCATGTGTCGATCTTCTTTTCCAAAATACTTTTGTATAGATTAGCTAAAATGGGGCTAATCATAATGGTCAAACAATTATAGGGATTGCTTTTATCCTTTCTTTTAAAAATAGGTACAATGAGGCTTTGAGTCCCAGGTTTTGGGAAGCTTTAGTGTATAGCTAAATTAGAGAGCTTATGTATGTGAGGGATGCGGATAGCTCCTCCAATTTTTAATATTTCAGATTGGTAACCTTCAATGTCCTTATATTTTCCTTTTGAGAGATGCTTAACCCCAAACTTAATGTCTTCTATAGAAAACACTTCATCCTTTGTAGAGTTGTTTGGCATGTTTTCCATGATGTTAGGGGATTCATACAGATTTTAAGGTAGAAATTCCAATCCTTCAAAGAAATCTTATTATTTTATTTAGTTTTACGAGTTAGAATTTGCCTCCATAATTTCTTAGGATCTATCTTAAATAGGTGCAAAATATTCTCTTGCTTTCTATTTATATATAAAAAAAAATCTATTTAATTAAGGTTGTGTATCTATTTATCTTATCAAGTTTTAAAGATGCATTAGAAGCATCCCTAATAGATTTTCTAGAAATTTTACATTCATTATCGTACCAAGGGTTAGTTGTACTTTTTTTTTTTTACATAGTACCTCAATAGAGAAATTGTTAATTGTAGTAGAGAGGGTTGTTGTAAAATTATGATAGTCAGCTTCAATATTTTTCTAATACAATATGAGTTTTAAAGCATTGCTTAAGCATTTAAAGAAGAGATTAACTTTTTGTTTGTCAAAAAGTAAGTGCTTTTGGTTGTCAGAGTGCTCCTCTACAAAGCTTTTGTGCATGGAAAAGTTAAGAGTTAGGGTTATAGGTTTATGATCAAAGTCAGGTTTATGGTCATCTAAAATATCACAATTTACTATTCGGTTTTATATGGGGATATCTGATATTACATAATCAACAACACTGCTACCTAGCCCATGGATGCAAGTCATCATGTTAGAAATTGGTCAGTTCTTTAGACCATTGAAAATTATTAAATCTTGAGAACTATAGAGCTTGATTAACTCAGTACCAAACAAATTCTCGATTGGGTCTTGAGAGTTTATTGTGTAACTATTAACTAAGAAAATGTCATCATCTAGCCAAATAGGATTAGGGTTGGAGTCACTACTTAAAATAATAGCCTTTTATTATTCATGTTAATTATTTTATGATTAAAATTAGGTACCAAATTATAACCTTAATTTCAATGGAAAAAATCCTACCTTTAAGAGGAGAAATGGATAAAGGATATTTCCCTTAATTTTAAGATTATAAACCATAAAGCACTTTTGGATTTGCTCAATTTGTCTCTAAGTATTTTTATAAATTTTGAAACTCCAAACTTCTCAATCATAAAGGAGAACTAGAAAAATAGAGTATCAAAGTGATAATTCATTTTCTAAAAATTTAATTCTTTATAGTTGTTCTTAGGACCAAATAGGATTTCCATCCTCCATTAATCCTTATCTCCATATTATAGTTCTATCTAAACTTATGATGTAGGTCAACTCCAAAATTAATTTCCTCTAAATTGTTTTTCTCATATTAAGTAAAATTAAGATAAGTGCTTTTCTTGGACTTAATGTTCGAAATCTTAGCCTTATTGATATTTACTCACATTCTAGTGCTAAAATTGAAATATTTGAGATTTTTTAACTTATTTTTAAGATCATAAGGGTTCTTTGTCAAAAGAACAATATTTTCATTATAAAGAATAATGATGACTATCCAAGCTAAGATAGCACTAACATAACCTACTTCTTCCAAAGATATGTCTAACTTGTCAATATGAATTTCAAGAAGGGTAGAGGACAAGATACATCCTTGCTTAAACTCTATATTACAATTACTTTCTTCTAACCAACCCTCAGTATTGTTGGATTTAGAAATAACTTTCTTGTACAACCTCATTGTCATATCCCTCATCTTTAAATGAACATTTAGATCTTCTAATCTCTTCTAAAGGTTTTTTCTAGGAACAATATTAAAAGTTTTCTTAAAGTCGTTGAAACAATGAAGGAGATCAATTTTATTATCTCGACATTGTTCTACAATAATTCTAAGAGAAATTAAGTGGTCCATAGTTGAATGAGGATTTCCAAAACTAGCTTGTATTTTAGCTCTTTTTCCATGAATTTCTAACCCTAAGTTAATTTAAGTTTTAAAAAAAATCCATACCACTTGACTAAAAAAGAGCTAATCAAGCTAATCATAACAGTCTTATAATTTGGTCAGTTATTTTTGTTCCCACTTCTAAAAATAGGAACATTGAGACTTTCAATTCAAGGTTTAGGAAAACCCTCTTTACTTGCTAAATTAAAGAGACTTTCAATTCAAGGTTTAGGAAAACCCTCTTTACTTGCTAAATTGAAGAGACTTTCAATTCAAGGTTTAGGAAAACCCTCTTTACTTGCTAAATTGAAGAGACTTTCAATTCAAGGTTTAGGAAAACCCCCTTTACTTGCTAAATTGAAAAGTCAACAAATGTTTAAAAAATAAAAATGAAAATTCCAATTTTTGAATTTTAATCTTTAATCCTTCAATATGTTTGGCTCTCTCTTTTTCGAGATGTTTAATCCCAACTCAATACCATTTATAGTAAAAAATATTTTTAACCCCACTATATATATAATTATTATTATTGTAATTTATTTTAAATAACTATCACTATTTTTATTATGGATTTTTCCTTATGCATATAAATTGTCTTACAGTTATTAATACAAATGACTTATACTTTTTCCACATCATTAATTCTTAATTCTCGGTGATTAAACCTTTGATTAATATCACTTTTATAAGGTTTGACTTTTAACTTTGCCACATCATCTCTTTTTTCCACTATTTTTATTATGGATTTTTTCTTATGTATATAAATTATCTTACAGTTATTGATACAAATGACTTGTACTTTTTCCACATCATTAATTCTTAATTCTCGGTGATTAAACCTTTGATTAATGCCACTTTTATAAGATTTGACTTTTAACTTTGTCATATCATTATCTCTTTTTCCAAGTAATAAATTTATCAAAAAATGAATCTAGAACTTATGTGTTTTTAATCGATACACTAACATGTAACTTTCTCAGATCATTGTTGAGATTTATTTATTGAAAAAAAAGTGTTGCATTATTGATGCAATGTTGGTACTTTGGCAAATCGTTTAGACGGTTTAGCAAAAACAACTTTGCCACATCATTATTTAAAAAAAATTAATTTTAATCATTTTTTTTCATAATTTTTTTTTTAAGTTAATTTTAACCATTATCTTTCTAATTTTTTTCTTTCATAAATAAAATTATAAAAAAAAATGAACCTAAACTCTATATTTTTTAAATAATGACTTGCAAGTTTGTCACATCATTATTTTCCATTATAAAATAATTTAACCTAAACTCAATATTTTTAAATAATGACTTGCAAGTTTGTCACATCATTATTTTCCATAATAGTCACGTAGCTTTTTCCTTTTATTAATAAAATTTATTAAAAAATTCAATTTTAATTCGTTTAAATTATATTTAAAATCATTTTTTTGAAAGCTAAAAATTTATCGGTTCATATTTCTATTGAATATAGAAAGCGATGTTACACCAAAACATTGCGGGGACTTTGCCTTAAAGGAAACTAGAGCCCATGACTAATGATAGCCATCATAATTTGTTTGTTAGTAATTATTGAGTTTTTCAAATATAAACTTTTTATATAAGAAAATAACATAACTATAAACCTATTGTTCTCCATGATAATCATAATTCTCCGTGATAATCATAAACAAGAAAGGAAATATGAAATAAACATGATCAAACCCAATATCAATCCTTAAGAGAAGGGGTGCACTCTCGTTTGCTACTTCTAGCACTAGTTTGATATCTTCATCCTCCTCTTGGCTAGCCTTTGAGGATTGCAGGTCTCCATCCAACACTATAGGGTTGGCTCTGGTTCCATCTAAGCTAGTGGACCCTTCAACTTATTTTCCTTTGCCATCTACCTCCTCTTCCTTCGAAATTGTAATCATTACTCCAAAGATCACTTAACACACAACTTCAAACTTATTCTTGAATATTCTTATTGTGTGGAGAATGTCTTGTTACTCTTCATTTTTCTCCCAGGCTTGAGCCACCAGGGTCTTCACAAATTAGTATGCCTTTGTTGTCCTAAAGAATTTTGTGTCTCGAGAATATTTAAAATAATTAATACAATTATTAAAATTCAAAATTCTTTGTGAGAAGGATAATAGAGAAAGAGACTAACATATTTTATTAAACATGTTATCTATTAAAAAAAATTCTTATAAATTTGTCCTAATCTCCGTCTTCACCTGTCCGGTGCGGGTTTTTACTATGAGCTGGTAGAGTTTTTACCACAATTCTAGAAAGAACTATGGGTCTAAGTATCCATGTTGAATGAGATTCATGGATTCGACCTGCCCGTTGAGGTCACCAATCGATGTGACTCGATGGTACACAACTTCGTTCAAAACAACTTATTTCTTTCTTTTTGGCTTTGACTCTGAACGTTGGTTTCCCTGTTTGAGTTTCCATGATCAATCTCTATGCCCAATGTGGTTTTAACGCTATATGATCATGATATTTAAGTTAATAATAAGATGGAATACTATGAAGAATAATTAAATTAAATTAAAAAAAAAACTAGATAAAGTGATATATTACTAAGGTTAAAGAATATTACAAAGAAGTGATATTTTTCAACGACTTTTTTTTTTATATATATATATATATTTTTTATATGTTACGTCAAGATTCCCTATACACACTATGGATTCAATATGTAGACATCCCAACTTGAAGCAGTAATGGAATAAATATGCACACCATGATTTTTACTTGATAATAAAGAACTCCTTATGTTAGTTAATAAAGAAGCATGCCCTCATGTTTATTAGTTATGATCCCATCTTTCAACATTTTCCTCTTTGTTGTTTTTTTTTATCATCACTTTCTACACTCTTTACTATCACAATAACTTGTTATTGTCAAAAATTACCTATAATAACATCAACACAATATAAAATGTTATGGATTTATGGAAATCCAAGTGTTTTATTTGCAACTCCATTTTTTTTATTTTATGTTGCAATTTATTCTTTGCTATTGTTGCTAATATTTATCACTATCACATCACCACTCATCCTTACCATTAATCCATGCCCTTGTAAAGATGCCTTCAACTTTTCTCTTTGACTCACAATCTACTTAGTGCATGGGTGTAGCCAACTTTTGTGCTCAAAACTATACAACATGGATTCCTTTTTGTTGGAAATAAACTTTCTTATAGCTAGGGATGACTATAAAAGTGTAGATTCAAAGAACAATGCTAATCTTTCCCAAGAATAATTTAAGATATTCTTTTAATAACTACTAGATAGTTACAAGAGGTCTTACCTCTGATTTTGATGGTTTGTTGGAGATGATCCTTCTCGGTTTTCCTCGCTCCAACTATCCTTGCTCTTTCTTCATATTGAAAACCTGGACACACATAAACAAGAAACCTTCCTCAAGACTATTGGAAAAAATAGAAATGAATACAAAATAACTACGTTAACTAACTTAATCAGACAAGTTAGTTCTTCAGCTAAATTATATTGTAAGGAAATTTAATTCACTATAAAAAACCCAAAATTTAGGGGAGGGAAAGAAGAGAGATCTTCATTTTTTTTATTTCTAACATTAATACAAAACATTATACCTGATTCTCCTATTGGCATTGTCTGTAACCTCCTTCTAAATTCCTCCAATCCCAGGATACTTAGGACTACAACACGTCCAACGTTCGTATCCTCATGGATAGGAGGAAGATCAAGGGATCTTAGGCCTCATTGATGTGAATGGGATATGAACTTTAGGAAATAGAGGTTTCTCAAGAAATGCAAGTCATAAAAACCTAGGGAATAAATGGCTTGGATACTAAGGGATAGATGATTACTCTAGCATAATAACAATGTGTGTACCTTCCTTCCTCCTTTGGGTATATTTTATACCATTTCAAGATGGTTGAGATTGTTTTTCAATAGGTTTTAGGGAGCTATAGAGTTATTTTTCTCATAAACCCCACTTGGGAGAGCACAATTTTCTCTTTTTTTTTTTATATTGTTTTCACACATTAGAATGCACTCACTCCTTTCTTGAAGGAAAAGGGTGAGTTATCACACCTTTATTGAGCAGAAGTGAGTGGATTTCCTTGGAGGATTTTTGGTAGAGTTTTAGGAGAGCCCATATAGAAAAAAGGGGGATATGAAGGGATAATGGCCAATCAAATGCATCTTAGCTATTGAGGTGGAAAAATATGATATACAAAATTCCCCTTAATGTGTGAGGTCATAAGGGGAGCTCACAACCAAAATACATTATCATACTATAAGGGAGAAGTTGACTGGGACTGGGCATAGTTCACCAAACTACAGGTCAAGAAAGCACCTACAACAAAAACCAAGGTATAATATTACTCTCTTCCCAAGGTGGGCATATCCATTCTAGGATGTGGATAAGCATGGACACAAAGTACATTGCAGATCTGTGAAGTATATAAATAAATGATCATGGCCTCGAAAAAGATACATGGTGGATCCATGTCAAAATAGATCAGAGCCACAAAGAATACATAGTGGATATATGTCTCAAAGTATATAAGGAGGATAAATGGAGCAATAAGATGAATAAAATGATCCTCCAAAAGTACCAATGTCATATGGGTGAGTGATATTATCTTGTGCAATGCATGCAATAGCATAAAGTGGAGATGCTACTATGGCCCAAGGTCTTCAATCCTAACTCATAGAAGGTACATGAATTTGTACCATGTGAATAACTGCGTTGATGTTGAACATGGGAGAAACCTCTTGATTACCAATCATTGATATATATCATTAACAGATGAGAGATAACCTATTGATAATGATAATGGGAATCAAGGTACCTAGTACATTCTAACAAGAGTGAATAAATGTGTTGTCATTGAACTCTAGTAGAATATATGGATTATGTGACATTAGTGTATTCTCACTATCAATAGAGAGGGATCCTACCACTAAATATTATAAAGTCTCTAAATCTCGTTCCCATAGCAAATGAGTCAGATTCTTAACTAATAGTCAATTTATCAATAATAATGATTTTAGTGGTCATCATGTAGTCCCAAGCAATGTTTGATGGAAATCTAGTTCAAGGAACTTAAAAAAGCATAGTGTTCCATTATTATAATAGACACCCATGATAGGGACAACATACTTCATCTACAAATATTAAAGGAAATGATGACAATAACAAGTAGGGAAAAATAAAATTGTGTGCCTCAAAGGACATGAACAAGTCAATGGGATCTAAAGAGAATGAGGAAAATCCTATTAAGGATAATTATGATGACATAGAGAAGGTTAATGAACATAATTCAATAGTGATATTAACTAGGGGGTGACACGAATTTGACATCCAACATAGAAAAATCCATATTGCACCTTCCACCTTATATTCACAATTCCCATTCAATAACATTTAATAAGGGAGTTTTTTTATTGAATCCTATGTTATATTATAACATAACATATTATATGCTATGTTATAACATAACATAAACAATTTTTTTTTATCAAATCAAAATCTATACAAAAATGAGTGAGAAAGTTTAATCAAAACTAGTATATATAGAAAAACTTGGAATAGTTGACTAATGAATGACTCTTAATATTAGTTTTTTTTTGTCAATGTTTGGTGTGTTTTTTTCCTGAAATATATGATTCTTATAACAAGCTATGTTGAGTTAAATTTGATTCAATGTTGTCTTTAATATATACTTTAGTTGTAGGCTAAACGTGTGGATTTGAGTGATTATTTCTGTATAATCCGGGTGTCCCGGGGATTTTTCAGCATGCTAAATCCATTTCTGTATTCAAAACTATATTTTAAATAACAAACAATAGTGATTTCATGTAGATCTATACCATCGGATTCCGACGAAAAAGAAAACATTTCATAGAATAGTTAGACATCGCCTATACTTTATCATGTTTTCATTATCAATGTGTCTTGATTATGATTTTTTTCTTCTAATTTAGTAAAATTCCAAAAATTCCATATTAAGAAGGGTTTTAACACTACTATTGTGTTTAACTTGAATATGTTATTTTCTTTCGTTTATATGTGTTGCTAAAAAAATGATGAAGGATAATTTAAAAACATGATTATATATTACTTGTGAGTAAGGTTCTACTAGTTAAATCGTATAATTCTTCTATTAATATTTGCTATGGTCTCCTTAAGTCTATCTATAGATGGGGAGAACACTAGGATAGTGGGAAATAATAAAAAATAGTAATGCTCTTAGGATTTTTTTTTGATAATATAGTTTCATAATTGATGCTACAAGCATAATGTTTGAAGAATCACTACCATGTTTGGTTATATGCATGAATTTTACTATAGTGTATTTTGTATTTTAGAAAGGAATCTAAAATTGTAATTATTTATAAAAA
>JZKD02S1659271.1:53230-66421 GCA_000966675.3 Picea glauca
TATATATATATATATATACAAGTGCAAAGGTGATGGAGATGTGGAAGAGCAAGAAAGGAATGGCAAGGTCTGAAAAGCAGTCGGACGAGAGTGAAATTACGGTTATGGGGAATACTCAGGAGAGCTGAGTGTCCGACGGTCAAATTTTGTGTATCAGAATTTTTGACTACAAAACGTGTAAAATAGAAGAGATCATGATGGGGCAGTTCAGCGGCCGGTTTGTATATTTGCAGAATTTTGGGAAAGTGGCTAAGTATGGAATAGGGAAATGGTTGGTCGGACTCATTTTCAGAATTAAGGATTGAAAATTTCGTGAACAGACCAACCCGACGACACACAAATAACATTCCATGATGTTTGAAATTAATAGTCAGAAGGGATAATATAACCATCCAGAAATTTTGGTTTTATGCATATTGATGGGAGATCTTCTCAAATCATGGTTTAGCATTAACGTTTGATAATTGAATACTTAGAAATAAGATCTTATATATACTTGCTAATTGTTAATTGGAAAGGGTGCGGGCACAGGAAAAAATGATTAGGAAATGGATATTTCTTGAACCCGCCAACCTGACGATCCGCAAATGAAATTCAAAGAAACGACGAAGTATGGAAAGCGGAAAGATGGGCTTCAAAATGGGGTGACAATAGTTCCACATGAGATGTGAGGACCCAACGATCAAATCTTATGTCTAATAAGTTTTCAGTGAAAAATGTGTACCAGGGAAGAGGGGATGATAGGTAGACTATAATACAAAAGATGGTATGATGTGAGTTTGGTTGTAAATTTGTATATTGCGGAAGTTAGGCTACTGTTTGTAGGTCATCAAAAAATAGCAGTGCAATCTAGATCCTGCCTACCCGGGAATCTGCAGCCATAGAAGTCGTTGGGTATGGAATGGGGAAGCGGTTGGTTGGAGTCGCAATATAAAAGCACAAGTGCAAATATGAATCCGCAAGTCTGCCAATCCGCGCAGCTAGACATTTTCGAAAAAACAACTAAGTGACGAGAAAGATAAAGTACAAGGAAAAGAGAAATGGGAATTTGGTCAAGTATAGAAGATGGAAAAGAAGGGTTAATATATTCACATCTGTAATAGATATCCCATTTCTTGGGAAGATCTTCTCTACATGTTTTGTGTGGAGTTATATACTTATTGCATATACTTGGAAAGAAGTGCGAAGGTGGCGGGCACATAAAACAATGACCAAGAATTGGAAATTGTCTGAACCCGCCAACCCAATGATCCACGAAAGAGATTGCAAGAAATGGCTGTGGAAAGTAGTTGGACGGGATTCAAAATAGGATAAAAAGGGTTCCTGAGGAGACGTGAGGCCCGTATGATCAAATTGTATTGATCAGAACTTTTGAGTGCATACTGTGTAACACGGAAGAGGGGATGATGTGGGAGTTGGGAAGTCAATTTGTATATCGTGGAAGTCGGGGTGATGTTTGTAGGTCAAGGAACACTGGAAGTGCACTCCACCTATCCCTGAATCCACAAGAAAAAAATTCGGGTAAGTATGGAATTGGAGGCGCGAAAGAGATTCCAAGAAATGGCGAAATATGGAAAACAGACTCATGGGATTCAAAATAGGGTGACTATAGTTCCCCAGGAGATGTGAGGATCCGAAGGTCAAATTGCAGGTCTTAGAACTTTTTTGTGCAAAATCTATATCATGGAAGAGGGTATGATGTGGGAGTGCGGCAGTAAATTTGTATATCACAAAGGTCCGGGTGTTGTTTGCAGGTCACAGAACAATGGAAGTGAAATATAGAGCTCGCCTGCCTGAGAATTCACGATATGAAAAGTGGCTAGGCATCGAATGGATAGTGGTCAGTCGGAGTCGCGATATAAAATCACGAGTGCAAATGTGAACATGTGAGTCAACCAAGCACACATTGAGACATCTTTGGAGAAACAACTAAGTAATGAAAAAGAGAGAGTAGAGGGGAAAAAGAAACGGGAATTTGGTTAAGTATAGAAGAGGGAAAAGAAGCTCCAATATATTCAAATTTGTAATAGATATTCCATTTTCTACCAAGATCTTTTATGTATATTTATGGAGAATTTGCATACATATTGCATATACTTGGAAAGAAATTTGAAGGTAGTGGGCATAGGAAACAACAACTAGAAATTGGAAATTTCCTGTTGTAGTAAAAGCACACTAATCACACCTTGCTTGAACCGACTGAAGTTATACTTTGAATTATAGTAAAAGCAATCTATCTATTGCAGAGTTTTAAGATTCAAAAGGAAATAACTATCAGAAGAATCCTGGATTACATTAAGAAATAACAACCTAAGAAAAACGAACTTTTCAACACACTGCAACGAAGATTAACTATTCTATAACAGAGAACAGGACCCTATTCCCCAAAGCAGGAATCTTCATCACCTGTCTCTGATTATCACACTTTCATAAACTCGGATTGCCAATCAAAATGATCAACAATTACCTAGGAATGAATTGTATGAAAACAATGTAACAATCAGTGGAAACAGAGTTTTAGCAAAACAAAGTTTTAATAAGGTATGAATAAAAACAATACTAACATACTACAGAAACTAATGGGTGAATCTTGTGAGGAAGGTGGGCCCTTTCCTTCTCACAAGATTCCCCAAAAATGAAAGAAACTAAGAAGAAATGCTCAGAATGATTTTTTATTCATCTGTCAAATGTGTCAAGTTACAATATCTAGCATGAACACGCTCCTTCTCTCTAATTCGTTTTTAGCTAAGCCCTTCGTAATCCCCCTCTAATGCTGATTTTTCTATTATTTAAAGAGGAGAATCCTCTTAATACAATTGATCATAAAATTACATGTGTACATACAAATCCTATTCTTAGTCTGATCTAATCTTCTATGCTGGAATAGGATATTCTGATCTCCCGTAGCAAAATGTTGTTACAGTGGTTGGGAAGGTGTTGGCTTGAGGTACAGTTGTTGCAGCCGGTGTAACAACTTCTTTATTTATCTTTTCTTGTTACTACTGTTTGTAGAATACTGTTTCAGTATCGCAAATCACAGACTGTTTCAGCAACGGGATTTGTGTCCTGTTGACTATTTCAACAACGTGGTCTCAAGCAACAACAATGGTTGGTGTTGTCTTAAGGTACGACTGTTGCATCCAGTGTAACAACTCCTTCTTGTTACTGTTGTATGTGAAATGTTGTTTCAACATCACAAATCACGGATTGTTTCAGCAACGGGGTTTGCGTACTGTTGATTGTTTCAGCAACGTGGTCTTCAAGCAGCAACAATATGTTAAATGTAGTTCAAACTGTTTCAGCAACTATATATTTCTGGTTAATGGCTAAGTATGAGAGTAATGTAAAATTACATGTAAAACAAACTAAACATATAGCAAAGAGAAGAAACGTTATATACCTTTGGAAATATAGGTTAAGGTGATAATGTAGGCTTAAATATGAGTGGGAAAATGATGTAATGATAGCAAAAAGTATGATCAAAAAGGTACATTATAGGGTCCTAACATGCACAAGTATGTTATCATTTTCAAGTATTCATTTCAAAGGCGATGGATTACTTTTTTTTTTGTGCGTCAATGGGTTGGTGCTTTTAAAAAATTTGTGATCCTTAGTCTCTTTTCGTCGTCACCGCCACCTTCGCACTTTTTTCTAATTCTGCAATTAGTGAGTTGTGATGGTCATAGCTCATTCCACACGAACCCTGGAAATTGTCATTGATCAGCGAAAGGCTCAAGAAGATATTCCATTGAGACACATTAAACCATAATTTGCCGAAGGTTATATTATCCCTCCTCGACTTTCATTTCAAACATTGTCTCGATCAAACGAAAATTCTTAATAACTTCTAGCAGCAGTTCTCTCCACACAGATTAAACACATTGGGGCATAATGGCCAAAGGTTCCACTATTTTAGAGCATATTCTTACTATTCATCTCCCTCCGCCCAGGAACAAAAAAAGGAGATGGTCCCTTGCTACACCGAGAGATATATTTCAAACCAAAAAATTTCATGGCAACCTTGGCTACTCAGAGAACCTACCCAGTTGCATTCATGGATGTCAAATAAGTCAATGCCATGAATTCCTAGCCAGAAGAAGATGATATGATGGATGATGATACGACAATGGATGATGGAAATGCAGAGAATATTCCCACTCCTGCGCCAAAATTGAAATCAACCATAACGAACAGAGCTTCTCGACTCGGTGATCATGATCATGACAACACCAAAATGAGTTTTAGAAAAGAAACGAACGGTGAACACAACAACCACTTTGCAATGCGAAAGTAGGAATTCCAGAGTTCCAAATTAGTTCATTCTGGGTAGAAAAATTTCGATGTAAAGAAATGATATGTTGATGCTCCCAGAGATATATTTCAAGCCAAAAAAATATTTTTTAACATCTTTGGGAATCAGGTCCAAAACTCTCGCGGTTGTAAGGCATTTTCCTACTAGTCATCTCCTTCTTCCTAGAATGGACTAATTTGGGTCTTTGGAATTGCACGTGCAAACTGTACTATTGAATTGTTTTGGAATATGCAGAGGCGATTTCAGCTAAGGGCTATTCCAGTTGGCCCGCAACCATTTTTGTCTTTTTCCTCAGGGAAAGCTTGTGAAAGATATCAATTCCAGCAGAGGATGATTCATCGAGGAAAAAACTCCAAGGATCTTGCATACTGCAGAACGCGCGCCCGTGTTTGTCGCAGATACCTTATTGTACCAAGATTTATAGTAGTCTATATACAACTATAACACTTTTTACTTAAAGAATAGTATAAACAATTATTTAAATTCTATTCAATATTATTTTTAATGTTTTAAAAGTGTAATTTTGGAATTTTGATTTTGGTTCTGATAATAAAGGTTTGTACCTAGAAAAATTGATCCTTCTTGACTCTAGAGTTAAAATGCATATATACTTGTATATACTATTTAATATTAATATTAATAAATAAACTATAAATTAAATATATGATATCTATCTTATAATATTAATATTAAATATGCTATTCATTATTAATATATGATAATATTTTGTTAAATTTTATTCAATTAATTATTCAAATTTATGTTTATTTTTCTTGTTCGGCTTGTTCCGTGATATAAATGTTAAGTAAACATTTTAGGTTATACAGTCTGTTAGGTAAACATTTAAGGATGTCAGAGCCATCCAAGGGGCTCGTGCTATGTAAACATTTAAGAAACAATGTGTGTGGCAAGCTTTACATACGTTAAGTACTTAATAATAATAAAAAATAGAGAAACCTTGGATACGCTAGCATATCAAACATTGGGATAAATTTAGGTAGCAGAAAATGATAAGACAAGCATTCGAACTAATACTAGAATTAATTTACCTTCAAGGAGTGCATAAAAAAATATATGATTCAAAAAGATCATATATGATCAAAAAGTTTGGATATGCTAGAAATACAATACTCGGTGTTTTTCTTATTTTTTTAAATGGATTTGCTATTAAAAAACTTTTGCCTTCGACTCTTCATTGCCAATGTACAATGTTGCAACAAAATCGTTATTCTTGTTTCTAGACATGCAATTATTAAGTTTTAATGTTAACAATCCATAATGCAAGAAGTTCAATACTTGAGTTAATATGTTGCACTCGCAGAAGATTGTATCAAGAACATAGTTACATCCACACGTTCCAATAAAATCTAGTCTTCAACAAAGCATTTGTTGTCAATTGGTAGAAAAGGAAGTTTAGTGGTTAAGTTGATATGTTTTGGTCTTGGAATAATGTATCAAGAACATAGTTGCACGCACATGTTGCAATAAAATCTAATCTTCAACAACGCATATACCCTTCTCTGTATTACGGGCCACCTATCATTCCCTCTTCCATCGTGCAAATTTTTGATCTAAAAACTTCTGAGAAATACAATTTAACCGGCAGGTCCTTGCATATTTAGTGGAACTATTGTCACCCCATTTTGAAGCTCGTTTGTCCACTTTCCATACTTCGCCATTTGTTCAAATTTCTTTGGCGGATTGTCGGTTTGGCAGGTTGAAGAAATATTCAGTTCGTAGTCGTTGTTTAATGTGCTTGCACCCCTTTGCATTTAATAATTGGCAATTATAAATAAGATCTTATTGCTATGCATGCAATTAGAAATTTCCCTATTCCAAACTTAGACACTTTGGCAGAATTCCGCAAATATACAAACTGGTTGTTGAACTTCCCCATTATGATCTATTCCATTTTACACATTTTGCACTTGAAAATTTCGAAACATGAAATTTCACCATCCAACACTCGGCTGTCCTGAATATCCCCATAACCCTTTTTTGAATCCCGTCTGACCGCTTTTTAGAGCTTGTCATTCTTTCCTTGCTCTCCGTCGTCTCTGTCACCTTCGCACTTGCTATAATAAAAGAAAATAAAAAGTTATATATATATATACATATCTTATTTCTAAATATGGAATTACTGGCATTTAATTCTAATAGGTCATCATGTAGAAACTGTATATATTGTCATTGATGGGTGAAATGCTCGAGGACATCTCGTATTCATGTGCATTAAACCAAAATTTGTGGGGGGATTATATTATCCCTTCCGAGTGTTCATTTCAAAATCACGAAATCCCGTTCACACGGCGTGGCCTTTGCACGTTCACGAAACCTCCATTCCTTAATTTCTCTTCTCCATACCCGCCACCTTCGCAATTCTAAATATGTAATAAATAAACTTTACTGCTAACAATTCATCATGCACCGCCAATACAGATTGTCATTAATCAACGAAAGGCTCGAGGAGCTTTCCCATTCATAAGAATTATCCAAGATTTAGCAAAAAGATACATTATTCGCTCTAACTGTTCATTTAAACCATCGTCTGCAGTAAAGAAAAATTCTCATAAACCTATGGCATCAACTCGACACCAGTTTTGTAGAGATACAATGAACATCTTTGGGTGCCAGGACTAAAACTTCCACTGGTCCAGGAAATTTTCTTATTACTCAACCTCTACTACAGAGAACCAAGTAATTTGGACCTCCGGGATTGCTCATGCAGTCTGTTTCCCTAAGGTTTTTTACAGTAAGGACTTGGTCTCTTGGTGCACTGATAAATTTATTACAGAGAAAAGAATTATTCCACTGTAGGATTGCTCTTTTGTTTCTTTGTCACCTCAGGTCTTCCGCTAGATGCTGAAATTGCCAGAGCCAACATTGACATTCAAAGGAGAAGATTGCAAACAGTTCCTAGCAAAGAATAATAACGGATTGGACCTCTTGCCCCTTTTTTTAGAAAACCTGAATCTAGTTCTTGAAGATATTACAAGCATGCAGGTTAGTTCATTTAGAAATCCATTTCGCGAAATTGCTTGGTTGTTTACAAGAATAACGGGACATGAGTCCACAGGTACTATTTCCTGCATGGCTCTTTATATTTTGTATTTCACAGTCAACGAACAAGCCATTTTTTATTGGGGCAGGTTAATTTCCCATGAAATCTCTTCCCAATTGTAAAGCTACAAAAGGAAAAAGAAATTTTATATGTCATCCTATTTAGTTTTTGCAATAACATATTCTTGTCGATTTCCGCAACTGTGTCTGTCCAAGAATGTCAACTGCGAAGTCCACCCAGTAACGTTCTGGTACCAGGCCTTGTGGAAGCACAAGGCTTCCAATTGTTTTTATGGGGTTTTTAATGGCTTCTTGTCTATTTTCAAAGTTTTGTTGTTAGGAGAAGATGCTCCCTGCATATGTGAACATGCAACTAGTTTTTTGGACAAGAAGGGGACACTCGAACATTTAGATAATTACACTGTCATAAGAATTTTTGGCTCCATGGAACAACCTGCCCTCCTTCCATGTCACATTACGGACATAATGTTTATTGCAGAAGTAGCACGTCAATACAACTACTAGTTCCATCTATTCCAAAGGAAGAAAAAAAAACAATTCATTCCTCTGCCTTGGAAAACAGGAGAGTTCATGTTGAAAAACGTCAACAAAATTGACGATTTCGTAGCACATTTTAGCACCTCCAACCCTATTTATGTTGAATACATAAGAGGATTTGACCCCTATGATATTTTTAGACAACATTTACAAACATTTGGCCTCGACGATTGTTTTGTGCATAAACACCTGCCCAAAAACAGAGACAGTGACGGTCCTGCCTCTGATGTCGGTGACGTAGAGACAGTGCAAAGATGCACTAAACTGTACACACAACAGGGGAAAGGCACCAATGACAAGAGTGTTCAATCCACAAATACCACTCCAAAAAGTAAGACATCCCGGAGCATTGCTCCAACGACCCACCACAACAACAAAGAAACCCAGAGTTCTTCAAACGGAGGAGGAGATAACGACCCTCCTCACTCTAAAATTGATAGTTCTTACAAGCTTCCAGTAGAGAAGAAGAGAAAAAAAATGTGGGGCAGGCGAAAGAGCCTAAAATTTAGAGTGAGAACATGGAACTTGAAACTGATCTGGACACCATGTTCCACTTCCTTGATCAACCCGAAGACTCCATCCACCATAGCCATCCAATGGACATATCCGTTATCGAACATTTTGACAAAGATGAATCCTTCATGTTCCAGAGCACTGTTTTTGATAGCCGGAAGAAAAAAATGATAATTCAGAAAAACAAAATGTTAAAAATAACAAAGGAAAATGTCGTTCAGAGGTTGACGTTGCCAACATGCAGCCGTCCCAAATCTTTCAACTTCACACAGCGATCGGAGAAGAACTTCATGATTCCATTGGATGCATCGAGACCGAGAATGCCAGACTGAAGGACCGAGTCAAGGAATTGTAAGACGCTTTCATTCCCATGCCATTGCTTGTCGATCCTTTGGAAACAACCATGCCTGACACCCCTACACCCAATGTAAAAGAATCCTCCACCCTCCTCGCATCATGTAAAGAATATGTCGAGAACAATATAAAAAAAAGAATGGAACTGGTTACCGAGGCGTAGAAAAGATCACAAACCATCACTTCCCTTGGAACCAGGGCACATAGCTTGTTGGAGCTTTTGCAGGCCGAATTAAAAGATGAAGAATTTAAAAAAAAAAAAAACAGTGATCCCTTTTGGCAAGATTGTCAACAATATGACAGAAACAAAAAGAAGAGAAGAAGATATTCCATCCAAAAACCGGATCGGCCAATTGAATGCATGTTGGAAAGAAAAAATAAAGAACATGCATCTCATTGTTCAGTCATGTGAAAAAGCCATATCGAAAAAAGATAAATTATTCACAAAGCTGTCAAACGTAGACTTAGCCGGGAAAACCAACGACTTCCAATACCCCCTCTTAATCGCAAAGCTTGACCAGGAAAGAGTTCGATAAACAAGTTGCTATGTTGAAGACCTTGTCTCTGGAAACGTTTTACAACATCCTTCAATTTGATCAAGCTCATGTCCATGACTGGCTAGTCAAATATGTAGTACAGAATGAGGAAACTCATCAGGCTCTGTCTAATCTTTCTATCGACTTCTAGGAATTAGAAAATGATCTTTTCAACATAAAAATACGAAATGAGATCAATGCTGCCCCAATGAGAGCCTACATTGAAGACCGGGTCCAAAGGCAATTGAAACAGGCTATTGACGAAAGATAACAAGCAGTTGCCAGCATTCCAACAGCCGTGGAGAACATCCTTGAAATCGTAGCCCTTGACGACATCAATGAAACGACAGCTGCAAACAAATAGTCAAAGCACTGATATGTACCCTCACTGTAAGTTTACTCATCGCATCCTTCTTTGTTTCTCAACCCAGTTATTCCACTTTTTTAAATATAGATGTATAGGCAAACACTTATACCTTTACATTTATTTTCTTTTGCAACTATTGCACTCTATCTTCTTTTCACAATCCTGCTTCTTGTACATATTTCTCTAATGGTCCGCGGGAGCCCCAATCCCAGTCTACATGACAAACGCATTCAAATTCCGGTTTATATGTATATTTCAAAATTTCCACTAGTATGTGACAAACTTTTAATTTTTGATAGATTTCAAATAAAAATGCATTTAATTTTTTATATGTTACAGACTCTATTCTTATCTTTCACCACTCTGTATGACAAATGCATTTAATTTTGAATATGTTACAAACTTTTATTCTTATGCTTTAGCAGTCTGTATGGAAAATGCATTTACTCTTTGATATGTTACACAAGCGTCATTTAGTTATATCACATGTTCACAAATGCATTTAAATTTTTATATTTTCTATCTCCTATTAGTTTTATGTCATCATATATTTTTATCTTTCACAAGTCCATATGAAAAATGCATTTAAATTTCCAAATTTATTCTTGCATTGTCAACAATTTTTTTTACTTTGTTATATACTTTAAAAAAAATAGGTTTGCTATATACTTTCTAAAATTAGATGGTGCTCTCCTTGCAAACCATCATTTACTTTTGCCATGTTGCACACAACATTTCTGTTATATACATTTTGTACCGAACAATTCGTTTCATTTACAATTCGACCTTATTTTACACAATTTGCTTTCTAACCTCATTGGTCACTGTTTCTAACTGTTTCAAATTTTGCTATTAACATTATCTTTATATGTAAAAACCATATTTCATGGCATGTTTATTTTCTTTTACCAACACATAGAATGATTGTCGTTTTCTCTTAGAACATAAGCGAAAATTGTATGCATATCATTAAGTGAACATTGTATTGCTTCCATTTATATTAATATTTAATTAGACCATGTCAGAAGTGAAGAGTTTCTAAAGATGGACATGATTAATAATTTTTTTTCCTACAAGAACTCTAAGGTAAACCCTAATTAAGGTTTGTAAATGAAATAAACCTTTAGATGTTGTTCATCAACCACATGTAGTTGTGCTAGTCTTAGACATAAAGAAGAGAACCTCCAAATGAATGGAAACGCTTCGTCGTTTGAAGTTACATTGATTAAACTACAATGAGATAACTCTTAACATTGATCATAAGTTTTATCACCACCACAGGGCATTAATAGACCTCCATCGATCATAAATTTTATCACAACAGCTCCAATATTTAGCAGAGTTGTTCTTTAAAAAGCACTATGAAATCGCTAGGATTTGAGTGAGATGATCAAATTTTTCAATATTAATTCAAGTTTCTAATTAATTAATAAATCATTATTTAATTAAAAATTCAAATCTAAAAAACTAGATAGATAAAGTATATACCTCCAATAATAATTCAAGTTTTTAATTAATCCAAAAAACATAAAAAAGTATTTATACATTTTCATTTACTAATTAGCATTCATTTACTAATTAGTATGCTAACTAGTATCCATACTAGTTCGTTAGCGTGCTCTTCATTAAAAAAATTCCATGTCGTTGAATGTAATTATATCTAATTACACATCCATTCTTTTTAATCATTCTTAACTATAACCGTTAAGAATCTTTCATAAATAAATAAATAATGGGTAGTTTTCATGCTTGTGATTGTAGAATATTTTTTCACATATTCAGATGCAATTGCCGATTTTCTTAGGGTTTGTTTTTCATCCCCTATGTCACTATATATTTAGTGGCACAGCCGACTCGCTGCTAGAGAACGCCGAAAGGTATATTAAAGAAGGAGACGCCTTTCACCGATCCCACTCTTCCTTGTACACATTCAATGATTTACACTTTCTCGACATTAATTATATAATTCCGATCACAGCGTTAAGTATTTTACTATTTGGTTGGAACTATTAACAGACCTGCAATGTTTTGATTCGAACGCCGTTCAGTGCATTTTGGATGGCATTACCCTGAACAGTCACATTTGAAACACAAGCTTTGCTTCCGTCCTTTCTCAGCTGAAGTTATAAATTAAAAAATAAGCATAGATCTTCATTTAGTGTAACAGAAATTAGAAAGAACAGTCACATTTGAAACACAAGCTTTGCTTCCGTCCTTTCCCAGCTGAAGTTATAAATTAAAAAATAAGCATAGATCTTCATTTAGTGTAACAGAAATTAGAAATCTGCAAAGAATAGAGACAGTAATTATACCTTATGCCCTGACCAGGACCACAGTTGATATTGTGCACGCGGATGTCTTGAACAGCCTGTTTGTATGGAAACGCAGTCGTCACCTTTTCATCCCACCAGCCATTAAAACAGATTAATCATCAGATCCGAGAAAAGAAAAGAATAGTTCTCCGCGGTCGTGGCATTAAATGATAATGAATGAGTGCCACCCAAATGAAAAGTGTGCAGAGTGTTTTTTAATAATATAAATATGGCTTACATATATTTTAATGTTTTTTAATCATTTGAATGTGGCAATTATGTATTTTACAGTAAATTTATAATGTGATTAGGGAAATGTAAAAAAGTCAACATGTTAACCGATGCCTTCATAAATGCAAAAAAGTTATGAACAATAAATCTGACTCATTGATTTTGGAGGACGAGTAAAAATATGTCAGCATCTTCAATGATGATGCCATCAGATTAGAATTTAAGATTAAAAGATCATTAATTGTACCGATTATCAATAAATGTACACCTTTAGGGGTAACAAAAAAAAATATAATAGCTAGGAAGTTAATGATTGAAATCTCAGCCATTTATTTTGTGCGACTACTAAGAATATTCCAGCCATATTTAATCCTGTCCATAGAAAATGTATTAATCACTAAACCCCTATTAAATCTATTAAATCTGACCATTCTCAATAGGTGTAACGAGCGCGGTTGACCGTGCACTTTTATTTTTACATTCCTATGAATCAATCAATCACGAAGCAATTCCATTGCAGACTGGACGAGGGAATGAATGGGGATGCGGTGCCTGCTCAACCCCACACTGCCGGAGAATGTACTGTAGCTCTCCATCTCCGACGTCGTCTCCATCACTCCCTCCAAAGCATTCACCAAATCTGTTCTCTCCTCTARTGCAGCTTTGTCGTCCTTCTCCATAACAGCGATCAGAAGCTCGATGCTGAATCTCCTGATATTCGGAACCTCCTTTGAAGGACGTGGGTGCCTTCGAAAGACCTCCACCAGTTCCGAAATCAACGATCTCTTCGTCACAGCCCTCCGTTCTTTGAAGACACGATTGAATTTCAATTGGGTCATAAACTTGAAGATCTGAGCAGCCAGTCCTATGGCTGCTTCCTGATGCGCGCCCCGTTTCTCCATCGAAAACTTCACTGCCTGAAAAAGTATAACAAAAAAAATTAGTCTA
>JZKD02S1659271.1:89510-111405 GCA_000966675.3 Picea glauca
GGTTTTTAATGATTTCTTGTTTCAGGTTTCAGTCTTCTCTCGTTTCCTGGAAGCCATGGAAGGCCGACCTATGTTTTTTCTTTAAGTTTCATTTTAGTTGTTAGCACTCTGCCTTGCGTGGCTGTGTAGCTTTTTTTTTTGCATGACACACTTTTTTTCTTGGACAAATGCCAACGGTGGTTTCCTAGAAAGGCACCATTGCCACCTAGGACTATGGACAAATGACAACGGTGGTTTCCCAGAAGGACGACGTTACCACATTGGAAAATGGTCTACATACAACTATATTTTTTTGACAGGATTTAATACAAACTCTAACTTACAAAAGAAAAATATTCAGATCAGTAATTCCCCACCCCAAAAATAAATGACTAAATTATTTCACATACTCAAGTTCAACTTGTATCACAAAATTAGGGAGGCACTAAATTATAAAACTTTATCACATTTAACTTGTATCAAAAAATTATAGTTAGCTATAAATTTAATGAGTCAAATAGAATCACACATTAAAATTTAAAAAATTAATTCAAAATTAAATTTAATAATTTTGTAAAAATATTATCATATTAACTTGAAAAAATTAATTCAAAATGAAATTTAATAATTTTTTAAAAATATTGTCATATTAATTTGATATTCAAATTTATAATTCCCAAAAAATGAATTACTAAGAAAAAGAAGGAACGATATGAAAGTGAACGATGTTCTAAGATTAAAAACAAGTGTTTTGTGGCATCGTAGTCCCTGCCAGGTTGAATTGGGAATAAATGTACAGGGACGCGAAAAAGTAGTGGAGGTGGATGGAAACTACAACATAGATGTGGAAGAAGCATGAAGCATAGGTGATATCCATGCAGTAAATGACACACGGCCTCTAGAATTCCATTTATTTTTTGAAAGTATATAATCTATTTTGCTATGTTGAAAATTTATGTCTATTTTGTCTTTATATGTGGCAGGACAAAAAAAAATTATATTCAAATTAAATAAACACATTTTCTTGACATTCAACATAGTGGAAGATAATAATTTATGAGGACATAAATATAAAAGGAGATAAAAAACAAGTTTAATTTGAAATATATCAAAAAATAATATTGTACATATTCGTGGAAATTTAAATGCATTTGTCATATAGACTGGGATTGGGGCTCCTGCAGACCATAAGCATAGTAGAAGATAAAAATTTAAGAGGACATAAATATAAAAGGAGATAAAAAACAGTTTTATTTGAAATATATCAAAAAATAATATTGTTAGTTACATATTCCTAGAAATTTAAATGCGTTTGTCATATAGACTAAGATTGGGGCTCCCACGGACTATAAGAGAAATATGTATAAGAAATAAGACTGTGGAAAGAAGAAGTGGGTGACTGTAGAGTGTAATACCTGAAAAGAATAAATTGAAAGGTATCAGTCTTTGGCTAGACATTCTATTTAAAAAAGTGGAATAATTGGGTTGATAAACAAAGCAAGATGTGATGAGTATAAACTTACAATGATGGTGCATATCACCCATTTTTCTATTTTCTTACTGATGCCTTTTTATTGATGTCATTGACGGCTATTTGAATCATGGCAACTGTATGTTGCCTTTCGTCGATGACCTACTTCAGTTCCCTTTCTATCCATTCTTCAATGTAGCTTCTCATTGGGGCGACGTTGATCCCATTCCAGATTTTATGTTGAAAAGAACATTTTCTAATTCCCTGAAGTCGATAGAAAGATTACGCAGAGCCTGATCAATTGCATCATTCTGTACTGAATTGTCGACTAGCTAACTGTTGACATCATCTTGACCATATTCAAGGATTTTGTAAAACTTTTCCAAACACAACGCCTTAAAAATATCAACATGTTTATCGAAGGCTTGCTTAGTTAAGGGAAAGGAGTTGACGATTAAGTTGGGGTCTTGGAAGTCATTGGTCCTTCCAGCTAAGTTTATTTTGGTCAGCTTTGTGAATACTTTTTCTTTCTTTGATATGGCTTGTTCACATGACTAGCCAATGAGATACAGGTTCTTCGCTTTTTCTTTCCATCATGCATTTAATTGAGCGATCTGGTTTTTGGATGGGAGATCTTGTTTTCTTCTTCTCATTTATGTCATGTTGTTGACAATGGTGCCAAAAGGAAGAACCATGTCTAAATAAAAAATTTATTCATCTTTTAAATCTGCCTACAAATGTTCGAGCAAATTATATGCCCTCGTTCCAAGGGAAGTCATGGTTTGTGATGTTTCCCATGCCTCAGTAATCAGTTCCATTCTTTTCTTGATATTATTCTCCACATATCCTCTACACGATGCAAGGAGGATGGTGGATCCTATAACTTGTATGAAGGGGTGGAAGGCATGGCTATTGCCAAAGTATTGGCAAACAATGGCATAGGAATCAAAGATTCTTCCAATTCCTTGACTCGATCCTTCAGTTTGGAATTCTTGGCCTCAATGCCTCCAATAGAATCATCAAGAGCATCTGTGGTCACTATGTGAAGTCTAAAGATTTGGGACGACCACATTTTCACAAAGTTAACCTCTAAACGAGATTTTCCTTTCTTATTTTTTGCATCTTTTTTTTCAATAATTAGTTTTTTGGACTGGTTGTCAAAAACAACGCTCTAGAACATGAAGAATACATCTTCGTCAAAATTTTCAGTGTCTGCTATGTCCATTGGATGGCTATGTTGGATCACATCTCCGGGCTGATCAAGGTAGAAGAATACTCTATCCAGATTAGGCTCAAGTTCCATGTTCTCACTCTCAATTTCGGGCTCTTCCACCCGTCCCACATTTTTTTTTCTCTTCTTCTCCACTGGAAGCTTGTGAGAACTATCAATTTTAGGGTGAGGAGGTTTGTTATCTCCTCATTCGTTTGAAGAATTCTAAGTTGCTTTGTTGCTGTGGTGGGCCATTGGAGTGATGCTCTGGGATGTCGTACTTTTGGGAGTGTTATTAGACGATTGAACACTCTTCTCACTGGGGCCTTTTCCTTGTTTCTTGTACAATTCAGTGGTGCTTTGTAGTATGTCTAGGTCATCGACATAAAAAACAGGAGGGTTGTTGTCAATGTCTTTGTTTTCGGTCAGGTGTTTTTTGAAAAAATAATTGTCGAAGCCAAGTGTTTGAAAATGTTGTAAATTTTTTTTATTAGGGTCGAACCCTCTTAGTCTTTCAGCATATCTTAGGTTCAAGTTGCTGAAATGGGCTATGAATTTGTCAATTTTGTTGGCGTTCCTCAACACGAAGTCCCCGACTTTCCAAGGCAGAGGAATGAACTATTTTTTTCTCTTCTCTGGGAATAGATGCAACCAGTAGTTGTATTTCCTTGCTACTTCTGTAACAAACATTTTGTCTGTAATGTGACATGGAAGAAGAGTAGGTTTTTCCCTAGAGTCAAAAATCCTTAACACAATGTAATTATCCATATGTTCAAGTGCCCCCTTCCTGTCCAAAAACCTGGTTGCCTAGTCAAATATGCAGGGAGCATCTTCTCCTAACAACAAAATTTTGAAAACAGACACAAATCCATTAAAAACCTCATAAAAACAGTGGGAGGTCTTGTGTTTCCACAAGGCCTGGTACCAAAATGTTACTATGTTGAATTCCCAGTTTACCTTCTTAGACAGAGATAGTTTTGGAAACTAGCAGCAATGTGTTATCACAGAAACCAAGTAGGATGACATATAAAATTTCTTCTCCTTTTTGAAGCTTGACAATTGGGAACAAATTTCATGGAAAACTAGCTTGCCCCAATAAAAAATGGCTTGTTCCTTGACTGTGAAATACAAAATATAAAGATTCATGCGGGAAATAGTTGTTGTGGACTCTTGTCCCATTATTCTTGTAAACAACCAGGAAATTTCCCGGAATGGATTTCTAAATGAGCTAACCTGCAAGGTTGTGATATCTTTAGGAATGGCTATCGGGGCTTCCAAGAAATGAGGCAAGAGGTCCAACCCATTATTATGATTTCTTAAGAACTGCTTGGAATCTTCTCCTTTGAACATCAATGTTGGCTACGACAATCTTAACATATGGCGGAAGACCTAAGGTGACAAAGAAACAGAAGAGAGGTCTCGCAGTGGAATAATTATTTGGTCTGAAATATATTTATCGGCGCACCAAGAAACCATCTCCTTATAGTCAAAAACTTCAGGGACATAGCCTGCACGAGAAATCCCAGAGGTCCAAATTACTTCGTTCTGGGTAGTAGGGGATGAGTAATAAGAATATGCCCTGGACCACTAGAAGTTCTGGTCCTCGCGCCCAAATATGTTCACTGTATCTCCACAGAACTATTGTCGAGCTAATGCCATAGGTTTATGAGAACATTCATTTTCTCCAGACAATGGTTGAAATGAACAGTTGGAGGCGATAATATAACTCTCTGCAAATGTTGGTTTGATTCTTATGAATGGGAAAGCTCCTCAAGCCTTTCACGCATTAATGAAAATCTTTATGGGTGTTGCATGATGCATTGTTAGCAGTAAATCTTACTTACTGCATATTTAGAAGAGCGAAGGTGGTGAGTACGACGAAGAGAAATTAAGGATTGGAGGTTTCGTGAATGTGCCAACCCGACGATGTGCAAACGACATTTCATGATTTTGAAATCAACACTTGGAAGGGATAATATAACCCTCCGCAAATCTTGGTTTAATGCGTATTAATTGGAGATCTCCTCAAGCCTTTCGCTCATCAATGACAATCTATATGGTTCCTGCACGATGAGCTGTTAGAATTAAATCTCATTAATTGCATATTTAGAAACAAGATATATATATATAAACATTTTTTTATTATAGACAAGTGTGAAGGTGACTGAGACAGGGAAGAGCAAGAAAGGAATGAAAAGGTCTGAAAAGAGGTTGGACGAGATTCGAATTAGGGTTACAGGGAATACTCAGGACAACTGAGTGTCCGACAGTCAAATTTTATGTATCAAAATTTTTGACTGCAAAACGCGTAAAATAGAAGAGATCATGATGGGGAAGTTCAGCGGCCAGTTTGTATATTTGCGGAATTCCAGGAAAGTGGCTAAGTATGGAATAGGGAAATAGTCGATCGGAGTCATTTTCAGAATTGAGGATTGAAAATTTCATGAACGGACCAACCCAACGACACACAAATAACATTCCATGATGTTTGAAATTAACAGTCGGAAGGGATAATATAACCATCCAAAAATTTTGGTTTTATACATATTGATGGGAGATCTTCTCAAATCCTGGTTTAACATTAACGTTTGATAATTGAATACTTAGAAATGATATTTTATATATACTTTCTAATTGCTAATTACAAATGGCGCGGGCACAGGAAACAACGATTAGGAAATGGATATTTCTTGAACCCGCCAACCCAACAATCTGCGAACGAAATTTGAAGAAATGGCGAAGTATGGAAAGAAGATAGATGGGATTCAAAATGGGGTGACAATAGTTCCACATGAGACGTGAGGACCCGACGATCAAATTGTATGTCTAAGAAGTTTTCAGTGCAAAATGTGTACCAGGGAAGAGGGCATGATAGGTAGATTGTAATACARAAGAYGGTATGATGTGAGTCTGGTTGTAAATTTGTATATTACGGAAGTCAGGGTACTGTTTGCAGGTCACRAAACAATAGCAGTGCAATCTAGATCCCGCCTACCCGAGAATCCGCAGTCGRAGAAGTGGCTGGGTATGGAATGGGGAAGTGGTTGGTCRGAGTCRCGATATAAAAKAAYAAGTGCAAATATGAACCTGCAAGTYCRCCAACCYGCGCAACTAGAMATTTTCAAAAAAACAACTAAGTGACGAGAAAGATAAAGTACAGGGAAAAGAGAAAYGASAATTTGGTTAAGTATAGAAGATGGAAAAGAAGGGTTAATATATTCACATTTGTAATAGATATATCATTTCTTKGGAAGATCTTCTCTGCATGTTTCTAGTGGAGTTATATACTTATTWCATATACTTGGAAATAAGTGCGAAGGTGGAAGACACATAAAACAACGACCGAGAATTGAAAATTGTCTGAACCCGCCAACYCGACGATCCACAAAAGASATTGCAAGAAATGGTCATGGAAAGCGGTCRRACGGRCTTCAAAATAGGCTAACAAGGGYTCCTGAGGAGACGTGAGGCCCGAACGATCAAATTGTATTGATCAGAACTTTTGAGTGCATACTGTGTAACATGGAAGAGGGGATGATCTAGGAATCTGGAAGTCAATTTGTATATCGCAGAAGCCGGGGGGCTGTTTGCAGGTCAAGGAACACTGGAAGTGCACTTTGCCTATCCTGGAATCCACAAGAGAAAAATTCGGGTAAGTATGGAATTGGAGGCACGAAAGAGATTCCAAGAAATGGCGAAATATGGAAAACGGATGCATGGAATTCAAAATGGGATGACTATAGTTCCCCAGGAGACGTGAGGATCTGAAGGTCAAATTGCAGGTCTCATAACTTTTTTGTGAAAAATCTGTATCACAGAAGAGGGTATGATGTGGGAGTGCGACAGTAAATTTGTATATCACGGAGGTCTGGGTGTTGTTTGTAGGTCACAAAAAAATGGAAGTGCAATATGGAGCCCGCCTGACCGAGAATCCAAGATATGAAAAGTGGCTAGGCATCGAATGGATAGTGGTCAGTCAGAGTCGCGATATAAAATCACAAGTGAAAAAGTGAACCTGTGAGTCAGCCAAGCACACATTGAGACATCTTCAGAGAAATGACTAAGTAATGAAAAAGAGAGATTAGAGGGGAAAAAGAAACGGGAATTTGGTTAAGTATAGAAGAGGGAAAATAAGCTCCAATATATTCAAATCTGCAATAGATATTTCATTTCCTGCCAAGATCTTTTATGTATATTTTTGGAGAATTTGTATACATATTGCATATACTTGGAAAGAAATCTGAAGGTAGTGGGCATAGGAAACAAAAACTAGAAATTGGAAATTTCTTGAACCCGCGAACTCGACGATCCGCGAAAGAGATGTCAAGAAATGGTCAAGTGTGGAAAGCGGTCAAACGGGCTTCAAAATAGGGTGACAAGGGTTCTTGAGGAGACGTAAGGCCTCGAATGTCAAATTGTATATATCAGAACATTTCAGTGCAAAATGTGTAACACGGAAGAGGAGATGATGTGGGAGTCCAGAAGTAAATATGCATATCGTAGAAGCCAGAGTGTTGTTTGCAGGTCACAAAACAATGGCATAAGTAAATATGCATATTGCAGAATCCAAAGTGTTGTTTGCAGGTCACAAAACAATGGAAAGTGTAATTTAGACAAAGGGGAAGTGCTTGGTCGAAACACGTGAATCTGCCAACCCGCACAACAAGACATTTTCGAAAAAAAACCCGACTAAGTAACCAGAAAGAGAAACTACAGGGGATAAAATAGTGGGAAAATATAAAGGCATAGGGAAATTTTTGTAAGAAGGAGTTGGTTTCAAACAAGCCCCATTGTTGCAAAACCATCATTTCTAGTAATTGTTAGCAAATGCTTTGTTGAAGATTAGATTTTATTGCAACTTATGGGAGTAATTGTGTTCTTGATACATTCTTCCATGACTTTAACATATTAACTTAAGTATTAAACTTATTGCATGATGGGTTGTTAGCATTAAATCTTAATAATTGCATGTATAAAAACAAGAATGAYGATCTTGCTGCAACATTGTGATTTGGTCTTGCTATGTTCTATCTGCATTATGAATAGAATTGAGYGTTGGTTTGAAACTGTCTGAAATTCATTTTWGTTTCCATAAAATCCTGATGGATTGACACAGTGCATTGTCATATAATTKTCAAATGCTCCATTTTAGAACAAATTACTTAAGCAAATAAAAYATCRAAGAACTACGAGACTATCTAACCATGCCAATGAGAAGAGGTGTTAATGTTGGACAACTGAGAGGGCAGGGGGGTGAATCAATTGTTAYCRTGCTTAAACAATTATGCTTATTTTAAACTTTTTACAGAGCATTCAATGACAATCACGATAATGCAGGGAAGTAAGAAATARAACATTYAGTATCATTCACACATATGAGATACATAAAGACAKATATTTCCTGATGAAACCCATAAAGGGTAAAAACCTATTCTTSTTTATATGATAAGTAATCTTTACATTCTSTACATTATCATACTTATGAGCACCAACTCATAATGAGGCTACAACCTTTGTTTTGCARGCTWCTACTTGTTGAGAGCACCAACTCTCTTGTTTCTCTAGCACCCACTAGAAGGAAGCACCGACTCCCTGGTTTCTCTAACACCCACTAGAAGGAAGCACCAACTCCCTGGTTTCTCTAGCACCCACTARAAGGAAGCAACAACTCCCTAAGTGTTCCAACACCAAYTGGATGGAAGCACCAACTTCCARTCACACAGRAACCAACCTGTATAACAGARAACAATAGTTCTCCCTTGCACCAMCCAGCCACCCTGGTTTCTCTGGCTGCAACCAGATGGAAGCTACAACTCCCTGTATTCAAGCACCCACTTGAACCTCTGAGRACAACAKTCCTCCCTAGCACCTCCCTTAAATATAAATCTTTGGTACTGAAACTTATTATAGTGATATAATGTTCATCAATGGGTTATTAGTCTCATCATTGTTCTGCTACACTGCTCTGCTCTCCTGTATTAGTGTCTCTCTGCCTGCATCTTCTTGCACTTTCTGATCTTCTACTCTTCTCTACAAGGGCACCTCAGCCTTCTTTTTTTGTCTCAGTTATGAATCTCTGTTCTTTTATTTTGTTGCGCTTCATGCTCTTTGTCTTATTTTGATTCTCTGAATTACGCCTCTTCTGTGTAATTCAACTCCTACCCACAGCATGCCATTTCCCCATGTGTGATTCCTCTACACAGTAGCACTCATTTCTTCTTTGTTCTGTATTCTTATAGTCTCTATGCACCTTGTGAATTCCATATGCATAATGCTTTTGCATGCTCTTCATGTCGAGTGCTCTACCTAATCATCATTGCAACTCTTCATCTTCTCTGGCTGTTAAACCCATGTGTCCATCATCACTGGGTGTTATGCTGAGATTCCTTAGCCTGTCTAGTAGTCAAGACTCTTCGTCTTCTCTGTCACAGTTGAGCTCATCCTCTTTGTTGCAGTTACAGGCTTCAATGCTCTTCCATCTGTCAATCACCTCCTGAACAGTCTTCATTCCACTGGTAGATGCCTTGAGACTCTTCATCTTCTCTGGCGATCACCCTGAAGTCTCTTCCAGTCGTCTGGCAGAAACAATCAATCGTTTTCTAGCAGTTACACTGTGAACCTCCAAAAACCGCATCAGCAACTGAATCGCTACTGATCGATTAAATGTGAAGAGAAACATTAGCCCTTCAATCATATTCCCTGATAACCTGCACCGTTGGATCATAAATGATGGGTCTCGCACTTATTTCGCCATTTCATAATTCGACATTTTGGCATTTTGACATTCCTATGGTGAGGCAATTCATCTCTCCAAGTTGCGATCTTCGAAATGGAGATTAGCTTCATGCTACCTCCTCCCTTGAGCCTTCATCGATGTGACCATAGGTTATGACCATGGGCCAATTTTGAACACGCATTTCTCATTTCGCGTTTCGGGGATTTTGTGATGAGTCGTCTCGACTCTCCATGTCCCAACCTCTGAAATGTTGCTTGTCTCTTCGAGCTCTTCTCTACATCTGTTCGACGATGTGACCACCATTGGTGACCAAGCGCTTATCCATACAGTGCTTTCACAATTTCGCATTTTGGCACTTCGGGACTCCTGTGATGAAGAGTCTCGACTCTTGACTCCTCCAACTCCCGGTATCCGAAACTCCAGTCGATGTGCCTATTTCAGGATTTTTGGCATTTCACATTTCGGCACTTCAGGACTCCCATGATGAAGAGTCTCGACTCTTGACTCCTCCAAATCCCGGTATCCGAAACTCCGGTTGATGTGCCTATTTCAGGATTTTCGATGTTTCGCATTTTGGCACTTCAAGATTCCTGTGATGAAGAGTCTCAACTCTTGACTCCTCCAACTCCCAGTATCCGAAACTCCGGTTGATGTGCCTGTTTAGAAATTTTTGGCATTTGGCATTTCGGCACTTCGAAAATCCTATGATGAAGAGTCTCGACTCTTGACTCCTCCAACTCCTGGTATCCGAAACTCTGATTGATGTGCCTGTTTTGGGATTTTCGACGTTTTGCATTTCGACACTTCGAGACTCCTGTGATGAAGAGTCTCGACTCTTGACCCCTCCAACTCCCGGTATCTGGAACTTTGAAATGGAGTCTTTGTTTCTGATACCCGAAATGGAATTTTAGCTTCTGATCTTGCCATGCAATCATCATTGTTCTGTTGGTCGTGATATTTTCCATCAATGACAAACACAGATACTCTGCACTCTGCGTGCACCTCTACTCTATCTCTTCTGGTCTTCACGAGCTTGCTCTACTGCATCTTCCCAAAATACTTCTGGTTCCCACCTGGAACATTATACCTATACTCAAGCGATCATCGTTGTTGTACTTGACATCAATGACAAGCATAAACTACCTGTAAAACATGCCAACAATCACCTCCTTTGTAATTGATGGCAACAAAGGCACCCAGACCTGTTCTTTTCTCCCCCTTTGACATCAATGTCAAATAAAACATGATCCCCCTGAGTTGTTGCAGTATTTTTTGGAGGTATCAGATATTCAATCAATACAATCTCCCCCTAACAGGATGGACTGTCTTAGGTGTGAGACGGGATGACACCCATCTTCTGTTAGAGATATTCAAATGGTGTCTTGGCTAGGGGTTTAGTAAAGATGTCTACAATTTGTTCTATGGTTGGAATGTAATGGACCTGAACAATCTGATTGGTGACCTGCTCTCTCAGAAAATGGTATTTTATGAGAATATGCTTGGTCTTGGAGTGGAATACAGGATTCTTGGACACACTGATGGCACTAGTGTTATCACAATGAATTGGGATTGGTGCAGTGTATTTTACCTCCAAGTCTGCAAGTGTCTGAATCATCCATAATACCTGAGTGCAACAAGTAGCAACAACAATGTACTTTGCCTCTGTAGTTGATAAAGAAATGGAACCTTGCTTTTTACTCAACCATGCTACTAGAGAATATCCTAAGAAGAATGCACCTACACTCATTCTTTTCCTTTCATCCATGCAGTTAGCCCAATCAACATCTTAGTAGACCGATAATTGAAAATTATGATTCTTAGGATACCATAGGCCATAGTTCATTGTTTCTTTCAAATATTTGAATATCCTTTTGAAAACTAGCAAATGACTCTGTTTAGGTGCAGACCGATATCTTCCTACCATTCCAACAACATGCATTATGTTTGGGCAAGATGTTGTGATTTACAATAGGTTGCCTACCATTGACCTATATGAACTTTGATCAACATCAGGTGAGTTATCATCATTGCTTAATTTGCATCTAGTAACCATATGTGTGCCCACAGGTTTAGAATCTTCCATTTGAAACCTTTTCAACATTTCTCTTAGATATTTTTCTTAAGAAATGAACATCCCTTCAGACCTCTGAGTAATTTGTAGACCAAGAAAAAATGATAGTTTACCTATCATAGACATTTCAAACTCAGACTCCATGGCAGAAGCAAACCATTGTACCAATGAATCCTTATTACATCCGAAGATGATGTCATCTACATAGACCAACACGATGAGCAAATCATTATTGATGCAGGAGCATCGCTCACTCATCAAGTGAGCCAGCACATCGAGCGGAGAACAACTGGACAACGCCAGCACACATTTTGAATTACTTTGGAGTTGTTGCGCCGCTCTTTAATGAAGGCATTAGTAAAGAAGTTCTCTTGTATTGTAAAGGGGACCTTGAGCCTTTAAGCTCTCATCCATAGTATATAGGAAGGCATTTAATATATTTAATGTTGTTAGATAGGAATTAATTGTAGATTTGATAGTTGTAGAATTCGAGAGGGAAAACGAAATATAGGCACCCTCCTTTGTACATTGTAATTCATTCAAATATTGAGAGACAGAAGAAAAAAAAGAAGAGCAGAGCAGAAAACTTGTGGAGAACACCCATGTATAGATTGAATTAATAGAAGAAAGACTTTGATTCAGTTTCATGGTTTGTGTTGTCTCTCTGTGTTGGTATTATGCTCATGGATGTTTGATTTCTGTCATACATTTGCTTTGATATGTTGTGTATGTGATTTCATAGTTGAATTGAAATCTGTGAGAATAGGAATTTAGTTTCAATTGTTTCTCTATTCTGAACCAGAGATTCCTGCATAGAGTGCAGTGGAATTTTTCCGCAAGGAGTGCGTGACTCCAGGGTTTAGATAGAGGAAAATTTTGTGCTAAGTTCTCAGAGTGCAGGAATTGGCACCGGAGCTGTGCAAGGTGTGTGTAGGCTGGACAAGACTCATGGTTGCGATTCTGAGTTAGGGGAGTGGAAGATTTCTGCTGCAGGAGTGCGCAGAACTGAAGAGTCCAAATACTTGGTCGTATTCGGATCTTTGCTGCAAGGTGTGCATGCAACAAGTCTTCACAAAGATTTGTGAAGCAAGGACAAGCTCAGGAGGGATAGTTCCCTGGTGACACTGCGAGGACAGACTGGGGAGAAGGTTCGAGCGGAAGAAGCTTTGAAGCGGAAGGATCCCTCAAGGAAGAGGATCAACGGGCGGTCTTGCAGGGAGAAATCTGGGAAGACCCGATGAACGTCAGACCTGGGAGAGGTAGCGAGGGATTTATCCCTCAGGCGCACGAGGAACCCAAAGCCATTGAGATTCGGCATATCGGGGTTTGTGTGGGCAAGATTTCATACTCTTTGAAATCGTGATTAGCGATTCCCCGATTTAATCGGAGCCGTTGATCGTTACAGGGGTACATGGCGTGAGATCCCGGAAGGTCGGGATTCGGTATTCGGGGCTTTCAATTGCAAAGAAATTGCGAACGGTAAAATCGTGATCTCGTGATTCCCGATAGAGAGGAGAGAGGAAGGTGACGTAGCGAGAGGAATGCGCACGTGCCATCGGAGTTCGGGGTTCGGGAATTCGTGGTGCATGTAAACTACGACATCGGATATACCGATTTCCCGATAGGGAAATCCCCAAAAAGAATAGGAGAGTTGACCCGTTGAGCCATCGGGGTTCGGGGTTTTTATTTGCAAGTGAACCGTGCTGTAAGTTTCGCGATATAGAGAAACCTGATTTCTCGATACGCGAAGGGGAGATTGTCGAAAGGGAGGCTACTGTGGGTATTGAGAACTCTCGAGAGGAGTTAGAAGAGTCTTTGACTCTTCGGCCCAAAGTTAGAGAAGGTCCTGGTGGAAGCGGTTGGACTGCGAGGGTCACGATTGCATCAAGTGGTATCAGAGCGAGTATAGTTCTTTTCTTTCTATAGCGAAGAAGGAGAAGGAGTAAATATATCATGCCGCCAAGAAGAGAGAGGCAGTCACCAGATCCCGAAGACAGGGAGGTGAGGAGAAGGTGTAGACCAGCAGGAAATCCAGAGATGGAGCGACAGATACGAGATCTCAAGGCGAGACTCAAGGAGATGGAAACCACTCAGAGACGTGGAGTTGGTACAGGGAATCTTAGCGATTCCGAGGTGGAAGAGGAAGTTTGACATGCAGAAGAGGTCACAGCAGAGGATGCATCAACAAAACGGTTGATCAAGGCCATTTCCAGTATGAGTTCCAAGACCAAGATGGACATTCCAGTCTATGAAGGGAGTCTGGATGCAGAAGAGTTGTTGGACTGGATTAGAGATATTGACACCTACTTCGATTATGAGGATATAGAAGAGGACAAGAAGGTAAGGCATGATGTTACCAAGTTTAAGGGACATGCGGCCTTATGGTGGGATGAGCTGCAAGCGGACAGACGTTCCAAAGGAAAACAGAAAATCAAAATCTCGGATCGAATGATTGCTAAGATGAAGGCAAAATTCATCCCCAGGGATTACCAGATCATGCTGTTCAGGAAAATGCAGAACCTGAGACAGAAGTTGATGATGGTGAAGGAGTACACCGAGGAATTCTATAAGCTCAACATCATAGCAAGTCATCGGGAAAGCGATGATGAGAAGGTGGAAAGATACCTGAATGGGTTGAGGTACGACATTCAGGATGAGTTAAGCATGGCAGTTATCAGAACTATTGAATATGCTTACCAATTGGCTCTGAAAGCCGAAGAGAAGCTGAGCCGCAAGCAAGGACAGCGAGGGCGAGGCAGGAGTCAGCCCAGAGGCAAGACTGTTGCCCAAGAGAAATATCACAAGCCCAAGGAGGAGTGGAAGAAACCTCAGGGTAAAGTTGAAAGAGGTGGAACCTCACAGTAGTGGCAACAATATGTTGAGCCAAGGAGACAACATACAGAACAGGGTGGCAGATATGCCAATGCAAACACTCTTCCTCGTACTAGGGGTCGAGGTAGAGGAAGAGGAGGAGTGATCACATGTTTTACATGTGGAAAGAATGGGCACAAATCATTTGAGTGTCCCGAGAAAAAAAAAGCCGGAGGAGAAGCTCACATCACTGAGGCGCAGAGACGTGATGTGGAGGATGAAGATAGTGGAAGTGGAAAGTCACTGACGGTACACAGAGTTCTCTTAACACCCGAGAAGGAGGTGGAGAACACCGCTTAGAGGACTAGACTGTTCAGGACCACGTGCAAGACCAAGGGCTGGAAATGCAAGGTCATAGTGGACAATGGAAGCACCGACAATCTCGTTTCAATCGAGATGGTGGAGAAATTAGAGGTGGAGATGACCAATCACCTGAGTCCATACAAAGTATCATGGCTACAGAAGGGACATCAGGTGAGTGTCACTAAACAATGTTTAGTTGATTTTAAAATGGGTGAATATAAGGATAGGATTCTGTGTGATGTCATTCCCATGGATGTATGTCATGTATTGCTGGGTAGACCATGGCAATATGACCAAAATGTGGTTCATGACGGGAGGATGAACACGTACACCTTAGAGAAGGATGGGATGACGCATAGATTGCTTCCGAAAAAGGATGTAGAAGTGAAACCGGAAGTGAGAAATGAAATACTTCTCATGAGTGGGAAGGAACTTCTCACAGAGATGGAGAAGAGAGAAGATCCAAAGTTCCTTGTGGTCAGGAAACCGAGAATTGTCCTGACTAGCACACGAGTGGATGACTTGCCAAATGAGGTTCAAGAACTACTGGGAGAGTTCGTTGATATCATAATGGATGAACTACCTCGTTCGTTGCCACTGATGAGGAGTGTGAGTCACCATATTGACCTCATACCTGGAGCAAGATTGCCGAATAAAGCTGCGTACAGATTGACGCCACAGGAGAATGAGGAGGTCAAAAGGCAGGTACATGACTTGCTGGATAAAGGACTGGTCAGGGAGAGCCTGAGTTCGTGTGTCGTTCCAACGGTACTTAGTCCTAAGAAGGATGGAGGCTGGAGGATGTGTACAGACTCCAGAGTGATAAATAAGATTACCATCAGGTACATATTCCCACTGTCGAGGATGGATGATCTGATGGATTGCCTGAGTAGGGAAAATTACTTTTCGAAGATTGATCTGAAGAGTGGATATCATCAGATTCACATGAGGGAAGGTGACGAATGGAAGACAACATTCAAGACAAACGAGGGTTTGTACGAATGGCTGGTCATGCCATTTGGTTTGAAAAATGTGCCGAGCACATTCATGAGGCTGATGAATGAAGTCCCGAGGGAATTCATCGGGAAATTTGTGGTCGTGTATCTGGATGATATACTGATTTTCAGTAAGACCAAGGCTGAACATTTGAAACATTTGGAAATTGTGATGAGGAAGCTACAGCAGGAGAAGTTGTTGATCAACATGAAGAAATGTTCATTCATGCAGACATAACTCATTTATTTGGGTTTTGTTATCTCAGCAAATGAGTTGAAAATGGATCCTGAGAAGGTGGAAGTAATCAGGAATTGGCCATCACCGAGAAATGTTTTCGAGGTGAGGAGTTTCCATGGACTGGCTAGTTTCTACAGAAAATTCATTAGGAATTTCAATGGGATTAGTGCAACAATGATGGACACTGTGAAAAAACGACATAAATTTTTTCATTGGACAACAGAGGCTGAGAGGAGCTTCAATCTGTTGAAGCAGAAGATAACAGAGCAACCAATTCTGGTGTTACCTGATTTCAAGAAGACATTTCAGGTGAAATGTGATGCGAGCAGGTATGCTGTAGGAGGAGTCTTAAGTCAGGATGACAGGCCAGTGGCATATTTCAGCGAGAAATTGGATGAAGCAAAGATGAAATACTCCACATATGATAAAGAGTTTTATGCCATCATACAGGCATTAAATAAGTGGAGACATTACTTGATACCCAAAGAATTTGTATTGTACAATGATAACCATGCATTGCAGTTTGTAAGTCAACAGGAGAAGTTGAACCAGAAACATGCAAAATGGGTAGAGTACATGCAAAATTTCACATTTGTGATCAAACACATTTCAGGGACTGCTAACAAAGTGGCTGATACTTTGAGTAGGAAATGTTTGTTGCTGCAGGAGTTCAGAGTCAAAACATTGGGTTTTGAAAATCTGAAAGACATATATGCAGGTGATGCAGTTTTTGCTGAAGCATACAAAGCAGCTAAGAACCCAGTTCTCAGGGATCGGAGCCCCTGGATAGATTATATGATTCAGGAGGGATTGTTGTTTAGAGGAAATCAACTGTGCATTCTGAATTGATCCATGAGGGAGAACATGTTGAAAGAGAAGCACAATGGTGGTTTAGCGGGGCACTTTGGTCATGACAAAACATTCACCAAGTTGAGCGAATCGTATTTTTGGCCAGGCATGCGAGCAGATGTTAAAAGATTTGTTGACAGATGCAGGATTTGTCAGCATTCGAAAGGGAGAAAGCAGAATGCAGGTTTTTACCAGCCATTGCCCATACCCGAGACACCATGGGAGGCAATTAGCATGGATTTTGTGTTAGGACTGCCGAGGATGCAGAGAGGAGTTGATTCCATCTTTGTGGTGGTAGATAGGTTTTTGAAGATGGAACATTTTATTCCGTGTTAGAAGACCAGCGATGCGACCCACATCGCAAACTTGTTTTTCAAAGAGATTGTCAGACTTCATGGATTACCGAGAAGCATAGTCTTGGACAGGGATACCAAATTCATAGGTCATTTTTGGAGGACGCTATGGAAGAAGCTTGGGACTAATTTGAATTTTAGTTCAGCGTATCATCTGCAGACAGACAAACAGACCGAGGTGGTCAACAGAAGTCTCGGAGACTTGCTGAGAAGCTTGGTGACAGAACACCACAGCAGCTGGGACAACAGATTGCCGCAGGCAAAGTTTGCGTACAATGATTCTGTGAATCGGAGTACCAGAAAGAGTCCATTCCAGATTTTATATGGGACACAACCGAGAGGAGTTTCTGAACTCAGGGAGTCAGAACAGACTGCAACTAGCAGTGCTAGTGCAGAAGAATTCGCTGAAGCAATGCAGGAACTTCGCAGTCAGGTGAAGCAACGTTTGATTGATTCAAATCAAGAGTATAAGCGCAGAGCAGATCAGCATCGGAGACAACTTCAGTTCGAAGTTGGTGATCTTGTTCTGGCGCACTTGAGAAAAGAAAGGTTCCCAAGGGGAACATATAACAAGCTCAAGATGAAGAAAATTGGGCCATGCAGAGTCCTGAAGAAATTTGGGGAGAATGCATACGAGCTGGAGTTTCCGGATGGCATCGGGATATCTCTAATTTTTAATATTTCAGATTTATACCCATACAGGGCTGGAGAAGTGGAGGCTGGAACCGAGGAACCAGTAATCCAATGGCAGAAGCAATTACTAATTGCACAAAATCCGCAGATGGAGTGTATACTGGACAAGCGAATAGCAAGGAAGACCAGAAGAAAGCAGTATTTTGAATACCTGGTAAAATGGAAGAATCACCCAGTGGAGGATGCCAGTTGGGAGACAGAAGCAGTGATTCAGAAGCATGGAGAGACCGTGCAAGAGCTCATGGACAGGAGCCCATGAAACTTTTCAAGCCGAGGAGAATGATGCAGGAGCATTGCTCACTCATCAAGTGAGCTAGCACATCGAGTGGAGAACATATGGACAGTTCCAACACACATTTTGAATTACTTTGGAGTTGTTGCGCTGCTCTTTAATGAAGGCATTCATAAAGAAGCGCTCTTGTATTGTAAAGGGGACCTTGAGCCTTTAAGATCTCATCCATAGTAGATAGGAAGGCATTTAATAGATTTAATGTTGTTATATAGGAATTAATTGTAGATTTGATAGTTGTAGAATTCGAGAGGGAAAACGGAATATAGGCACCCTCCTTTGTACATTGTAATTCATTCAGATATTGAGAGACAGAAGCAAAAAAGGAAGAGCAGAGCATAGAACTTGTGGAGAACACCCATGTATAGATTGAATTAATAGAAGAAAGACTTTGATTCAGTTTCATGGTTTGTTTTGTCTCTCTGTGTTGGTATTATGCTCATGGATGTTTGCTTTCTGTCATACATTTGCTTTGATATGCTGTGTATGTGATTTCATAGTTGAATTGAAATCTGTGAGAATAGGAATTTAGTTTCAATTGTTTCTCTATTCTAAACCAGAGATTCCTGCATAGAGTGTAGTGGAATTTTTCCGCAAGGAGTGCGTGATTGTAGGGTTCAGATAGAGGAAACTTTTGTGCTAAGTTCTCAGAGTGCAGGAATTGGCACCGGAGCCGTGCAAGGTGTGTGCAGGTTGGATGAGACTCAGGGTTGCGATTCTGAGTTAGGGGAGTGGAAGATTTCTGCTGTAGGAGTGCGTAGAACTAAAGAGTCCAAATACTTGGTCGTATTTGGAGCTTTTTTGCAAGTTGTGCATGCAACAAGTCTTCACAAAGATTTGTGAAGCAAGGACAAGCTCAGGAGGGATAGTTCCCTGGTGACACTGCGAGGACAGACCGGGGAGAAGGTTCGAGTGGAAGAAGCTTTGAAGAGGAAGGATCCCTCAAGGAAGAGGATCAACGGGCGGTCTTGCAGGGAGAAATCTACGAAGACTCGACAAACGTCAGACCTGGGAGAAGTAGCGAGGGATTTATCCCTCAGGCGCACGAGGAACCCAAAGCCATCGGGATTCGGCATATTAGGGTTTGCGTGGGCAAGAGTTCATACTCTTTGAAATCACGATTAGCGATTCCCTGATTTAATCGGAGCCGTTGATTGTTACAGGGGTACGTGAGATCCTGGAAGGTCGGGATTCGGTATTCGGGGCTTTCAATTGCAAAGAAATTGCGAACGGTAAAATCGCGATCTCACGATTCCCGATAGAGAGGAGAGAGGAAGGTGACGTAGCGAGAAGAATGCGCATGTGCCATTGGAGTTCGGGGTTTGGGAATTCATGGTGCATGTAAACCGCGACATTGGATATATCGATTTCCTGATAGGAAAATCCCCAAAAAGAATAGGAGAGTTGACCCGTTGACCCATCGGGGTTTGTGGTTTTGATTTGCAAGTGAACCGTGTCGTAAGTTTCACGATGTTGCGAAACCCGATTTCCCGATACGCGAAGGGGAGATCGTCGAAAGGGAGACTACTGTGGGTATTGAGAACTCCCAAGAGGAGTTAGAAGAGTCTTTGAATCTTCGGGCCAAAGTTAGAGAAGGTCCTGGTGGAAGCGGTTGGACTGCGAGGGTCATGATTGCATCAATTATCCTCGATTTTGATATATAGATTGTTGTCAACTGTTCCTCTCTTGAACCCTTTGTCTTTGAGATATGTATCCAGTCTGTGATACCAGGCACGAGGGGCTTGTTTTAACCCATATAAAGTTTTCTTCAGCTTGCATACTAAGTCAGGGTTATTAGACAGTTTGAAAACCTCTGGTTGTTCCATATAGACTTCTTCATTTAAATCTCCATTTAGAAAATCTGACTTGACATCCATTTGATAGACTATAAACCTTTTATGACAAGCATACCCAAGAAATATTCTAATAGCTTCTAATCTTGCTACGGGTGCAAATGTTTCATCAAAATCCAGTCATTCTATTTGAGCATAGCCTTTACAAACCAATCTTGCTTTGTTCCTGACAACTTGTCCCTGCTCATTCAACTTATTCTTAAAGATCCATTTGGAACTAATGATATTTTTACCTTTAGGTCTATGAACCATCTCCCACGTATTGTTTTTCTCAATCTGATCAAATTCATCATTCATTGCTTTAACCCAATGGTCATCTTTGATAGCTTCATTAAAATTCTTGGGTTCCAGCATGGATATGAAAGCTATATATGATTGTTCGGTGTTTTTGATTATCATTCGCCTGGTTTGTACACCTTTGTCTTTTTCACCAATTATCTAACTTACAGGATGATTCTTTTGAGTGATTCTGGAGGAGGAATTTGAAGTTGTTTGTTGATTTGAGTCTATCTGAGTATCTGTGTCTTCATCTGATTCAGAGTCTTCGTTTTCTGATTCTTAGACCTGTTCATCTTCAGCTTTAGCCGTGTCCTCTGTAGAACACTCATTATTGTACACCTCTCTTGCTGGGATTCCTTCATCAACTTTTACGTCAATACAGTCAACCATTTTATGCAGCCTCTTATTATAGCATTTGTATCCTTTATTGTTTGTAGCATACCCTAAGAATATACCTTCATCATCCCTGTCATCATATTTGCCAAGGTTCTCATCATTATTCTTTATGTAACATTTACTCCCAAAGACTTTGAAGTGTTTGATTGAAGCAGGTCTCCCATACCATAGTTCATAAGGTGTTTTGTCACTTTGTGGTTTAAAGTGGGCTTTGTTAAGAACATGGACTACTGTGTGTATTTCTTCTACCTAGTAGGTTTGACCAATGTTCTTCTCATTCATCATTGGCCTGGCCATTTGCTGCACTGTTCTGTTTTGCCTCTCAACTACTCCATTTTGTTGTGGAGTTCTTGGGATTGTGTATTCTCTCTTGATCCCATGCTTATCAAAAAATCTCTTTAAATCACTTGACATAAATTCTTCTCCTCTGTATGATCTTACTGCATTTAACCTCTTGCTTGTTTGATTCTCAGTTAAAGCCTTAAATTTTTTAAACTTCTCAAATGCTTCAACTTTTTCTTTGAGAAAGGAAACCCAAGTAATTTAGGAGTAACCATCAATAATCAACATGAAGAAGTTTTATTTCCCTATGCCTTCCTATCTTGATGGTCCACATAAATCCATATGAACTCGTTGGATTGGTTTCTCTGTTGAAGTAGAGCTCTTAGACTTAAACTGGGTCCTGGTTAGCTTTCCTACTTGGTAGGGTTTACACATAGAATCTTGGGGCTTTGATATTCTCGAAAGATCTTTTACTACCTCAAGATTTTTGAGCTTGATTAAGTAGTCAAAGTTTAGATGTCCAAGTCTCCTATGCCATAACCAACTTTTATCATGTTTTCTTAGATGACACTCTTCTCTATCTTCTTTTAGCACATATACATTATTTTTTGTCCTTATTCCTTTGGCCACCACTTGTCCTGAGTTTACAGACTTTATCTTGCAGTCCTTGGACGTGAACACCACTTCACATCCTCTGTCACACATTTGACTTACACTGAGAAGATTATGTTTCAGCCCATATACAAGAAGAACATCTTGGGATTTTCCTTTTCCATTACTTAAACTCACCATCCATTTACCCTTTATTTTACCTGGAGCATCATTTCCAAAGGTTACATTTGTTGATTTGCTTTCACTTAGAGATAGAAACTTACCTTTGTCTCTCGTCATATGTTTGGAGAATCCACTGTTTATATACCAAGGGTTCGTTTGTCTTTGATCCGACAACACTAATCCACACTTGTCACTTTCTTTCTTCTTCCAAACCTTGACATTTTCAGCAGGGGAATTCAAATTTGGTTCATAG
>JZKD02S1659271.1:121961-134296 GCA_000966675.3 Picea glauca
TGTATATAAGGTGACATTTATCCATAAATATTAACAATCCTCTTACCCTTGGACACTCTCAAGCACTTGTATAAAGCACTTTTGTTAGTGATATGACTTTGATCCTTATATCTCTTAGGGAAATAATTTTAAGATTTGCATTGTAATTCCTTGCTTAAGCATTTGAGTTGTAAATATTTTAAACCATGCATGAGTTAATTAATTAATTTTTTTTAATTATAATTATATATATATATATATATGCAACGACATATAATATTTTTATAGTTGGCAACACGTTTAGGTATTGAATGATAATATTTTTATTTACATAGTTTCTTATTTATCCTAATAATCTATGTTGATATTAGAAGTAATAATATGGTTGATATTATGTTTAAGAGTACAACCTTTTTGATGATATGTTAACATGATGATTCAAAATTTGAGTTTATGTTAATGTATTTTGTAGATTTAAAAGTAAGATATTTAACAAATAATGCGGTTTATAATTTAAAAATTAAATTTCTAACGTGATTTTGTGATAATTTGATTTTTAATTAAAGTGCTTGTTAGTTTACATACTTTTATCATTTCTTTTGGAAATGTTTATAAATTATGCCCCCAATGTTTAGTAAAACCAGAATTAATGAAGTAATTTAAAATTTAATAGCAATCAACTTACAAAATAATGACAAAAATAACAATAGGAAGATTAATTCGCATCCATAAAAATTTAGGGACAATATAATGCTTATCATTGGAGATCATAACTTTTATAATAACAATTTTTAGTGTAGAAGAGTCTATTAAAAAAGAGTAATTATTACAATGGAAAATAACATTTATTCATATGTAATTTGTTTAGTTAGAATGAATATATATGAACTATCTATGCAATAGAAAAATGTTTATGGTAATTTTACAATTATAGTTTCAACCATATTGAACTTTGTAATTTATAAAAATATCTATGCATTTTTTATTTAAATTAAGTCTTTATGTTTCATATATAAAATTTTGATATAAGTTCACCGATTTTTAAACATTGACGCATAGCCCCACTAGTGCGTTACGACTACCCTATGCACTGCTTAAAATAAAAAATAATTAAAATCCTAATGCATCATAAAACATTTTTTTTTAAATTAGTTAAGGTGGTGCATACATGTTCCTTAAATGCACCAGTGCATTTGGGTAACGACGATGCACGACCCCACCAATTTTTTAAAATTGACGAGTACAAAAATTTGCATTTTTTTATCAAATTTTTTCAGGCAGTGCGTTCAATTCATTCGGCTCGCACCACTAATGGTGCACACATATAATTTCTAGGGAACACTGTGACAAAATGCTAATTTTTTAAAACGGTGTGTTTGTAAACATGAACACACCAATGCACATGCCTACTAATGCACCACGTAAAATAATATATCTTATTTGTGGAGTTCGTCATGTAACAAAACGAACCGGTGTGTTAGAGGTACTTAGACACATCGCCAAATAGATAAATAATTTTACATGGTCTGTCGATCAATCGATGTGTCGGTGCGTTCCTATTTACCTACGCACCACCGAGGAATTTAACATTATCTTGTAGTGTTCTTTATAAATTTATAGGGGGGCACTAACCGCGGTGTAAGATGAATGTCTCGAACGCACTGTGCAATTTTTTTATTTTTTTTTAAGTGAAAAATTAACTCAATTTTAAATTTTAATCTGTCGAAAACTTAATTTATAAAGAAACAAAGATATTACCTGGACATTTTGTCATCAGGGAGGCATGGTTGGCACATAGTAAAAAAAAACAAGTTTTCCCACCATTTGGAAAAATTCGAAAGCCACACACACAATAACAAACAAAAGGAAGGAAAGCAAGGGAAGCACTAGGACAGGGTGCTTCAAAGAGGAAAAAGTGGCACCGATGCTTTTGAGCTCTACAACACTGAAAAATTGTAAAAATGAATTTTACGTTCGGTGATCATTTTTTTATTAAACCCTGTTCCGGTGTGCTCGATGACATAAAACATCGGTGCTAAAATATTTACATAGCGCACCAGATAATATTTTTTACAAATAATCCAAAGACGGTGTACATCGTGCATCAGGTTACTATCGAGCGCACAACTATATATATTGTTTGGTGCACTAATGCGTCCGATGTTCAATAGGGAACCGATTACTTTAAAAAAAATAACCCTAACATGGTGCTCCCTTTGGAGCAACGGTTCCCCCATTGTGTCAGTATACTACAGAGCACACCAGCATATATTTTTTGAAATAATCCTACAATGGTGCATAAATGTTTTTATTTAACCATGTCATGGTGCGCTCTAGTATTAGAAGCACCGATGCGTCTGGTTTTGACAAGCATATTGGACTATATATTTTTAAAAATAACCCTATCACGGTGCGTCCCAAAATATCATGTGTTATGAATGGTGTGTCAGTATACCACGGAGCACACCAGAGTATATTTTGGAAATAATCCTACGATGGTGCATATTTTTTTTATTTAACCATGTCACGGTGTGGTTATTGACGAAATTCCCCAATGCGTTGGTGTGTAATAGACAAACCATTGCAGTGTCTTTTAAATATATGTATCGTTCTACCTTAAAAGTTATCGAAATTTTTATTTTCCAATAATATAGATTAGAATTTTTCTAGACTGAGCATGTTGTAGACTCAAGGATTTGGTGAACTCCCAACTATATTATAAACGAGCAATGATTATAGTTTAGTATTTTGAGAGACGATTATGATCATTGATGTCGAGATCAAGGTTATGATCATTGATGGAGAGATCAAGTAGGTTATGATCATTGACGACGATATCATGCGGGTTATGGTCATTGGCGATGAGATCACGTAGGTTATGATCATTGAAAATGATATCACACAAGTTATGATCATTGACGGTGATATCAAGTAGGTTATGATCATTAACGATCATGTCAGCTAGATATGATCATTGACAACTAGATGACACAAGGTTATAATCATTGATGATCCTGATGGAGATATGGGAAGGGCGATTTAGATGGTAGTAGGTAACATGGAGGAAGATTCCCATAGTGGACATCATGGTTATAAGAACTCAATTTGTCATCATAATCACACACACTTGTGAATTAGAAACCAATATAGAGTATAATTTTGCTAGACAACCCATTAGTTGGGAGTTCACCAAATAATTGAGTCTACAACATTCTTCCAATGATCATAGATTAGAATTTTGAGAGACTACCCATACTTTAGACTCAAATCTTTACAATTGAAATGCCTATACTTTAGACTCAAGTATTTACAGCTGAAATGTAGACAAAATAATTAACAGAAATGCCTAGGAAACAAATCCCTCTCCCTCTCCCTCACCTCCCAATCTCGTACAACATTGTCCAGGTCAATCCTCTTGTCCTGCTTCTGCTACTGTTTCTCTATTGGTTGACGTCTCTACATGATTAAGAATATGGCCGATATTTTTTTTAATTTAACCCTTTTACGGTGTGCTAAATAACTAGTTGCACCGGTGAATCTTTATTTACGTAGCGCACCAGAGTATTTTTTCGAAAACCTTACCACAATGCACCATTGTTTGGGAGAAACTGTCCGCATCGGTGAATTTTTTTAAGTAGCGCACCATTGTATATAAAAATTAAAAAAATAACACTTCCATAGTGAAACAAATTTAGAGCAACTGTGTGCCCCGATGCATCATTATTTCTGTAGCACAACAGAGTATTTTTTTGTTTGAAATGACCCTACTATGGTGTGTTAGTTTTGTGGGAACCGGTACATCAATTGTATAAAAATTACCAGTGTGTTATGTATTTATAAGCGCACCATACAAAAACATCCACAAAAACCTCTGTTCGCTCGCCTTCACTAGTATCCTTTGCTATAAACGGATTTTTGGGATATTTTAATAGGGGCATCCACAAAAAACTCCATTAGAGGGTATTTTCCTTGTAGTTTCTCCTCTCTCTCTCTCTCTCTCCCCTACATCTACCCCTCTCTCCCCCTCACTTTGTATCCCCCTCCCTCTCCATTTCTTTATCTCCTTCCCAACCTCTCTCTCTTTCTCACACACTCTCCCTCTCCCCCTCTCTTACTCTTCCCCTCTCTCCTTCCCTCCCACTATATTCTCCTCTCTATCTCTCACTTGCTCACTTTCTCACTTACTTTCTCTCTCCCCTCTATCCCTCTCACACTCTTTCTATCTATATCTCCCCACCTCTTACACCCATATATATCTCTCTTTAACTCTCTCTCTATCTCCCTTCTTCTCTTTCTCTCAGTCCCCCTCACTCACCCCCCACTACCACACTCTCTCTCCCTCCATTTGTCCTTCCTTCCCTCTTTCTCTATCTCTCTCTCACATACACACTCTCCCTATCCCTCCCCTCCACTTCCCTTTCTCTTTGATGCAGCTTGCCCCTTCGTGAGCAGCCGCTTCCACTAGGACCTTCTCTCAACCCAGGCCCGAAGAGTTACAAGCTCTTCCAGCTCCCCTCTAGAGTTACCCACAGTAAACTCCTTCGGAGATCTCCCCTTCGGAACTCGGGAGATAGCAATTCGGGGATTCGCGGTTCACGCGAACACGATTCACCTACAACTCCAACCCCCGAACCCCGATAGTCAACAGTCAACGCTTTCGTGCATCGGGGATTTCCCTATCGGGAAATCGACAATGGTAATGCTACGATTCACTTACACTGCAAAACGCTGAACCCCGAACTCCGATGACACCTGTACTCCACCAGTTCTTATGGTCCCACTTTGCCACATCACTCCTCCACTCTTGTGATCGGGGATCGCGAAATCGCAATTTCAACTGTCTGGGTCCTTTGTATTTGAAAACCTCAAATACCGAAACCCCGATTCGCCAGATTTGTGCCACCTGTCCTTGTCAAAATCGACGATCCCTATTGACTCAGGAAATCGCTATTCGCGATTTCGACGGGCATGCAACTCACCTTGTCGAACGTCGAACGCCGAATCTCTGAAGTCCGATGGACTTTAATCCTCCTCGCCTACACTTATGGGTTAACTCCCCTGTAGCTCCTCCTTGATCTGACGATCCTCGGGATTTCGAAAAACTTCATAGGGATTACAAGTCATCGATTCTCTTCCTATTGAGAAATCTTCCTACTCCCAAGGCTTGATTCTGTTCACGCTCCTCCTGGGTCTGTTCCCAAATTCTTCCCCATGGAACTATCCCTACTGAGCTTGGTCCCTCTTGCTCCTCCAGAGATTCTGTACCAACTGCTCACGCTTGAAATTCAACAATTCTCAAAGTGTTGAGTTCCTTTGGACTATGTGCACTCACTGCAACAGTAGCCCACGTCGTTCTTTTCTTTCTAAGACTAACTGCTGCGATTTCCAACCTCTCAGCCTGCATTTTCCCTGCTCGACACAAGTAACCCAATTCGACTTCTGGGTAGATGAGAATGAGAGTTTAACCGTCTAACCTCCTCAATGCACTCTATGCGGAGGAATTCAACTGCACTCTATGCAGGAATCTTCTGTCTCAAACAGAGAAACAATCGAAACTAATTATCTCAATCTCTCAGACTTTTGTTAACTTCTAGAATCGCATGCACAACATAACCCAAAGCAAATGCATACAAGTAAAACAAACATTCATGAACGCATAAGCATATACACAGAGAAAACAACACCAGTCATGAAATTGAATCCAAAGCTCTTCTTATTAATCCAATTTGTACATGAGGGCTCTACAAGTTCTCTGCTTGCTCTTTCCTTTAGAATGCAGGAATGAATGAAGAATACAAAAGAGGGTGCCTATATTTCGTTTACCCTCAAAAACTGGAATCATCATATCTACAATTAATTCCTATCTAACAACATTAATTCTACTAAATGCCTTCCTATCTATTATACATTATAAGTGCGCTTCATTACATCAACTCATTAATGCTTGGCACAACCATATCAAAGTAAAATTCAAAAATAATTTTTGCTGGCTTGTCCAGCTGTCTTTCCCTTCTCCACGCGTTGGCTCGCTTGATGAGGTGTGGATGCTCCGGCATCATACTCCTCGGCTCAAAAGATTTCATGGCCTCATGTCCATGAGCTCCTACACAGTGCGCCCATGCTTCTGTATAACTGCTTATGTCTCCCAGTTGCCATCCTCCACTGGGTGGTTCTTCCATTTCACCAGGTATTCAAGATACTGCTTCCTCCTGGTCTTCTTTCCAACTCGTTTATCCAATATGCACTCCATCTGCGGTTTCTGTGCAACTGGTAATTGCTTCTGCCACTGGACCACTGGTTCCTCGATTCCAGTGTCTGCTTCATCAGCCCTGTAGGGGTATAAATCCAAAATATTGAAAATCGGAGATATCCCGATGCCCTCTGGCAACTCAAGCTCATATGCATTTTCCTCGAATTTCGTCAGGACTTTACATGGCCCAATTTTCTTCATCTTGAGCTTATTAAATGTTCCCCTTGGGAACCTTTCCTTCCTCAGGTGTGCTAGAACCATGTCCCCAACTTCAAACTGAAGCTGCCTCTTTCTTTGATCAACTATGCACTTATATTTCTGATTCGCCTTCTGCAACCGCTGCTTCACCTGCGTGTGAAGTTCTTGCATCGCCTCAGCAAACTCTCCAGCACGAGCGCTGCTAGTTTCAGCCTGTTCTGACTCCCTGAGCTCAGAAACTCCTCTCGGCTGTGTCCCATACAAAATTTGAAACATGCTCTTACCTGTACTTTGATTCACCGAATCGTTGTACGCAAATTCTGCCTGTGGTAAGATCTGGTACCAACTATTGTGGTGCTCTGCCACCAGGCTCCTCAATAAATCCCCTAAGCTTCTGTTGACCACTTCGGTCTGCCCATCTATCTGTGGATGGTAAGCAGAAATAAATGCCAAGTCAGTCCCTAACTTCTTCCATAGCGTCCTCCAAAAATGACCTATGAACTTCGTATCCCGATCCGAGACTATGCTTCTCGGCAATCCATGCAATTAGACAATCTCTTTGAAAAACAAGTTGGCGATGTGGGTTGCATCGCTGGTCTTATGACACGGAATAAAATGTGCCATTTTCGAGAATCTGTCCACCACCATGAAGATGGAATCAACTCCTTGCTGTGTTCTCGGAAAACCCAAAACAAAATCCATACTAATGGCTTCCCATGGCCTCTCGGGTATGGGCAATGGCTGATAGAACCCTGTATTCTGCTTTCTGCCCTTCATGTGTTGACAAATCCTACATTGGTCAACAAATCTTTTTACATCTGCACACATGCCTGGCCAAAAGTATGATTCGCTCAGCTTGGCGAATGTTTTGTCATGCCCAAAATGACCTACTAATCCTCCGCTGTGTTTTTCCTGCACCAAATTCTCCCTCATGGAGCAATTCGGTATGCACAGCTGATTGCCTTTGAACAACAATCCTTCCTGGATTATATATTCCAGCCATGGACTCCGATCCCTGAGAACTGGATTCTCGGCCGCTTCATAGGCTTCTCCAAAATCTGCATCACCTGCATACATGTATTTGAGGTTTTCAAAACCCAAGGTCTTGACCCTGAATTCCTACAGCAATAAAATTTTTCTGCTCAAAGCGTCTGCTACTTTGTTAGCAGTCCCCGAAATGTGCTTGATGACAAATGTGAAATTTTGCATGTATTCCACCCACTTCACATGCTTTTGATTCAGCTTCTCCTGCTGACTTACAAACTGCAATGCATGTTTGTCGTTGTATAACACGAACTCCTGGGGTATCAAATAGTGCCTCCACTTCTTCAATGCCTGTATGATGGCATAGAATTCTTTATCGTACATGGAGTATTTCAATTTTGCATCATCCAGTTTCTCTCTATAGTATGCCACAGGTCTGTCATCCTGACTCAAGACCCCTCCAATAGCATACCCACTGGCATCACACTTCACCTGGAAGGTTTTCCAAAAATCAGGAAACACTAACACCGGTTGCTCTGTTATCTTTTACTTCAACAGATTGAAGCTCCTTTCGGCCTCCACTGTCCAATGAAAAACTTTATGTCGTTTCTTCATGGTATCCATCATTACTGCGCTAATTCCCCTGAAATTTCGAATGAACTTCCTATAGAAACTAGCCATTCCATGGAAGCTCCTCACCTTGAAAACATTCCTCGGTGATGGCCAATTCCTGATTACTTCAACCTTCTCAGGATCCATCTTCAATTCATTCGCCGAAATCACAAAACCCAAATAAATGAGTTATGTCTTCATAAATGAACATTTCTTCAAATTAATCAGCAGTTTCTCCTGTTGTAATCTTTTCATCATAGTGGCTAAATGCCTCAAGTGTTTAGCCTTGGTCTTACTGAAAATTAATATGTCATCCAGGTATACAACTACAAATTTGCCAATGAATTCCCGTAAGACTTCATTCATCATCCACATAAATGTGCTTGGCGCGTTTGTCAAACCAAACGGCATGACCAGCCATTCGTACAAACCCTCGTTTGTTTTGAATGCTGTCTTCCATTCATCTCCCTCTCTCATCTGAATCTGATGATATCCACTCTTGGGATCAATTTTCGAAAAATAGTTTTCCCCGCTTAGGCAATCCATCAGATCGTCCATTCTCGGCAGTGGAAATCTGTACCTGATGGTGATTTTATTTATCGCCCTAGATTCTGTACACATCCTCCAGCCTCCATCCTTCTTCGGACTTAGCACTGTTGGAACAACACACGGACTGAGACTCTCTCTGACCAGTCCTTTATCCTGCAGATCCTGTACCTGCCTTTTGACTTCCTCATTCTCCTAAGGTGTCAACCTGTATGCTTCCTTGTTCGGCAAGCTTTCTCCAGGTATGAGGTCAATGTGGTGACTCACACTCCTCACTGGTGGCAACAAATGAGGTAGTTCATCCACGATGATATCAACGAACTCTCCAAGCAGTTCCTGAATCTCTTCTGGCAAGTCGTCCACTCTTGTGCTTGTCAGGACACTTCTCGACTTCCTGACAACAAAGAATTGTGGATCCTCATCCTTCTCCAGCTCTGTGAGAAGTTCCTTCCCACTCATGAGAAGTATGGTACTGCTCACTTCCGGCTTCACTTCCTTATCCTTTACCGGATGCAATGTATGTGATCTCCCATCCTTCTCCAAGGTGTATGTGTTCATTCTCCCATCATGAACAACATTTCGGTCATACTACCATGGTCTACCCAATAAAACATGACAGACATCCATGGGAATGACATCACACAGGATCTCATCCTTATATTCACCCATTTTAAATTGGACCAAGCATTGTTTTGTAACACATACCTGGTGTCCTTTCTGCAGACATGTCACTTTGTATGGACTCGGGTGTTTGTTCATTTTCAGCTCCAGCTTCTCCACCATCTCAGTCGAAACGAGATTATCGGTGCTTCCGCTGTCCACTATGACCTTGCATTTCCAGCCCTTGGTCTTGCACATGGTCCGGAACATTCTACATCTTTGCGCTGAGTTGTCCACCTCTTTCTCAGGTTTCAAGAAAGCCTTCTGCACTGTCAGTGATTTCCCATTTCCAGTGTCTTCATCCTCCATGTCACGCCTCTGCACCTCAGCGACGTGAGATTTTCCTATGTCCATTTTCCTGTCTAAATAGTCCACGGCTTTGTGACCGTCTTTACCACACGTAAAACATGTGATAATTCCTCCTCTGCCTCTTCCTCTACCTTGGGTACGAGGAAATGTAAGTGCATCAACATATCCTCCTTGCTGATCATCTTGTTGTATCCTCGGCTCAGCATATTGTTGCCTCTGCTGTGAGGTTCCACCTCTTTTAGCTTTTCCCTGAGGCCTCTTCTAATCCTCCTTGGGCTTTTGAGTTCATTCTTAGGCAACTGCTTTGCCTCTAGGATGGCTTCTTCCTCGCCCTCGCTGTCCCTGCTTGCGGCTCAGCTTCTCCTTGGCTTTTAGAGCCATCTGGTAAGCATCTTCTACCGTCCTGATGGTTAGCATGCTCAACTCATCCTGAATGTCATACCTCAACCCATTCAGGTATCTTGCCACCTTTTCGTCATCACTCTCCCGATGACCAGCTCTGATATTGAGCCTATAGAACTCCTCAGTGTATTCCTTTACCGACATCATCTTCTGTCTCAGGTTCTGCATGCACCTGAACAGAGTGATATGATAGTCTCTGGGGATGAACTTCACTTTCATCTTAGCGATCATCCTGTCCCAGCTCTTAATTTTTTGTTTTCCTTTGTAGCGCCTATCCTCCTGCAACTCATCCCACCATAAGGCCGCGTGTCCTTTCAGCTTCGTGATAGCATGCCTCACCCTCTTGTCCTCTTCAATATCCTCATAATTGAAGTAGGTGTCGAGTGCTCGGATCCAATCCAGCAACTCTTCTGCATTTAGACTTCCCTCATAGACAGAAATGTCCATCTTGGTCTTCGAGCTCATCCTGGCGATGGCTCTGATCAACCTCTCGGTTGATGCATCTTCTGCTGAGACTTCCTCTGCATTGCATCCAGCCTCCTCTTCTACCTCAGAGTCACTGAACTCTGCTGCACCAGCACCATGTCTCTGGGTGGTCTCCATTTCTTCAAGACTGGCTCGAAGATCTCTCATCTCTTGTTCCATCTCAGCATTACCTGGCAGCCTTCCCCTTTTTTGGGCATCCCTCTCTTCACGATCAGGGGATTGTCTCTCTCTTCTGGGTGGCATAGTGTAATATGCTTTTATCTGCTACCTAAACAAAGAGAACTCCTAACCCACTCTGATACCACTTGACGCAGCTTGCCCCTCCGCGAGCATCCACTTCCACCAGGACCTTCTCTCAACCCAGGCCCGAAGAGTTACAAGCTCTTCCAACTCCCCTCTAGAGTTACCCACAGTAAACTCCTTCGGAGATCTCCCCTTCGGAGCTTGGGAGATCATGATTCAGGGATTTGCGGTTCACGCGAACACGATTCACCTACAGCTCCAACCCCCGAACCCCGATAGTCAACAGTCAACGCTTTCGCGCATCGGGGATTTCCCTATCGGGAAATCGGTAATGGTAATGCTACAGTTCACTTACACTGCAAAATGTCGAACCCCGAACTACGATGACACCTGTACTCCACCAGTTCTTATGGTCCCACTTTGCCACGTCACTCCTCCACTCGTGCGATTGGGGATTGTGGAATCACAATTTCAACTGTCTGGGTCCTTTGTATTTGGAAACCCCGATTCACCGGATTCGTGCCACCTATCCTTGTCAAAATCAACGGTCCCTATTGACTCGGGAAATCTCTATTCGCGATTTCGACGGGCATGCAACTCACCTTGTCGAACGTCGAACACCGAATCTCCGAAGTCCGATGGAATTTAATCCTCCTCGCCTACGCTTATGGGTTAAATCCCGTGTAGCTCCTCCTTGATCTAACGATCCTCGGGATTTTGCAAAACTTCACAGGGATTACAAGTCATCGATTCTCTTCCTCCTGAGAACTCTTCCTGCTCCCAAGGCTCGATTCTGTTCATGCTCCTCCTGGGTCTGTTCCCAAAGTCTTCCCCACGGAACTATCCCTCCTGAGCTTAGTCCCTCTTGCTCCTCCAGATATTCTGTACCAACTGCTCACGCTCAAACTTCGACAATTCTCAAAGTGTTGAGTTCCTTCGGACTATGTGCACTCACTGCGACAGTAGCCCACGCCGTTCTTTTCTTTCTCAGACTAACTTCTGATATTTCCAACCTCTCGGCCTGCACTTTCCCTGCTCGACACGAGTAACCCAATTCGACTTCTGGGTAGATGAAAATGAGAGTTTAACCATCTAGCCTCCTCAACGCATTCTATGCGGAGGAATTCAATTGCACTCTATGCAGAAATCTTCTGGCTCAAACAGAGAAACAATCGAAACTAATTCTCTCAATCTCTCAGACTTCTGTTAACTTCTAGAATCACATGCACAGCATAACCCAAATCAAATGCATACAAGTAAAACAAACATTCATGAACGCATAAGCATATACACAGAGAAAACAACACCAATCATGAAATTGAATCCAAAGCTCTTCTTATTAATCCAATCTGTACATGAGGGCTCTACAAGTTCTTTGCTTGCTCTTTCCTTCAGAATGCAGGAATGAATGAAGAATACAAAGGAGGGTGCCTATATTCCGTTTACGCTCGAAAACTGGAATCATCATATCTACAATTAATTCCTATCTAACAACATTAATTATACTAAATGCCTTCCTATCTATTATACATTATAAGTGCACTTCATTACATCAACTCATTAATGCTTGGCGCAACCATATCAAAGTAAAATTCAAAAAGAAGTTTTGCTGGCTTGTCCAACTGTCTTTCCCTGCTCCACGCGCTGGCTCGCTTGATGAGGTGTG
>JZKD02S1659282.1:30461-41460 GCA_000966675.3 Picea glauca
CAAGACATGGTTGCTTGGCATGAAGAAATACTTCCAACTGCAGAATTATTCCGCCCATGCAGAAGGAAGAATTGCAATGTACCAACTGAAAGGAAAAGCATCCATGTGGTGGGATGAGTTTTTTGCGCAGGTGTAGCGCATCAGAGAGAAAGTGGTCACTTGGAAGGAATTTAAGAGGTATTTCGAGAAGAAATACCTGACTAAAAGATACTATGATAGAAAGATGAAGGAGTTCTTCAAACTCAAGCTAGGAAGCATGACTATTGATGAGTATGAACGAAGTTTTCTAGAACTACTGAAGTATGTTCCATTCATCAAAGATGAGGCTGTCAAGATTCAGAGATATCTGAGTGGACTACCACCTCCTATGAGTGACAAGATTCAATATGATGATCCTAAGACCATGGAAGAAACAATAAGAAGGGCGAAATGCTTGTATGAACAGCAAGGAGAAAGGCCTATCCTTTGGAAGGCTTGGAATGATCAGAGGAAGTTTAAGAAGGAACAGAGTCAGAAGGGAAACAAGCCTTCCTTTTTCAGAAACAATATTCAGGGACAGCCATCATTTAGAGAGAAGAGAATGACTGAAGAGGGAGCACAAAGACAGATACAGATGCCCATTCACTGTTGGGGCTGTCAAGGAAACCACAAGTATAGAGATTGTCCCCATAAAAATGGTAAAGAGATAACTGTACATAATGTTCAGCTAGCTGAAACAGTGGAGGATATGGGCAGTAGAATGCCGAGGATCTACGCAGCCCTGGACAACAAGCAAGAAGAATTTCAATCGCACATGATTGAAGTGGAAGGTACGATCAACAACCAATCACTTGTTATTTTAATTGATTCAAGGGCTAGCCATAGTTATGTAGATCCTAGAGTGGTGGAAAGTTTGCATCTAACGAGAAGCAAACATGAGAAGTCTTGGTTAGTGTAGTTGGCCACAGGGACCAAGAGGAAGGTCGCTGAATTGGTTAAGTCTTGTTCAATGGACATGAAAGGAATGAGCACTAAGGCTGAATTAAATATTCTGCCTTTAGGCTCATACGATTGCTTAATTGGGATGGACTGGTTGGACCAGCACCATGCCCTTCTGGATTGTTGAACAAGAGGTTTACATGCCTGAACGAAGAGGGAAATCAGGTAACAGTCCAAGGAATTCCCATAGCTGTGGCTGTGAGGGAAATCTCAGCCATGCAGCTGAAGAAATGTTACCAGAAAGGTTGTCAATTATTTGCAGCTTGGGTGGAAGAAGCATCTCGAGATGTAGTCTCGAATATGGAAGACCATGAAGTACTCAAAGAATTCAAGGACATATTTCAGAAGGTACCTGGACTACCTCTGAAGAGGGACATTGATTTTTCTATAAATTTGATGCCTGGAGCAGCTCCAGTTTCGAAGGCTCTTTATAGAATGAGCACACTAGAGATGAAAGAGTTGCAATTGTAGCTCGAAGAGCTACTAAAGAAAGGTTACATTCGCCCCAGTGTGTCACCGTGGGGAGCACCGGTCCTATTTGTGAAGAAGAAAGATGGGATGTTGAGGTTGTGCATTGATTTTCGACAGTTGAATAAGGTCACTATCAAGAACAAGTATCCTCTGCCAAGGATTGATGATCTTTTTGATCAGTTGAAGGATGTGAAATTATTTTCAAAAATATATCTCCGATCTAGATATCACCAAGTGAGAATAAAGGATGAGGACATCAGCAAGATCACCTTTAGAACAAGGTATGGTCATTATGAGTTCATGGTGGTGCCGTTTGGACTGTCCAACGCGCCTGCTGTTTTCATGTGCTTAATGAATGGAGTGTTCAGAGATCATTTGGACAAGTTTGTCATAGTCTTCTTGGATGATATCTTGGTGTATTCCAAGACAGAGGAAGAACATGTGTAACACCTGAGAATGGTGCTGCAGGTGTTGAGAGAACACCAGCTGTACGCAAAACTGAGAAAGTGCTCTTTTTATCAAAGGAAGATCCATTACTTGGGACATATTATATCTGAAGAAGGGATCGTTGTGGATCCTGAAAAGACAGGCCATTCGAGAATGGCCAGCGCCAAGGAATGTGGCAGAAGTTAGATCTTTTATGGGTCTGGCAGGCTACTATAAGAGGTTTATAGTCGGATTCTCAAGGATAGCTCATTCTATCACTTCCTTGCAAAGGAAGGAGAAGAAGTTCCAGTGGACTGAAGAATGTGAGAGTAGCTTCCAGCGATTGAAGCAACTGCTAACCAGTGCTCCAATCCTGAAGATTTCAGATCCAAATAAGGATTATGTAGTGTGCACATATGCGTGTAAGGAGGGGCTGGGAGGAGTTCTCAGCCAAGAGGGATTTGTAGTTTGTTATGAGTCTCGAAAGTTGAAGGAGCATGAGAAGAATTATGCCACTCATGATTTAGAGCTGGTAGCAATCATCCATGCCTTGAGGAAATGGAGACATTACCTCATGGGCAAAAGATTCGAGTTGAGAATAGACCATAACGGTCTGAAGTATTTATTTGATCAGCCGACCTTAAATGCCAGGCAAATTAGATGGCTAGAGTTTCTGTGCGAATATGACTTTGATATCAAGCATATCAAAGGGAAAGAAAATAAGGTGGCTGATGCACTTAGCAGAAAAGTGCACGAATTACATGCTACAACCATTAGCATGTACAGGACTGAGATGAAAAACAAAATTTTGGAAGCTGCAAATACTGATTTGTAGTACAGAAGTCTTGTAGCAAAGCTACAGGAGCGTGAGAGACCACAGACCAAGGAAAGTTACACCTTAGGAACTGATGGTTTACTTCTGTATAAAAACAGAGTGTATGTACCCAATGTCCGAGAATTGAAGCTGGCAATTCTAAAGGAGATGCATAACATGGCTTATGCGGGACATCCTGGATATCAGAAGACTATGGCAACAGTCAAAGGCCATTAATTTTGGTCGGGTTTGAAGAAAGAAATCGTTGAATACATCGCCAGATGTATGGAGTGCCAAAAGGTTAAGGCTGAGCATAGGCACCCAGTGGGGTTGCTGCAGCCTTTACCCATTCCTGAGTGGAAATGGGACGTGGTAACAATGGATTTTATCACCGGACTACCTAGAACAAGCAAACAACATGATTCAATCATGGTGGTGGTGGACAAGCTTACTAAAGTCGCCCATTTTATTCCACTAAAAACCACCCACGAGGCAGCTGATGTTGCTGATATCTTTTTAAAAGAAGTCACATGCTTGCACGAAATTCCTAAGACAATTGTGTCTGATAGGGACCCAAAATTCACCTCGAATTTCTAGAAATGACTGTTCAAAGGATTCGGGACGAATCTGAACTTTAGCACAACGTATCATCCCGAGTCCGATGGACAGACAGAGAGAGTGAACAGAGTAATAGAAGACATGCTGAGAATGTATGTGATGGATAAACCATCAAGGTGGGAAGACTACCTGCATTTGGTGGAATTGGCCTACAATAATGGGCATCATGCATCATTGAAGATGAGCCCATTCGAAGAACTTTATGGAAGAAAGTGCAACACTCCAATGAGCTGGAATAATCTAGCTGACAGAGTAGTAGTTGGGCCTGAGCTACTCAAAGGGATGGAAGACCAAATGATAAGAATTAAACAGAATCTAAAAGCTGCCCAGGACAGGCAGAAAAGTTACGTTGATAGTAACATAACCCACAGAGAAATCAAAGTGGGTGACCATGTTTTCCTGAAAGTGAAAACTAACAGGAGTTCCCTGAAGCTGGGAAATTGCGCCAAGTTGGCAGCAAGATTTTGTGGGCCATTTGAGATCCTAGAAAGGATTGGGCTAGTTGCATACATGCTTGCATTACCTGCACCTATGACTGTACATAATGTGTTTCATGTTTCACTACTTAAGAAATATGTACTGGATGCTAATCATGTTATCGATTGGAATGTGATTCAGGTGGAACCAGAAGGTGTCCTGCAAGTGCATCATGTGCGCATATTGAAAAGGAAAAGAAAACAACTCCGCAATCGAGCCATAGAGCTTGTAAAGGTCCAGTGGACCTGGTACGGTCCTGAGGACGCGACATGGGAGCATGAAGAGCTTATGCGGGCAGAGTACCCGCATCTTTTTGAATTTTTTGAAAGGCTTGCAGAGATAGTGTAAGTTGCACTGAGGATAGTGCAAAAATAAGGGGAGGGGAATTGTAGTGTCCCCAAGGCCGAGCCCCGTAGTAAACCTTGTTCTGAAAGGAATTGTAATTATGATTTATAGGCTGGTGAGCCGAGTTCTTATAAGTTGGAGGCTTATGTGTTTGTTAGGCTAGGGAGCCTAAGTGTTGAAGGCCAGGAGCCTACTGTTGTATATGTAATCATGCAGAACAATTAATAAAATATAAACACCGCCAGGTGCAAGCTGACCACGATGAATGAGTGAAGGGGGACTAAGCATCCATAGAGAGGGTAAGGAATTAGGGGCCTGAAAGGAGGAAAATGGGCTAAGTGCTTAGCCTAGGGGGCTTAAGCCTTGGGAATAATAATATTTAATATTATTCCAAAAAGAACATGTGCATTATATGTTGTATTTTTTTATCCTAAGTCCCTGGCAAGGGGAAAGTGGGCAAAGGGGATGCATGTTGATGGAACACATGCAGTTCCAAGGGTGACAAGTGTCCACCCTGATGCATGCAAATAAAATAGATGAGGTAAGCCATGAGGGGGGGGCTCTCTCCTCCATTCCACCCGACTACCTGAGCATGTAGGGAGCGCTAAACAGGACGACGGACCCAACCTCTGTAAGAATACCTCGTGCGTTCCAGAGAGTCAGGAAAATAAAAAGCTTGTGTTTGTTTCTACAAATCCATGTACACCCTCTGTTCTGAGAGCCGAGAAGACTGTGATCATTTCTGAAAAGCCCGGTTCATTCTCCCATTCTGAACCAGGGAGTCTATGTAATTCCCTGCAGGAATTGCTTGTCACGCAATTCCGAAAATCAACACCGTGAGACCGTGCCGCCATTGCTGAGCTTGTTTGAGAAGTCTGAGTCTGTATTCCCGATTGAATATAGTGGTCATGCAGAGATGGACTATGCGTAATTTGATGTCTAGTGCAGGTTGTAATTGAGCCTGTGTATGACCTCTCTCCATGTGAGGGAGGTGGCTATGGTTGGAAGAGGCAGGTTGTCAGGCCTGCGAGCAACTCTTTCCAGGCGAGAGAGTTTGTTGGGAAGTGGTCTCTTCCAGAGAATGTCCAGCACCAGCTCCGGCTCTGAGACTTCCTAATCCGGTCTGTTGCCGAGACCCAAAGAGGGAGGTTAGCACCGATGGACTATGCTTGTGAAGGTGTATACTCCCGGGTGGAAGAGGCATGTGGGGAATGAGAGTCTGGTAGTAGTGTGCGTAAGAGGGCATCTTGGGAAGAATCCTTCCAGTTTTCTATGTTGTTTTCCCTATAGCCTTAGCCTAGCCTAGAATTCCTTGCCTTGGGGTGGAGCTTAGTCTCAGCTCGGGGGTGACCCATTGTTGAGTTGATGAGCAGTGCAGTCTAAGGCTGGGAGGTTCGTGGAAGGCCTACACTTGATTGGTGGAATCTATCACTGTTAAAAGATAAGTATCTGATTATGCCTTAATCATGTTTTGCATGACTTTGCTACTTATGTTATCATGATTTCTGCTGTGTATATGAATTAATATGAAACACTAATTTCTTGTTAATTATAGCAGTAAATAATATGTTTTACTCTAAGCTTAAATGTGTTTATTTGTTTAAATGCATGTGGATTATATAATACCTATATGAGTTATGTATAGAGTGGTGTTAAAGTTTCCTTTTAATATCTATTAAGCCTTAGTGGCAGAAAATGTGCGCTACAGAAATACAAGAGGTTTTTAAGCTCACATTGTTGGACACCCTTGTAACCCCTTTTGGTACCACTTCGAGTGGTAGTGCATCATACAACACCTGTATATGAAATTGCGCTTCCAAGTACCTCTGGTATATTGGGAACCCCTTTAGCTATCCTGAAACCAACCATAGATCAGTCGATCGGTCACCTGACTGTTATAATGCCATAGAGAAGAACACTCGGGAAGATACTCTCTAGTACTTGGGTAATTGGGTAGTATGACTAAGGGCACAGTCTAGCCTCCTTAGTTGGTGCCCTGAGATATTGGGCTGTGTACTACTGTTCGACCACGCATGTATATCAGAGAGCTATAGCACACAGCAAAACCTTGTCTGTAGACACCCTGAAAACCCAAACCCTTGGGATGAAAACAAAACAGAAAAGGAATAGACAAGATCTATTGTCGTGCAACTTTGCCTCCTGCATTCGGGTTGCGAAATTACTACACATTTTTCCCTGTAAAGAATTTGGGCATTTCGACATTGCAGTATTATTAAGATCGGAGTATAATTCAGATTAGAGTGTTATTCCTATTGAAGAATTTGGGTATTTCGACACTACCAGCACCCTTATTTGAGACTTATCTCATTGGATTCCCCTTTTCGCCCTGATCGTTGTGATACCTATCATGATTAACCTTTTCTTACCTACCCGCACCCTTATTTGTGACATATTTCATTGGATTCCCTTTTTCTCCTTGATCGTTGTGATACCTATCATTTTTAACCTTTTTTTTTTACCTTCCCACACCCTTATTTGAGACTTATCTCATTGGATTCCCCTTTTCTCATTGATCGATGTGATACCTATCATTTTTAACTTTTGTTTTACCCCGTGGACCCATACCATTCCCAACACCCTTATTTCCCACTTACTCCATTGGTATCCTCTCGTTGCCCTAATCATCATGGTATATATCACTTCTCTGATTTATTTTCCATGGAACCACTCGTCATCCCCTCGTGGCTCCATCAAGAAGAAACCAATCAGAAACTGAGTACTAACCTTAATGGCCTTCAAGCCCAAGTAAATAGTGACATTCTGACCATTCATGCAAAAAATGGACCACATCCAAGACTGGCTTGGTAACCAAATAACCGAAGTCCATTCCACTCTCAACCAATTCATGAAAAAATTCCAGGGTCCTTCCTCCTCTAAACCACCTCTCTATACTGAAGGTGTTGAATCCGACCAACCTCTACACTCTCATTAGAACTCCCTACCTCATGACCCCAGTCTCCCCAGAGTCAAAGTCAACAAATTTAATGGATCAGATCCACAAGCCTGGGTTACTCAAATGGAACACTATTTCTCCCTACATGGTATCATTGATGAGTTAACCAAGCTTCATTATGGAATTATCTATTTGGATATGAAAGAATGGAAATGGTGGCAATGACATCGTAATGCATGCCAATGGTATGTTATTTGGTCATAGTTTGTTGCAGAGCTGTATGAATGCTTTGACACAGACACCCACCATTTAAGATGTCTAACCAAGTTGAAACAATCTGGAATAGTGGAAGATTTTATTCCTTCCATTGAGCACTTGGCTTTCCAAATGGAGGGCATGACAAATGCTTTCTTCAGGGAATGATTTATCAGTGGCCTCAAGGATGCAATTCGTTCCCAGGCCATCATGGATCGCCCTCATACTTGGTTGGAAGCCACAAAGCATGCTAAGGAGGCACACCAGGTCATCTTGGACTAGAGTAGAAAACCCACTTTTATCCCCCATCCTAAACCCAACACCCTTGCCCCTCAAGAGAATCCTCTCAAGCTCCACAAGTTAACATGAGAAAAAATGGTTGAATGCTAACTCAAGGGTCTTTGCTATAATTGTGATGATAAATACTTTCCAGGGCACAAGTGTAAAGAATAGAAACTTTTTATGGTCATTTCTGAGGATGTTTTTGATGAAGATGTTTAGGTTTCACCTGAAACAACACTACTCCCAACCGATGATATTACGTCTCTCTCTAATCCTCCCAAAGTTGAACCATTGATTTCGCTACATGCTCTCACTGGTTTTTCCACTCCTCAAACCCTCAAATTGATTAGTTACATTACACATAGGAAATCCATCATCCTAGTTGATAATGACAACACTCATAATTTCATTCATCATTGCCCTTCCCAATAAGTCAATTTCTATGTCCATGCTATCAACAATTTTCAAATCATGATTTTCGATGGTGGTTCCATGAAATGTGGAGGGAGTTGTGAAAATGTGCACCTACAAATTGGTGAGTATAACCTAAAATATCACATGTTTTCTATTGACATGGGTGGTTGTGGCATTGTGCTTGGTGCAGAATGGTTACGCACCCTAAGACACATACTCATGGATTTTAAGGAGTTATCCATGCAATTCCAATAGGAAGGGCAACATTATAAATTCCAAGGCATTACAACAGGATCTCTGGAGATCATCATTTCCCACCGCATCGAAAAGTTACTCAAGAAAGGTCGTTATGGAATCATTGCCCAACTCCATTCCTTTTAAGAAGTTGAGACACCCCAGGTACACCCCAACCTTCAAGCTATCCTTTCACACCATCAAATTATTTTCCAAAACCCCCAAGGCCTTCCCCCCTCCGGCAACGACCATGATCATTCCATTCCTTTAATATCAAGAAATATTCCTCCCAATGTTCGCCCTTATTGTCATCCCTTTGCTCAAAAAAATGAAATTGATAAAATTGTCCACGAATATTTAGAAGCAGGTGTTATTCATCCTAGTACCAACCCATATCTTCCCTTGTTTTCATGGTCCTCAAGAAGGAAGGCACTTGGCATATGTGTCCTAATTTTCATTCCCTAAAAAAACTTACTATCAAGGACAAATTCCCCATTCCCATCATAGATGAACTTTTGGATGAACTCAGTGGGGCTCAATACTTTACCAAAATTGTCCTTCGTTCTGGCTACCACCAGATACATATGAAAGAGTAAGACATCCCCAAGACGACATTTCTCACTCATGAGGGCCACTATGAGTTTTTGGTCCTTCCCTTTGGTCTCTGTAATGCCCCCTCCACTTCTCAAAGTCTCATGAATCATGTCTTTCATCCTTTCCTCCATCACTTTGTGTTAGTTTTCTTTGATGATATTCTCATCTATAGTAAAATGTGGCCAGGCCATAACACCCATTTAGATCAAGTTCTCCATTTCCTCTCTAAGCACAAACTTTTCCTCAAACAATCTAAATGTGCTTTTGGAGTCTCTGAAGTTTAGTACCTGGGTCATATTGTTGGCAAGGATGGTGTAAGGGTGGATCTTAAGAAAATTGAAGCTATGCAAAATTGGCCTTGCCCTAAAACTCTAAAATTCTACATGGTTTCCATGGTTTAACAGGCTATTATCACAAGTTTATTCAAAATTATGGAAAAATTGCGGCTCCCCTAACTGCTCTTCTTAAAAAGAATGCCTTCAGGTGGAATCCAACAATAGACCAATCCTTCCAAGCCTTGAAGGAAGCTATGTGCACTACTTCTATATTGGCCCTACCAGATTTCACCAAAACCTTTGTTCTGGAATGTGATGAATCAGGGAGAGGAATAAGGGTAGTCCTCATGGAAGCTGGACAACCTTTGGCTTTCACAAGTAAACAATTGTGAGAGATACATTTGGGCCAATCGATCTATGCAAGATAAATGATGATTGTTTTGCATGCAGTGGATCTATGACGCCCTTATCTATTGGGACAACGCTTCCAAATTAAAACATACCATCAAAGCCTCAAGTACTTCTTGGAACAACAAATTGCATCCCTAGATCAATAAAAATGGGTGACCAAGTTGTTTGGATATGATTATGAGATCATTTACAAAAACAAAAAAGAAAATGTGGTGGTTGATGCTCTTTCCAGAAAATATGAAGAAGAAGGGTCCCTCTTTTCCCTCTCATTCATTGTCATTGACTGGCTTCAGGTTGTTCACCAAGAATGGTTGCAAGACCCCAAAATCTCTAGCCTCATCCAAAAACTGCAACAAGATCCCCAAGTTGCTCCAGGGTACTCTTGGAACAATGAAGAGTTTTTCTATAAAGTTCTCTTATATTTAAGAAAATAGTCGGCCCTTAAATACAAGGTGCTCTTTGAATTTCATGCTTCTCCTACTGCAGAGAATTAAGGTTTTACCAAAACTTATGAACAAGTCAAACACTCTTTCTTCTAGGATGATATGAAATAGGACGTCTGCACCTTTGTGGAATAATGTGATATATGTCAATGCAATAAGGGTGAGACTGTAAAAACTCCTGGTGTTAGCGTAAGAAGTCACTCCTAGATTGCTTGCAGGAGTAGAGCCCGACACCCATCAGTTTAATGTCACGATTTGTTTATAAAGGGATGATCAAATGGAGATAAAGACTCAAGGAGATATCATTCTAACTCAGGGAATGGGTCTGGTATGTAAAGAACAAAGGAGGTATGGAATTCTAACTTCAGCCAATGGGTTGATTAAAAGATGATCAGGTGGAAGACTTAGTAAGAAAGGTGAGCAAACAACTTCGAGCAGCAGGCTTTTGGCAGTTTGCAGAAGAAAGACTCTGAATACAAGATCCGCTTGGTTCAGGGTCTCAAGGAACTGAAAGGGGACTTGACTGGATCCTCTAATTCCAAGTCACTCAGCGCTGGGGAAATCACAAGAAATGATTAGAGACAGTGCAACTATTACAGTGATCCATTACAACATCATCCTATAATAGCTATAGCTCGACTGGATCCTCCAATTCCGAGCTACTCTAACACAGTGTAAACAAAGACATGAAAGAAACTGGCATTCATAAGGCAAGAAGTCTCAAAAGTTCATACATAACCAGAGCAACAATGCTTCATTAAAATTTTACAACCGGGAGCTCTGCTCAACCATCGATACCTACAAAATGTGAGAAAACTCCCCTAAATACTCAGAGCAAAACCATAGAAGCCAATTCGAGACATCGCATTGAAGACATTACGTCTGCATGTTTACTATGCCTGCAATCTCTGGACAGTCATGAACTTCATTCAAACGCAATCGCGCTCCAAAAGGACCTGTGAATGAATTGACAAGCTTACAGTCATTTCTGGACTTTCCATTTATGGTGGAAACGATGTCCAACCACCATCAACTGCTGCAATAACTG
>JZKD02S1659282.1:78055-88769 GCA_000966675.3 Picea glauca
ATTAGTTGTAATTATACCTCCTAGTCTCCTATATATACCAAGGAGACATTTTCATTTTGAATCATCTTGTACTTGAACATTTAAGTGGGGTAAAAGAAGGTTTCCCCCTCGAAGAAGCTTATTATCTGAAATTATCTATTTTTCAAGGCATTGAGTACTTTTCCTGAGGTTTTTCTATGCTATATTGATGTTTGGTTCTTAACACAATGGTACGAAACAATTCACATCCAACCCTCGGCAATATACAAATTGACTACCGGGTTCACTTCTTCTACTCAAAATTTCGGTGATCTAGAATTCCACCACAGAATCCTTAGTCCTTTTTCCCTTTTCTTCTTCTTGTGTATTATGGCTCTCTGGTTATATATTTAGTTGCCTGTCTATCATCGCGGGTTCCAACATTGGCGGGTTGACATTTCTTTATCTCCATCTATATAATCACATGATGAATCCGACCGACCACTGTTGCTTTCCATACTTAGCCAATTTTATGGTTGCGGTTGTCAGGTTGGCGATTTCGATCTCTGTTTCTTCTTGTTCCATGATGTACATATTGCACTCAAAAGTTCTATGATCTACAATTCTACTGCGTAGTCCTCGAACTCACAAGCTTCACTCTACCATTGTTCACAAATGTTTCGAGTATCTGTTGCTGTCTTCCATCCCCACTAACTTCTTGTCCTTCCTAATATACATTGGTTGTGCTCTTACTAGTGACTCTTACTAGTGACAACTGCACACACTGATACATTGGTTGTTCTCTTACTAGTGACTCTTACTAATGAAATTGCAATATCCGCTGTTTTTTTTGTTGGAATAAAGCACACACATTGTATTTCAATAATAAGCTGGACAATTGAACACACTGATACTAGTATCTGTCAATGTCCTTGAGACTCTTACATATTGCACTCAAAACTTTCATGATCTACAATTCTACTGCATACTCCTCTAACTCGCAAGCTTCACTCTACCATGGTTCACAAATGTTTCGAGTATCTATCGTTGTCTTCCATCCCCACTAACTTCTTGTCCTTCCTGATATACATTAGTTATCTTCTTACTAGTCATATACAAATTGCCCTCTGCACTGTCCTACCATACCCTCTTCGTTGTTACGCATATTGCAGTAAAAAATTTCTGAGACATACAATTTGGCCCTCATGTCGTCACCTTCAACGGTTGTACCTTGTAACCCTATTTTGAAGCTGTTTTTTCCCGTGCCCGCGACCTCCGTACTTTCTTACTATGCAATTAGAAACCTTTCATGCTAATAGTTGACCATGTTGGAACTGTCAACATTGTCACTAATGGGTGAAACGCTAGAGGAGATCTCCCATTATTACGCATTAAACCAAGATGTACAAAGAGTTATTTTCTCCCTTCCAATTTTTCATCTAGAACATGCATCATCATGTTGGCCCGCTCAAGAAATCTACAATGCTTAATTGCTCATTGCAATATCCACCATGTTCGCATTTCTATGTATGCGATTACTAGTGTTTAATGTTAACAATGCATCATGCAACAACTGTCCAAATTGTCATTAATGAACGCAAATATCGAGGACATATCCCATTCACACGCTTTGGACCAAGATTTGCGCAGGGTTATATTATCCCTTCCAACTTTTCATTTCATTCATCGTCTAGAGAAAACAAACGTTCTTGTAGACTTATGGCAACAGTTCGACAAAATTTTTGTGGAGATATAGTAAATATATTCGGACATCAGGACTAGAACTTCCAGTGGTCCAGGGCATACTTTTACTATTCATCCCATTCTGCCCAGAATGAAGTGATTTGGACCTCTGGAATCACTCGTGTAGACTGCGTCCCTAATGTTTTTGACTACAAGGAGGTGGTCTCTTGGTGCGCCGAAAAATATATTCCAGGCCAAAGAATTATTCCACTGCACTACCATTCTCCTGTTTCTTTGTCACCTCAGGCCTTCCGCGAGATGTTAAAATTGTTGGAGCCAACATTGACGTTCAGAGGACAAGACTGCAAGAAGTTTCTATAAAAACATGATAACGGGTTGGACATGTTAGCCAACTTCCTTGAAGACCTGACAACAATTCCTGAAGATATCACAAGGTTCCAGGTAAGTTCCTTTAGAAATCTATTTTGGGAAATTGCTTGGTTGTTTACAAGAATAACAAGACAGGCATCCATGGGAAGCATTTTCCATATAATTATTTATATTGTGTATTTCACAGTGAAGGAACAATACATTTTCGATTGGTGGAAGATAATTTCCATTGAGATCTGTTCCCATTTGTCACGATTCAAAGAATCAAATAAATTTTATATGTCATCCTACTTGATTTTCGCAATAATGCATTACTGCCCGTTTCTAAAACTTTCTCTTTCCAATAAAATAAACCGTGGATTCGACCTAGTAACATTCAGGTATGAGGCCCTGTGGAGGCACAAGGCCTTCCAGTATTTTTATGAAGTTTTTAATGGCTTTGTGTCAGTTTTCAAAGATTTATTGTTAGGCAAGGATGCTCCGCAGATGTTGGTCAGGCAACCAAGTTTTTGAACATGAAGGGCACAATTGAACAAAAGGAAAATCACAGTGTCCTCATGGTCTTTGGCTCTAATGAAATTCCTGCTCTCCTTCTATGCCACATCATGGACAAGATGTTTGTTGCAGAAATAGCAAGGTAATACAAGCATTGGTTGCATTTTTTCCATGACAAGAAAAAAAAACCAGTTCATTCCTCTACCCTGGAAAGTCGGAGACTTCATGTGCAGAAACATCAACAAGATTGACGATTTTTCCATCCATTTCAAGAAATTGAACCTAACGTATGCTGAAAGGATAAAAGGGTTCGACCCTAATGGGATTTTTCAAGAACATTTAATGGCAGTTGGCTTTAATAGTGATTTTATTGATAGACACCTGAGCTAGGACATGGACAGTTTGGACAACAATCTTGCTTCTGCTGATTGGGACGTAGAGACATTGCAAAGCATGACTAAATTATATAGACAACATGGAAAAGTATCTGGTGAGAAGAGTACCCAGTCCCCCACTAGCACTCCCAAGAGAATGACATCACGAAGCATCACTTCAATGGCCCACCCCAGTAAGAAAGCAATCTAGAAATATTCGAATGGAGGAGGAGATAAGAACCCTTCTCACATAAAAATTGATAGTTCTCACAAAATTCCATTGGCGAAGAAGCGAAAAAACAATGCAGGGCAAGCAGAGGAACCCCAAATTGAAAGTGAACAGTTGCAACTTGAAATTGAAACTAAGCACATGCACAAAATTGGGTTGTATGCGGTGGAAATATCTGAGACCGAATTTTTTGACGAAGATGAATCCTTCGTATTCCAGAACATTGTTTTTGACAGCCAATCTAAAAGTATGGTCATTGAAAAGAGAGATGTAACAAACAGGAAAGGAAAATTTCGCACAAAGATTAACTTTAGGGAAATGTGGCTGTCCCAAATCTCCTCACTTCACCAAGTAACCGGTGAAATTCTTCGTGATTCCATTGGAGGAATTGAGACAGAAAATGCGAATCTGAAAGACCGCCTCAACGAATTTGAGTAGGCTTTCATTGCAACCCCATAATTTTCTAGTCCTTTGGAAAATATCGTGCCTGTTACCACTACAGCTAAGATGAAAGTATCCTCTACCCTTCTTGCATGCTCTAGAGCCCTTGTAGAGAATAACATCAACAAAATAATTCAACTAGTTACTGAAGCCTGGGAAACATTGCAAAATTTAGTTTCGTTCAGAAAGAAGGCAAATGATTTCCTGGAACATTTGGAGGTGAATTTTAAAAATGATCAACATTTCTGTGAATAGGTGTTGACCCATTTTTCCAACTATGTCGTCAACACATCAGAACTGAAAAGAAGACAAGAGAAACTCCCCTCCCCAAAGAGGACCAAAAAAGTTAAAGCATGTTGGAAAAAGAAAGTTAACAACCTCGAGCTCATTGTCTAATCATGTAAGCAAGTCATATCAGAAAAGGAATATTTATTCACAAGCCTAATCCAAATGGACTTAGCCGAGAGTACCAACGAGGTTCAATACCCAAACTTAATTCTCAAATCCTTGTCAACCACCAAAGAAGCCTTCTAGGAACAAGTTGATATTTTAAAAGGGTTTTCTTTAGAAACTTTTTATAGCATACTTGAACATCATCTAGATGAGAATGAGTGTTGGGCACTAGACTATGCAACACACAATGAAGAAATTGAACAAAGTCTGCATAGTATTTCAATGGATCTAAGGAAATTAGAAAATGACCTTTATGACATAGAAATCCAGGATGAAATCAACATGGCCCCCATGAAAAGATACATCGAAGAATGGTTCCAACAAAGAATGGACAACCTCATCCAAGAAGGGAAATAACTGGTCGACATGAGTCCACTGACCATCGACGACACCAACAAAAACACATTGGGTTCATAGTAAGTCTATACTGCCATCTTGTTTTTTCCATCAATCCAGTTTAACTCTATATTGTCATCTTGTTTTCTTTATCAATCCACTTATGACCTCTTGAAATAGAAAATTGTAACCAAAGACCCATAACTTCCAATTTCTTCTTTTCAGGTCTTCCTCTCTACTCTCGCGCACTTCTTCTTTCGACATTCCTAATTCTTGTACTTATTTTTTTTTATGGTCCATGGGATCCCCATTCCCAGTCTATATGACAAACGCATTTAAATTTTCAGAAAGATGTAACACACATTATTAATTTTTGATAAATTCCAAAGAAAACTGATTTGGGAATGCCTTTATTGTATACTAAATTTTGGGTGTCCAGGAACCTTTCTTCTTTGTTTCAAAGAAAACTAATTCGGGTTTGCTATATTTCTTCTGTCCTGTTGTATGCTAATTATTTTGTCTTACACGACCTTGTTACTATTCTATTGTATGCTCTCTTTTTGGGTTTCCAGGAACCTATACTTTGATAAATTTCGATTTTTCTTCTGTCCAGAAGCCTTTGCTTTCAAGCAAACTAATTCGGGAATGCTATTTTTTTTGTCTTTTTCTCCACGAACCTATGTAACAGACGTTATTATATGTAAAAAACATTATTTATTTATGATAAATTTCTATAGTTTGCAATTCCGCTTGTCAATTTTATATCATGGAACTCTCACTATTATTTGTATACCACGGAACAACAGAGACCCAATTTTGAGCCTGCCACCCTGAGAACCCGTAATCTAAAAAATGGCTAATTATAGAGGTCTGCTACATTTTTTTGTGTCCTATTGTATGCTTAATTTTTTGTCTTGCATGATGTTGTTACTATTCTATTGTATGCTAACTTTTTGGCTATAACACGCGTTATTACTATTCTAATGTATTCTTTCAAATGTTGATGTAATTTCCAGAGATATGTAACATACATTATTTATATTTGATAAATTTATATAGTCCGCAAGTCCGCTTCTCAATTTGTATATCGTGGAACTCTCAGTGTTATTTGTAGGCCATGGAACAACAGAGGTCAGATTTTGAGCCCACCAGCCTGAGAACCCGCGATCCAAACACTCGCTAAGTATGGAGGTCTGCTACATTTTTTTGTGTCCTATTGTATGCTAATATTTTTGTCTTTCACGACGTTTCTACTATTCTATTGTATACTAGCTTTTGTAAATTCTAACCTTGTACAATATCTACTGCAAACTGATATTCAGAAAAGAACAGAAAAGATACAATGGCAAGTACAAACATTACACAGAGATTTTTCACCTGGAAACCCAAACCGGGAAAACCATCATATATTATATTCATACAATTATGTTACATTGTTTACAATACAATATACATATAGGAGCCAGCGACATCCAAAACCCTAACCCAATGACCTGGATTAGTCCAAAACCCTAATTCCTTAACCGGAAATAGAAAACCATCGGCAAAAACCATGTGCCGAAAACCACCTAATATCATGTGGTCCCGGAAATATGTCGGCCCGAAACCGGCGAAAATATGTCGGCCCAAAAAAAAATTTTGGGGGGCGCTGCCCCCGAACCCCCGCGCGGGGGGCTCCGCCCCCCTGGAACCCCCCTTTACCCCCCTGCACGCACTGCTCAAACACCCAGACACTACTACTCGTGCAAAGAATATCACACATACCCAACAGCTTTTTGGGTGTCCAGGATCCTATACTTTGATAAATTGCATTTTTTATTCTGTCCAAAACCCTTTGTTTTAAAGAAAACTAGTTCAGGAATGCTAATTTTTGTTGTGTTTTTCTCCACAAACCTATGTAACAAAATGTTATTACTATTCTATTGTATGCTTTTAAACGTTGATGTAATTTCCAGAGATATGTAACAAACATTATTTATTTTTTTATAAGTTTCTATAATTCACAAATCCGCTTGTCAATTTGTATATCGCGGAACTCTCGGTGCTATTTGTAGGGCACAGAACAACAAAGGCCCAATTTTGAGCCCGCCGGCCCGAGAACTCACAATCCAAAAACTCTCTAAGTATGGAATGACGGCTTCGTGTATGCTTTATAAAATATCATCCCCATACTTTATAAAAGTACATATTTCGTATGTATAAAACTAAATATCTACTTTCTAAAATTTGACAAATTTCAATTTCTTTTGTGTCCAGGATCCCTTGTTTTAAAGATAACTAATTCAACAATGCTAATTTCTTTGTGATTTTTTCCACGAACCTATGTAACAGACGTTACTACTATTTTTTTGTGTTTCTCTCCACCAATGCATGTAAAACGTATGGAAAGAAAACTAATTCGGGAATGCTAAATTTTTTGTGTCCAAGAACCTTTGAAATCTTGATTTTTTTTTATATATTTCAGGAAGAACTAATTCGAGAATACTCTGTTCTGCATGAAAACCACATGTATTTCAACTTGCTAGCCATGTGTCTGTACTCGGTCGCATTTAATCCCATCCCAACCTGGCAGGGACTCCGCTGCCATGCAACACTTTTTATAATCCAAAATTTATAATTTAAAAAAATATAAAATTGCAATTAGTTTTAAGTTTTATATGGTATGAATTTTTGAAGGAAGATTCTCGTTGTTTTCAAATTTAAAAATGTGCAACAAGAAAATGGAAAAAATGAAATTTAAAATCGCATACTTCATAAACCATAATCCCTTTACTCGTATGATACTCCTACCTCGTTCATTGTTGACGTCATTAAAGGCCATACATATTCCAAAATCTAGTGCTTCATGGRCSATTGAATCCCTTGATACAACARACTCAAACAAAATCCATGTAGACAATAACATAGAAAGGGATTTTTTCAAATTTAGTGTGTGTATTAGCTTATGGAAAGTTYTTTCTTGTGAAAACCACCCAATTAAAAAATGATTGTTGGAATTTGATTAGACAAATGATTGTCATGAGGTATTTTGACCATGAAATRCACTTGAATATTTTTGTTATATATCCTTATAAAGAAAAACTTAACTATTTAAATGTATTTTTGAAGGGTATAAAATTTTCTTAAATATCATTATACTATTGATATTAGTAAAATATACCTCACACAACACTATGCTATGTATCAATATTATACTATTACATAACATTATACTATATATATGTGATTATGTATTATACGATGTAATTACCAACAACTCTTCAATTAAAAGAAATAAAAAAAATCCYTTAAATTAGTGATTTTTTATGGCTAATYAATTATTTTTCCATCTTTCTTTATGATTTGGTATTTGATACTCATAATTTTTTTCACTGGTGATTTATAAATTTTAATGGAAAATGTGTTCATTAGCACATTGTAGGAATTGAACGACTTAGACGGTGAAAGAGTGGAGGTGTGAATGCAAGTTATGTACACATTATATTCAATGCCAGAATTTCTCATTAGTAGGCTACAACAATTGAATAGATTGGATATGTTGATGTTTGCAGCATTGAACAGGTACTTCCACACAGGTCTAAGTGTCTAGACATGATGAAGTTGTCCAAAACCGTCTACCTTGAGAATTTACTTTAATTAAAGGAATTACTGACGTAAAGTGTTTTTATTTATTAGTTGAGTTATTTAAGGAAATGCTAAAAGTAATTCACATTTAATCTTAGCCCTTGATCTCAAGTGATGTGAGAAGTAATCTCAACCATCAATCACTTTGGAGATTAGGGTTAGGTCATAAATCAAGATTATAAAAACAAGGCTAGGGTGAAGGAGAAGACATGGTTGACACAGAAAGAGTTGGATCATGAAGGGCTGTGATTCAAAGAGATCTTGGATAGGTGGAGAAGGTCTTCCATCTAGATATTAGGTTGAGGAGAAGAGAGAATAGAGGTAGCTGCAAGTGGGTTTCAACAAAGCAAAGCTGCAGGAAAGGGTCGACCCGTACAAATTTTCCCTACAATCCTTGATATCGTGTATGTAGGTTTCAATGGAGACAGGTGTGTATACATGGGTTTACTTATGGAAAGGTGCATACACCTAGAAAAATGTGCCATAACTGAGTTTCACAACATAGCATACTTTGTTAGGTTTGTCTGTAGTTGTATTTCTCTTAGTGGGCCATTATCCTTGTTACGAGAGCCTTGATTTTATCATAATAAAATCATCTTAGTACTGGTTTCCCTCCGGGGTTTTTCCAGGGGTATCTACCCAAAAATATTGGTGTTTATGTGTGCATGACTTGGTTTCCATTATACTTCTGCTATCTTTATTTGAGTTGAATATTCCATTAGAGTAATTTTGTTTTGTGTGCTACAATCTTGATTTGCAGTAAGGAAATCACTAGATAACAAGATACCTAGGTGGCAAAGTAAGTATTCTAACAGGAGAGTGAGAGAGTGAATGGATTATGTGCACATTATGCTCATTCAACATAAACATAATTGTGCATTTGGCATAAAAAACAATCTACAACAATTGAATGGTAGTAAATGCTGGAAGTGACCTATTATATATTCAAGTATATGAAGACTAACTTCTTCCACATGCATTCAAAGAGCAATCAATTTGTCAAATAAAAAATGTCCATAATAATTCACATAGTGATTAATACATTTTGTCATTATCATGTTATGTACTTTAGATCTAAAAATTCTCTCACATACAAGATATCCAAGAATACCTTAGAAAGTCCCCTTTACTTGATTATATAAAAATATCCTTAAGGTAGGGAAACACCTTACAATGAACTTTATATGGAAGGAGTACACTCCTGTTCGCTTCCCTCTTAAGGTTAGGTGACCTCTTAGTGAGCTAAGCTCCAAATACAATAAAAACTACATCTATCATAAGGAGGACTCCATTCTTATTTATAACTAATAAGAGAACCATAATCATAACAACCTCCTAACTACCTAATGAACATTATTTAATAAATACCCATTTCATTTTTTCAATACTAACTACCATAGTGGGCCTTATTTAATAATAACAAGAATAGTGGACCTAGTCCACCTTATATTGAATGGATTCCACTATTATTACTCTACTATGGACCCTTCGACCCCCCATCACACCCCTAGGGAGGATCCCAACATTCCATCCCCCTTAGAAAAGTGTTGTCCTCAATGCTTGTTGTGAGGAGGTACAACCATAAACTAGGGTCCCATGGATGAGTGTTGATTACAATGATGATGTAAGCTAGAGAAATAGGGTCCCATGTACATGTGCTAGCCACCATTTTAAATTAGTCTAGTTATCTCCACCTTAAACTTGGATCCCATGTACGAGTGTTGATTACCATGTAGAATTAGCTAGTATCCCATGTGCACGTACCAATTGTGATTCTAAAGTAATCCAGAAGCTCATCCTCACTCCCCAGTGAATATACTTGATCTCAATATTTGGCTAAGAATCGTCCTTCAAATGCCTAAAATGTTGATGTGGATACAAATATATAGATCCAACAATATCCCAAAAATTATCCATACAAGTGCAATAGGTCATATTTGGATTTGGAAGGCACACTAATATCAAAGAATAGACATAATGACAAATGGTAGTCATAACTGGATCTTGACTTCCTACAAAAATGTTCTCCACATAAGGTGGAGTTGAGTCATCAAATAGAAGTTGTAAGTAGTTGTTTTCTGAGAAATTACGACTGTCCATATACCATTTCTCACAAGCCTTCTCTAAAGCATACCAACCATAACATATGTTGTTTGTATACTCATCTTCAATATCACTCCAAATTTCCATCCTTTGGATTGCTTCATAGGATTCTTGTCTCTTTTGTATGTGGCACTCCATTTGGAGAAACACTATATGAACTCCTTTAGGGGGTTGAAATTGTATCCATTGTTTGATATGCTCATCATGATCTATAGCCTCTCCAAGAAAAATTATAGGAGATGCTTCTTCCATATAATTTGCATGTATCATATAATCTACATATATCATTGGACATTATTCAATGAGGAGGGCTAATATATCCTTGTAAAATGCCATAAGCCACTATAAGTATTAATATCTAGGGTATTGAGCAAGGAAATTTGTAAGGGATGTAACACACTCAATATTGATTAGAAGTATATCATGTAATATATCAAGTCAAATCCCCATAAATCATATTTCTAATGGAATTGGTTTGGTAGCAATATGAGAACCATGTGAAAAGATATATGTTCCACAATCCATGCAGACATCAAAGAAAAACCCTAAAATATATTATTTCAAGTTAGTGATATCTTCATCTCCCAAACTCCAATTTGGACATTTTATTTTTAAATGGGTGATTTTC
>JZKD02S1659282.1:88819-100242 GCA_000966675.3 Picea glauca
TCCACCTCACATTGAGTGGGATCCACTATTATTACACTACTATGAGCCCTTCGACCCCCCATTACACCCATAAGGTGGATCCCAACATATCATATGTGTTGATATTTACTACTCATATCTCAACTTCATATTGGTTGGCATTAGCATTTGGGGATTGAAGTATGGTATGATACATATCTTGCTTGGTACCATGGATATAGCACTTCAAATTGATATCAATGTTTTTGCATCCATGGTAGGATTTTTTACTTAAGCTCYCATTGAATGTATTCATCTTTAAAAAAAAAAAACTTGGRATGAGTTCGATATTTTTATAAATAGTACTTCTTAGTTTTGCTCACAAAAMATGTWATGCATTTAAATTGATATACTAAATTTCATAAATACATGGTCATGCAAACCCTATCTATGTAGAACCTATCTTTTTTTCCATGTTACAATAGGGAAAACCCCCAAGTACTTCCCTTCATTTTGAGGATAGTATCGAGGGTGTAACACCTTGTTTTCCCCCATGATTGTAAGTATGATAAGTGTTGTAGGAAAATCTCCCTGCGGACAGGTAGATCGCCTCTAAGACCTTGACCCTAACTCTTGACAGAAAATGATTAACATGGACACTGACTTCCTTTCAAATCTATCTAAACTAACACATGAGAAGGAAGGATGATAGAAGTACCTTTTATCGACGTTTGTCCCTGCACGCTCTGAGTTGCGCTCCAATCCTTTTCTCCTCGCTGAGTTTTGTGGACAAAAAAGGATACGACCACTTCCTACTCTATTGATATTAGCTTGAAAACATATCTATCAATTAATGATAAGTTCATGTGACATTAGACACAAACTAGAAAGAAACAGGCCAAGCGTGTCATATTGATGAGAATAATGACAGCAGTACTTACAATCGTAGATGCGAATGCGACAGCTTTGTAAAGTCCCCTTCATCTAACCCTTGCCTGAAAGATCCACAACTTGGATAACAACAGCTTCACTGATCACTCTCCTTTGGCTGACTGTGAGTTTCCTCCAAGATCATAAGTTTCATATCTTTAGTTCCTCCCCCTTTTCACCATCATAGAGTTTGTTTATATAGGTTAAGAGGAGCTTAACCTCTTGAGTTATCTTTAGAACAAGTTGGGAACCTTCTCCTTAGATCAGGGTTCTCTTGATGAAACCAAGAATTTGAACACAACTGCCTCCTAATCTCGAAAGATCTTCCCCTTATTCTCCTCAATGGGCCAACTACTGCCTCAGATTAGGCAACACTCCCTTAGAAGGGGCATCAGAGCGTTGTAGCGCTCCCTGGTAAGTTTTAGGGTAGCACCATTGCCTTCAATATGAGCAGTGCTCCTTCAGAGGGGGATGGGGAGCGTTATAACACTCTCTGAATCCTTGTAGAGGAGCGCCAACGCTTCTAGGGCTGAAATAGGGGAGCTCTCTTCCTCAAAACCTTTGTTTCAGGACTTTCTTTAGGTGTCAAGAGTTATTTGACTTCAGTAAACCGGTTCTCCTTCTTCAAATCAGTCATATGAGATGTTATAAGTGTCTCCTTAGTGTCATTGTCATGGCAGTATGTCTAGACATCATTTACGACACTTGTAACCTACTTGCAACACTTGCGAAAGTTGTAAGGAAGGTGCGACACTTACGACGATTGAGAGGGATATGCGACACTTATCCAGCTAAGTAATTTTGATGTGTAACAGAATGCCCCCCAAAGTATGAAGTTAGAAGATGCCAACTGATAAATGAAATACTTTGTAGATGTCCAAGCAAGGGTATAGACTCAGAGAACCTGACAGAAGCTGCACACAAACACCCAACAAGTATCATGACATATCTCAAAACCCAAGGTAGGCATACCTATGCTTGGGTGATCAAGACTTAGCAGGATATGGCCACCATAAAATACACTGTGGATCCATAATTGTATTGATAAAAAGATATAGCCACTGAAGATACAATGTGGATCTATACTCTGATGACTTGGATTGATTGTAGCCACAAAGAATACACAGTGGATCTACGAGATGACAAGACATAGCCACGACCAATACAAAGTGGATCTATGTAACAATGTATGTGTTCTTTGTCCAATGGAAATTCCTTCGCAGCCTGGGCAAAGCATATATCAAAGTGATTTCTCAACCCAGGGTCTTCTTACCAATCCCAATATGGTACGAATATGACCATGTGAATAGATGTCCTGGTGTTGAACATGGCATCACTTGATTACCGGTCAATGGTGTGGACCGTTAACAAGTGCGAGGGAGATCACCATTAATGTCAATGATTCCCAAGGTACCCTAGTACATTCCAGCGAATGTGAATAGATGAGATGAGGTTGAACATCCATGGAATCGTTCGATCAGGGGTCAATGATGTAAACCCACTGTCAAATGTGAGGAGGCCTTCTATTGAGGCATGCAGGTCCCAAAGTACTAACTAGTTTCTAAGCCCAATTCCCGGATAATGTGTTGGAGTCGACATGAGTAGACTTGTCGAGGGAGGGCCTTGATGTATCCCCCATCAATGACATGAAACAGACATGGAGATGTAATTGGAAGATCAGACGGACATGGAATGACACAGGTTCTGAGGCAAGATACTTGGGATGGCTGACTCTAGAGGTGGATACTTCCCTTGAACACTGAGGCACAACAACAAAACATGACATGGACCAAAACTTATACAATGGATACTGTGACTTGCGTCGGGTGACCCAAAGGAGTGAAAGGAACTCAAAGGATTGTCTCAGTGCAGAGGTTCGGTGGATTATGCTATGTGCAGATGACAAAGTGCCGTGTTCAAGGGCGACTCTAAGAAGTGATGGATGATGTTCTCAAGAGATTGCTTGGCTTGCTTCTTTCAATTTTTTCCCCCATCCAGATAGATGAGTGCCTCTTTTTTATTTAATGAGCTCGAGGAGGATAACACATGCTCGATATAACTCACCTTCGGTAAGTTCCTCTTCCTTTGTTTAACAAACCAGAAGAAGTAAGGGTTCGGTCCCATATGGGTCTATCGATGTGTGCTTTAACGAGTCCAAAGACAAAAAACTCGAAGGTTTTTCAAGATTATAGAGTTTGGAAAAACACTTAAAAGAGAACTCTCTCAGTTCCTTTTTTGTACAGTAGTCCTACGAGACCGAAAAAGGGTTAAACTATCGCTTGAAAGACGCTCTTTCTGACCTTTTAACGAGTGTGAAAGGAAGCATGATCACTCGACAATGTTTTCATATGTAGAGAGTCTGAAAAGGGTTTAAAGGAGACTCCAGGGGGGTTTCTTTTTCATGTGTTCTTATCCGTACGGGTCCGAAAAAGAGATAAAAGTTTACCTAGTTATGTTCTCATATTGTCGAGCTCGAGAATGAACTAAGACTATGCTCATCAGTGTGACAAGGTGAGTAATTCATCAGAACTGCCAAGAAACCTGTGATGCCAAAAACTACAAACCAGAGTTTAGTGAAGCCATTACATCATTAGAGAAACCCAAAAATGACCATACCTTATAACAATGGAAATTAATAAATAACAATTGATTTGAAAATTCATTAACCATTTCATTTTGCAAGGATTTTTGGAGTAGTGGAGAATCTCATTTTGAAGGAAATCTTGTTTTTCTCGCTGCCGGAGCTACGATTGATCATTTTGCTCACCATTTGAACCAGGTAGGTGTCCATCCCTTGCTCTTTCAATTGCATGGTCTCAGATCCATTTTCATAGCATTATTTATTTTAAAACACAAAGCCCTAAGTCGCCCCACTTGGAACCAAATCGACCTCTTTTAAACATTGATGAAAAAGGGGGATTCTTTTACAAAAAATGCTTTAGAGAAAGGTGGTTAGGCTTTATACACCCTTGCGATCAATTAGACAGGTCATTTTTAGTAAAAGAACTCATAAAAATTCTCCCCAAATGCCCACGCAGCCCCCAAAGTTGTTTTGTATTTTAAAAACGTTTTTATCATTATTTGACAAATGTTAAAGGGCGTGGTGGTTAAAAAGAGTGAGTGGTTGCTTTTAGATGATGTGGTTATCTTGTTTCGTGTTTTAAAATGCTTTTTGAAAATCGCCAAAATTGCCAAAACGTGGGAATAACAAAATTCTTGATTTTTTTGTTTTGTAGGTAACTTTGGCAATCATGATTGAATGGAAAGAGAGGGAGCATGAGATGGATGACTTGGCCTCCCTACGGAGTCCTCGTACGCGAGCCTCTTTGCGAGCTTGTGGCTTGATCAAGTTCTTCAAATTGCAAAAAATGAAGAGAGAGGTGTTATTGCTTGAGCATATGATTGGCCTTTGGGATGTTGTGGAACAGGGATTCCGTATCAGCACACAACTTTTAACCATTGAGTTAGAAGATGTGTACTTTTTGATCGGCCTCTTGAAAAGAGGGGTCCCCATATCTTTCACTGGGCAGAGGGCATTACCTGAGTAGGTGGACATGTATCTGGCACACCACTGCGTTCCAGGAGTAAGGTTGGTAGGGGGCAGAATCCCTATCAAGGATATTCGAGATTTGCCTCTCCGATCTATATTATTCACTATCATGAGCATGATAGGCAGCACTAGCGCTCATTTGGCATCGAGATCCCAGGTGGCCTATGGTGTTCAGTGTTTGGAACCAACACTGTTCAACTGGAGTGCAACGTTCCTTCAGAATGTGAAGGAACAGATATCACGATGCAGGACTGGTCAGAAGCAGTTCGGCTATGGCTCATTTTTGGTCTCGTTTTTTCTAGAGCGCATCCCTCAGATGCAGCCTTAGATAGCACTGGCAGTACAACCAGTGGATGAACCTAGGATGGATAGGTGGACTAGTCTATCTCCAAGGCTAGTTTCGGAGTCAGAGTTCCACTTCACTGGTGATTTCTTTGCTTGGCTGAGATGACAGTACCTCTGGATAGAGGACTTCCCTTATGCTGATGTAGACTTCCGTGGGAGTATGGAATTGATTTTTCCCACAGGGGAAGACTGGGACGAGTCAGGTAAGAGACAAAGCCATACCTTGTCTAGTTTTTTGTTTTTTAAGTTTTTGATGTATATGTATTTTTTTTTTGGGTATGTAAAAGAGTCTTAACAGATGTTTTGTTTCCAACATGCAGACAAGGGAGTAGTGTGCCCAGCTGATATACCAATACCAGGGCGTCATGGAGGCACCCCAGTTGCAGCAGATCCAGTAGTACCGACAGTAGGTCTCCGGGAGGTTGAGAGGAACCTCCAAGGTCTTACGATGGGTATCCCTCCTCTACGGAGGGGGGAAGTTCCTTTACATCTACAGCGGCACACTATAGGAGTACTAGAGAATATCAATTCTCTGTTGAGGCATGTAGTGCGCGTAGTAGTGTGTTACTCACAACACAACGTAGTGCGGGGAGATTAGAGTCTCTCCCGTGATTATGTTTTTTGTATGCCTTGTCAGGCGACGTTGTATGGGTGAACAGACCCAATATTTTTCTCCTCTACACACTTTTTGATGTAATACAAAATTTCAGTCACACCATATATATATATATACAGTTTCGAGTTTTTATGATGCCAATGATTTGTACATGATGATGTCTGTGATGTGTTTTAATTTACATGTAATGTACAGTTTTTCTTTCCTTGAATCTTATATGTGGGCAAGATACCGATCCATGATATAATTAGCTAATGAATCCGAAACACTATTAAGTTCTCTTGGAATGTGTCTATATTCAATGTAATTGAACATTCGTTCGAGACGATGAACTTGCAAGTGTAGGCATAGCAGGATAGGACTACAGATAACGTAGATGCGGTTGAGTTGAAAAACCACTAGTTGGGAGTCTAAGTAAATAATGATGCGAGAGATACCTAGAGAGGAAGCTTGGGTCAGTAGTCCAATGATAGCATGATATTTTGCCATATTGTTGGTTGCTGGTCCTAAAAAAATGCCTCCTGAACTCACCACCTGGTCAAATTGATAAATAACCCAAGCTGCTGAAGCAATGTTCCAGGTATGTTGGCTAGCATCATCCGCGAACCCAAAAAATATAGGAAAGGAAGACGTCATCTGTGCATGAAAACATAGGCACAGTCATGAGTGGCAATGGTAATGACTCGAGCATGCGAAAGAAATAGACACACCAAAACTAAATACAATAATGTACAAAGTACAAATGCTAGGTGATCTAGGCATAGTACTTCTTAAGGTGAAGCCCGTTTCGGGGCTCTCCTAGGGAAATTCCATCATGATCAACTAATTCGTAGGCACCTTTATGTTGGACACGCTTCACGATGTAGGGACCGTGCCACATGGGTTCTAACTTTCCTGTCCCCAATTTATCGTGAGCTTGGTCATAAACAAGGACTAAGTCTCCTTCTGCAAAAATCTGAGGGTGGACGGATTTGTCATATTGACTTTTAATTCGTTTTTGATGTGCCTCATTGGTGAGAGCAACATCACGACGCATTTCATCAAGTTTGGATAGATGCAAAAATCGTTCTTCTTCAACAGAAGTATGAGGCAGGAGTTCTACTTTTAGTTTGAGTGATGGAATCTCACACTCGATCGGTAGGACAGATTCAATGCCATAGACCAACTGGAAAGGAGTGAATCCAGTTGAGGTTTTCACAGAGGTGCGATAGGCCCAGAGACTGGAGAACAGTTGTAGATGCCACGATGTTTTGTTTTCCCCTACCATGCGTTGGATCATGGTTTTTAGGACTTTGTTGATAGCCTCAACTTGTCCATCCGCTTGAGGGTAGTAAGGGGATGAGTTTTTATGGCAAAAACCCAATTTGACATGTAACTCGCTCATCATCTGGTTTTTGAAGTGTGCACCATATTTTGTGACAATGGCACATGGTACACCAAAATGAGTTATGATGTGGTTGAAGAGGAATAGAGCTGCAGTACGACCATCATTCAGGAAGGTAGGCATAGCCTCAGCCCATTTGGTGAAGTAGTTGACGGCGACGATAATGTAACCGTGCCCCCCGACTATGGTAGGCTTACACTACATGAAATCGATGCCCCATTTGGCAAAGGGACCGATGGCGATAATAGGGTGCAACACCATAGGGTGGTTGCGTGCCTTCTTGTTAAAGATTTGGCAGGGTGGGAATTTCTTGAGAGCCTCGATACAATCTTTGAAAATCGAGGGCCAAAAGTAGCCGGCACGTAGGATTTTTTGGGCTGTGGCCATGCTAGAAAGGTGACCGCCACAGGCGCCAAGGTGACAATCGTTCAAAATGTGTTTAGCCTCCTTGTGAATCAGACATCGTCGAAGGATGGTGTCGATACCATAGCGATACAAAGTGTCGTCGAGGATGATATAACAGCGAGAGTGACGAATGCGTTGACGCTCTTCGTGAGAGATGTTGGGCTGAAAACGTTGTGTTTGAAGGTAGAGGAGAATGTCTCTGTACCAAGGATCGGAGGTGCTGATGAGGAAGAGAGTTTCATCGGGGAGAGAATATCTAGGTTCGATGTTTTCATCGGCATGAGGGAGAGCACAGATGAGCTCGGCAAACACTAGGGATTTTTTGGCTTTAGCCTTTCTAAAATCAAGATCGAATTCTTGAAGAATAACGATCCATTTTGAATATTTGTCCCCAAGTACTTGACGTGTCAAGACATGGTACATGGGGTTGGAGTCTGCGATTACCATGGTGGTGCATAATAAGATGTAGTGGCGGAACCTTTGGACAGCGATGATGGTTTCCAGAGCCAGTTTCTCAACATGTGAATATCTGAATTCAGGTCTAGATAAACTCTTGCTCAGATAATAAATCACATGTTCTTCGTCATTGGAGTCTTCTTGGACTAACACCATTGCGATGGTGGAAGTAGAAGCGGCCAAGTAAAGGATATAATCCTTTGTATATTCAGGGGGATGTAACAAAGGTGCATGGGTCAAAGCATGCTTGAGAGCATCGAATGATCATTGAGCTACGTCATCCCATATGAAAGGGCCATTCTTTTGTAGTAACCGCATAAATCCTTTAGTGATCTCGGCATAATTGCAAATGAAATGGTGAAGAAAGTTTGCTTTGCCTTGCAAACTTTGGAGTTGGATTAAATTGGTAGGTGGAGGTAAGGCTAAGATGGCCTTGATCTTTAAGGGATCCACCCTGATCCCATCTTTGGAGACAATGAAATCGAGGAGTCGACCGGATTCGACAGCGAAAATGCATTTGTGTGGGTTCAGACGAATACGGTAGAACCTACATCGCAGAAAAATCGCTCGTAAATGATCAATGTGATCGGATTGATTTAACAAATGTGCAGGTAAATCGTCGAGATACGGTTCTGCTATATGTTTGATATCATGAAAAGCGTACGACATGGCTCACTGGAAAGTGGCTCCAGCATTTTTAAGGCCAACAGGTAGCTTTCGGTAGGTGAAAGTTCCCCAAGGGAAGATGAAGGTTGTCTTGTGTTGATCTGCAGGCAAGATTTCAATCTGGTTATATCTAGAAAAGCCATCCATGAAAGAAAAGATTACGCTTCCTGCGCAATTATCGATGATTTGATCGATGAAGGGTGTAGGGTAATTGTCCTTAGGACAGGCTTTGTTGAGGTCTCGATAGTCAACGCAAACATGGATGGTCCGTTGTTTCTTAGCAACCGGAACAAGATTGGAGACCCATTCGGTTAAAGGGACGGGATAGATGAAGCCAGATTTTAGAAGTTTTTCAACTTCTGCATTTATAGCTGCGATTTTCTTGGGATGAACCGGGCGAAGCTTTTTCCGAACCAATTTCACGTCAGGGTAGGTTTTGATTTTGTGTACGACAATCGAAGGGTCGATCTCTGGCATTTCCTCGTAACTCCATGTGAAGACATTGCATAATTCCTTGAATAAAGAGGTGTAATAAATCACTTCGTCGGGTGTGCAATTAGCACCAAGGTTGATGTTTTCCACGACACCTTCTTTGATTGAAATGTCAATCGCGACCGTAGTAGAGATGTTACCCATGTTCCCCTCAGAGAGAGTATCTTGCGTGAGGATAGGAGATTGCAAAGCTTCGGTAACATCGGGAGGGAAGACAGATCGTATGTCTTGGATTTCTTCCAAAGGTGGAAGAAAAGAGGATCGATGGTGGTTGTCATCCCAGGGAAGATCGTCAATGCTAAGCATTTCCATGATAGATTTGTCCGAAGGAAAAATATGGGAAATGTAATCGACGACAAATGATAGGGAATCTAACCAAGAGGGCATCGAATAAGTATCGGGTGCCAATGAATGTGAAGTGTTGGAAGAGGGAGAGGCAGATTGGATAGCTACGTATGTGGCCTCGGCTGGGATAAGTGACATGGTGTCACCGAGCACATCAAATTCCAACGGACTAGGCACAATCCAAGGGTTAGATGATTCCAAGGATTGATAAGGCAAAGTAGAGATCATATTGACGACGGAAATATGATGTGCAGTAGGTGGAAGTGGTGTAGGGAAGGTACCCATGAGGATAGAATCTTTCAATAAGCCAACACCAATGCTTTCATACATAACCGGGTGGTCTCCCAGAAAGGGAATGTTGTTGGCAGCAGGGATGCGAGCGTCGGGTGTACAGAAATCGAGCTGATCGATGGTAACAATTTTGCCTTGATGGGGAAATTGTACACATCAAAACACCGACGAGGCGATGGTAGTCATAGCATAGAACCAACTTCTTCCAAGTAGTAGGTTGTAATCAAGGGGGGAATCGACCACCACGACGTCAACAGTAACAGTTTTGCTGCCCAACTGAATGGCTAAGGATTGTAATAATCGATGAGGATTAAAACCTCGTCCATCAAAGGCACGTAACATGGTAGCAGATTTGTTAAGGGCAGGTGACTTCAAGCCTTTCCAATAGGCAAGATACATGACACAGGTGGAGGCTCCCTCATCTAGGATAGTTCGATGGATTTGTTGATTGTGAAAAACAACATCGATTTGGAAAGCTAGCTGGTGGGAGAGTCATGGTTGATGATCGTCCAGATTAAACGTAAGGTAGTTTGATGATTCAGGATCAAAAGCACCAATAGCGGCTAAGAGCATTCTACGTTGGCTGGGACAGTGTTGTAGAACTTCCAAGGCGTACATGGAACACGGGGCTTGGGCCAAATCTTCGACGATATTGTAATTTTGGGCAGCCCGTGAATTAGGATTGAATGTAGATTTCTAGATGGTGCTCTTAGGAGGGCGTAGGATGGATTCAAAAGAAGGTTTCTCAATATGGAGTGGCCTGGATGGAGGGCTAATAGATGGAGAATTGACGGAGGATGGTAACGGGTCTGACGTAGAACCATTAGTGATCTTCAGCTTGTCAGTTTTAACTAGCTTGTCATATGTCGTAGAGCAAGTTGTTAGATTAACTCTGTTAAACATGTAAATGTGGGCACTTGTCGAGGCCTCATCATGGGGTTGGTTGGAACTGCCCCCCGGCGTGGGGGTTTTTGCAACCAAAGATTGTTGCTGCGGAAAAGGCTGAGTGAGCACAGCGGGTTGTGAATTTATTTTGAAAAGTTTGGCCACTTCATCGCGATGTGGGTAGTCTCGAGTGTAGTGATCATCACCACAAATGAGACATGGGAATTTCGGTTTTCGTTGTGGTTGTTTTCCGGCAGCAGGGGTTTGTGGTTGGGTCTTGGGTTGTTCGTTGTTGTTGTTCTTCGTTGGTTTGTTTCTCGCTTTCTTCTTGCCCCCAAGTTGTTGTGAAGGGGTTGACTGGACCGCATTCACATCAGAGACCTGAGTTTGAGGGGGGGTCGAAGAGGGTGCAGTCGAACTGGGAGCAGCCGTGGAAGCGGGCCGGTGGATTGTTCCAGTAGACTGAGTAGTAGATTGAGTTTTGACGGAGCCAATAACTCCATCTGCATGCAAATAAGTCGATGGTTTGGATGGATCGTTAGTGGTACGGGTAGCATTCGGTATCAACTCATATAGAGTATCGGATTGTGAATAGAATAAGTCTAAGTACTGAGCCTGGGTGATGGCTTCTTCCTCGGTGACTACGCCACCCATGGCAACATCACGAGCAATCTGGGGTAATAGTGATTTAGTGAACCATTCTGCTAACAATTGGTCAGGAATGACTGCTTTGATTAGCCTTCGTCATTGTCTCCATTCATGGATATGATCGAAGATATGTACAGAATTTTTCTGACGAAGAGAGGTTAATAGTTCAGTACCCGTCTCGTAAAGAATGGGTAGTTGGAAATGTGTGAGGAAGGACATGGCAAGGGAGTTGAAATCGTGAAAGGATGCATGTAGTAATTCAATATACCATTTTGCTGCGGAACCCGTAAGTGTTCGTTGGAAAAGACGCAAATGAATCGAATCGTCCATGAGGGATTTGGATGAACACCACAAATGGAAGGTCATCACGTGGTTGTTTGGGTCTTCTCCGGACTTTCCGTCGAATTTTGGGATATCAGAAGGAAGTTTAGCTGGAATAGCTGGCCAAACCG